>VZQC01002907.1:2582674-2645000 GCA_009823505.1 Rhizomys pruinosus
TTTTATTAATTTTTAACAAATCTAGACCCGTGTTGGCCCCGCTCATTCCCCCACCCCGTCAGAGCTCCGTGCATTCTGCCAAACATGCTTTCTCTTTTTTTTTTTTTTTTTTTTAAGTTTTTCATGAAGGGTTATTTTTGGAGAAGTTACTGTTTCAGTCATTCTTTGATGCAGTAATTGAAGGTAAGTTTCATTAGGACTCATTATAAATAGTTGTTACAAGTAGGATCCACAGCAGGGGTTTGATGTTTGTTTGTAGCAATCTGAGACCTTCCTTTCCAATGTTCAGATGGACATCCTGTTCTTGCTGGCACTTTTCTAGGTACATCCTACTCAACTGCAAAAGCTGTATCTTTTCTTCTCCAGCCATTAAGTCGATGACATTTTGACTGTTGGAACATACACAATCTTTCCATAGAGTTTTTAAGATTGAATGCAAGGTTTTTGACAAAACAAGGTTTTCATATCTATAAGTATCCCCCTTTTTATTTTGGGTTTTTGTTTTTTTGACCCATGAGTCTCAAAAAAGCAGTTGTATTATACATACGTCTAGGGTGGAATCAAGGCCCAGGATTTCATCAAATTCACCCATGCTGTTTTGAGGGTGACTGTATGTGATTAACTTGGGCAAGGCAAACTTAATTTTTTAAACTTAAATTCATCCTATAGGTGAAAAGAGAATGCTACAGGTGGTACTGTACAACAGAAAATTATGAGAAACGAAGAATTTGTATGTGCCAATCCCAAAGTTATTGTTATACAGATTTTAAGTAAAACAAATGTGGACAACAAACAATTTATATCTCCATTAACTTGGATGCATTACCATTTTTTATCAGAGCCTTAAACCAATGTTTGTTAATATACACATATTTACTTTTACTAAGTCCTAAAACACCATGTAACCTGTAGACAGAGTCTGGGCAAAACTGGATACGTTTGAAACTATATTAATAAATATGCATTAATCGAATATACACCGTGTCCCTCCCCGCCCCTCCCACCCTTCCTGATTACCATTTCAGTCAGTTTTCTGATGCAGTCTTTCTGCTGTTGTTCTTTTTAATACCATCCTCTCCACAAGAAATAATTATAACTGGTTATTGGCACTAGCATCACACATGAGAGGGATACCATTTGTCGCTTTGTGTTTTTCTGGGACTGTGTTACTTCACTTAACATAATGTCTTCTAGTCCATCCATTTACCTGGCAAAGTTCATGATGTTGTCCCTCTTTACCGCTGCATAAGAATCCATTGTTGTACATGTACCATATTTTCTCTATCTACTCATCAGTTGAGGGGACATTGGTTGGGTTCCAGCTTTTTTTTTGTGAACAGACCTCAATAAATATTAGCTGTGCATGTATCTCTGCAGAAAAGATGAGCTCCTGTGGGTATAATACCCAGAGTGGTATGTGGGGTCAAATGGCAGGCTCATTTTGAGTCTTTAAGGGTTCTCCACACTGCTTTCCATAGTGGCTGTACAAGTTTACATTCCCACCAGCAATGGATGGAGTGTTCCCCTTTTCCCACAACCTCTCGGCACTTGGTATCATTGTTTTCTTGATCCTAGCCAGTCTTATTATTTGGAGTAAGATGGTATCTTAAAGTGGTTTTAATTTGCATTTTCCTTAATTATTTAGTGATGTTGAAACACTTTTAAAGATGTTTCTCAGCCATCTCTAATTCCTCCTCTGTGAAGTCTCCTATTCAGATCTTTCTCCATCTTTTGAGTGATTCATTTGTTTTCTTTCTTCTTGTTTTTTTTTTTTTTTTTTTTTGTATGTGTATGAATGTATTGTGCATGCAGGTTCTGTGCACCCGTG
The DNA here is from genome assembly GCA_009823505.1 of Rhizomys pruinosus. Taxonomy (NCBI): domain Eukaryota; kingdom Metazoa; phylum Chordata; class Mammalia; order Rodentia; family Spalacidae; genus Rhizomys; species Rhizomys pruinosus. Next base: position 2,584,503 of record VZQC01002907.1, read on the forward strand.
TCGTGCAATGCCGCGGAGGTCAGAAGAGGGTCTCAGATTCCCTGGAACTGGAGTTCTCCTGGAATGTAGTTACAGACGGTTCTCAGCCGCCATTGTGGTGCTGGGGATCGAACCCGGTCCTCTGCAAGAGCATCGCGTGCTCTTAACCGCTAGGCGATCTCTACCAGCCCTCTTCTTTTTGTTTTTGAGTAGCTCGTATACTCTGGAAATTAATGCTTTGTCAGATGTATCTGCAGTGAAGGTTTCTCCCACTTCTGGGGTTTTTCTCTTCACTTCCTTATTGTTTCCTTTGATGTACAGAAGTTTTTGGGTTTAATGAGGTCCCATGTTGTCAATTGTCAATTCTTTATTTCTTATGCAGTTGCTGTCTGATTTAGGAAGTCTTTTCCATACGCATTGTCTTGTAGTTCTGCTGCCAAGTTTCTCTTCTATCAACTCCAGAGTTTTGGATTTCACGTTGAGGTCTTGATCCACCTGGAATTGACTTTGTAGCAGGGTGAGAGGTAGGGTTTAATTTCATTCTCTAACAGGTGGTGATCCAGTTTTGCTAACACCACTTACTGACGATGCTGTCTTTCCTCCAATGGTGTCTTCTTGGCCCCCCTTGTCAAATATGAGGTGGCTGAAATTGTATGTGCTCAGTTTGGATCTTCAGTTTTATTCCATTGGTCAACTGGTTGTTTTTTGTGCCAGTACCAAGCTGTTTTTTATGACTATAGCCCTGTTGTATAGTTTGTGTCTGGTAGAGCAATCCCCCTGTATTGCTCTTTTCGCCCAGGATTGCTTTGGCTATTCGGGGTCTTTTGTTTTTTCCAAATGAAATTGAGAATTTTTTTTCCCAAAACCTGTGAAGAAATCTTTGGGATTTTGATTGGGATTGCATTAAATCTGTATACGAGTTTAGGTAGAATGGACATTTTTACTATATTTATTTTTCCCAATCCATGAGCATGGGAGGTTTGTCCATCTTGTGATGTCTTCTTCAATTTTCCTTCTTCAGAGGTTTAAAATTTTTGTTGTAGAGATTCCTTGGTGTCTTTGGTTAGGTTTGTTCCTAGGTATTTTATTGTTTTTTGAGGCTATGTGAGTGGGAAGGTCCTCCTTGTATTCCTTCTTCAGTTGCTTATTGTTTGGTGTAGAGAAAGGCTACTGATTTTCTAGATTTATTTGTATCCTGCCACTTTGCTGAAGTTCTTAATCATTTATAGGAGTTTCCTGGTGGAGTCCTTAGCATCCCTTAGGTAGACAATCATATCATCAGCAGCCTTTCCTCCATTGTGTCCTCTAGCTCCAGCCATTTTCATGCAAAGCTCATGATGTCGTCTTTCTTTACTGCTGCATAGAACTCCATTGGGTAGATGTATCACATTTTCTCTATCCACTCATCAGTTGAGGGGCATTTGGGTTGGTTCCAGCTCCTGGCTCTTGTGAAGAGAGCTGAAATAAACATGGCCATGCATGTATCTCTGCGGTGGGGTGAGTCTTGAGGGTACATGCCCAGGAGTGGTATGGCTGGGTCAGGTGGCTGGATGATCTTGAGGTGGGTCTGTATGCGATTTGCCAGTTTCCTGTTTAGAATTTTGGCATCTGTGTCCATTAGGGAGATGGGTCTATAGTTCTGCTTTTTGGTTGCATCTTTGCCTGGTTTTGGTAATAGAGTGATGCTGGCTTCATAGAAGGAATCTGGGAGAACTCCCTCCGTTTGTATCCTTCTAAACAACTTAGAGTAGATGGTTGTAAGACTTTTTGAAATATTTTATAGAATTCTGCTGTCTGTGAAACCATCTGGGCTGGGCATTTTTTGGTTGGGAGCTGCTTATTACATCTTCAATTTTCTATATTATTGGTCTATTTAAGCTGTCGATCTCTTCTTGGTTGAGCTTTGGTGATTCCCAGGATTTCAGTATATCTGATATATTCTTTCTTCTAGGTTTTCAAAACTTAGTAGAGTATAGGTTTTTAAAGTAATCCTGTATGATTGTCTGCATCTTTTCATTGTCTGTTGTGATATTTTCCCTTTCATCATATTCTATTGATTTGGAGTTTGTTCCTTCTTTCTTTTGGTTAACTGGGCTAGAGGTCTGTCTATCTTGTTTATTCTTTTCAAAGAACCAACTTTTAGATTTCAGTGATTTTTTTTTGTTATGGTTTTCTTTGTTTCTATTTCATTGATCTCTGCTCTGATTTTTGTTATTTCTTCTTGTCTGCTCCATTTAGGTTCATTTGTTGTTGTCCTCTCAAGTACTTTTAGCTGCAGTATTAGATCATTGACTTAGCTCTTTCCTGTTTTTTTTAATTAGGCACTTAGAGCTATAAACTTCCCTCTTAGGACTGCTTTTAAAGTGTCCCTACAGGTTTTGCTGTGTTGTATATTATTTGTCATTCAGTTCCAGGAATGTTTTTTATTTCTTTTATTTCTTCTCTGACCCATTTCATTATTCAGGAGAATGTTGGTTTAGTCTCCATGTGTTTGTAGGTTGTAGGGTTATTTGTTGTTGATAATGAGTTTTATTAGCACTGTGGTCTGATAGAATGCATGAGATTATTTCAATCTTTTCGTATTTGTTGAGTTTTTCCCTGTGTCCAGTATATGGTCTATTTTGGAGAATGTTCTGTGGGGTGCTGAGTAGAAAGTGTATTCTCTGGTGTTTTGGTGGGATGGAATATTCAACAGATGTCTGTCAGGTCCATTTTGGTGTATTGTATCATCTCGTTTCAGATGTCTCTCTGTTTATCCTTTGTCTTGTTGATCTGTCTAAAGGACTTAGTTGGGTATTGAAGTCCCTACTATAGTGTGCTGGGGTTAATCTGAGCCTTGATATCCTGAAGAATTGTCTTTACAAAGTTTGGTGCGCCAGCGTTTGGTGCGTATATATACATGATTGTGAGATTTTCATTGTCAATTGTTCCTTTAATGAGGTGTAATGGCCCTCTTTGTCTGCTTTGATTTCTTTTGCTTTGAAGTCTATTTTGTCTGATTAGAATAGGAACACCCTGCGTTGTTTTCAGTACCATTTGCTTGGTATGTGGTTTGAATGATTCCCCCAAAGGCTTTAAGTATTCAGACATTTGTTCTCCAGTTGGTGGCACTGTTCTTGGAGGTCTTAGAAGGTGTGGCCATGCTAGAGGAAGTACGTTATTGGGGGCAGGCTTAGTGAGTTTAACAAGCCTTGCGGGTCTCCAGTTGCTCTCTCTTGACTTCCTGTGCTCATTGTGCAATGTGACCCTCAGCTTGCTGCTCCAGCCCCAGCCACCCTGCCTCCTGACACAATGGACTCTGTTTCCCTGGAACCATCAATAGTAAGCTCAAATAAACTCTTCCTTTTATAAATTCTCTTGTTCATGGTGGTTTATCACAGCAACAGAAAAGAGACTAATACACTTGGAATATATCTTCCATCCCTTCAACCTTAAGTTGGTGCCTTCCTTGAAATTGAGATGGGTTCTTGTAGACAAGCATGTAGATGGATTTTGTTTCTAATCCATTCTCCCAGTCTATGCCTTTTGATTGGGGAGTTCAGCCCATTAATATTTAAGGTTATAATTGAAAAATGGATGTTGTTTCCTTTCACCTTATTATCCATTTGACTTTTAGTCTCTGATTCTACTCCTACAGTTATATTTTTATTAGTTTCTTTTTCCTAGGTGCTTGAGGATAGCTCGCTCCTCTCTTCTGTTCTTTGAATTGCTTCAAGTATTTTCTGGAGAGTTGGTTTTCCGGACATGTATTCTATCATCTTGTTTATGTCTTGGAAGATTTTTCTCTCTCCTTCAACTGGATCAACATTTTTTGCTGTGGTAAAGTTTCTGGTGTTGCATCCATAGTCCTTTAACACTGGAATGCTTTGCTCCCATGTTCTTCTTGCTTTCATGGTTTGCGGCTGAGAAGTCAGTTTGTAATTCTGATGGGTTTTCCCTTTGTATGTACTTGTTTTTCTTTTGTGACCTTCAGAATTTATCTTTGTTTTGGGCATCTAGCATTTTGACTATGATATGGCGTGGGGAGTTTCTTTTTCTGATCTTGTCTATTTGAGTCCTATGTGCTTCTTGTATTTGAATGGGTTTGTCTATTTTTAGTTTGGGGAAGTTTTCATCTGTTATTCTGTTGAAGATCTGATCAATACTATTCTCTTTGGGATCTTCTCCTTCCTCTATTCCTATGATGTGGAGGTTTGATCTTTTCATAGTGTCCCATATTTCCTGGTTGTTCCACTTTTGTGTATTTTTAAATTTTTCATAATCTTTATTTGAGTTTTTTTTAATTTTTTTAATTAATTTTATTTATTTCTGTATGTGTATGATGTACTGTCTGCATGGCAAGTTTGTGCACCCGTGTCGTGCAAACACCGCGGAGTTCAGAAGAGGGTCTCGGATTCCCCTGGGAACTGAGTTCTCTGGAATTGGAGTGTTCAGACGGTTCTCAGCCACCATGTGGGTGGTGGGGATCGAACCCGGGTCCTCTGTAAGAGCGATCGGAGCTCTTAACTGCTAGGCCATCTCTCCAGCCCCTTATTTGAGATTTTTAGTTGTTCTGTGTTATCTTCCAGATCTGATATTCTTTGTTCTGCTTCCTCCATTCATCTTCACCTCCATTTCATCCTGTGATTACTCTAATATATCCATTTCCTTTTTGAGTTTCTCAGTCTCTTCTTGGTGCTCCTTACTTCGTTGGTTGGCTTCCTTTTTCAGTGCTTCTACCTCCTTAAGGTGGTTGTTTTTTTTCTCTCTCTAGTTCTTTCTGGAGTTTGTCAATCCCTTCCTTTAGTTCTTTTCGAAGTTTGTCATTGTATCCCTCTAGGTCCTTTATGAGTTTTTCATTATCTCTCTTTAGTTCTCTGAATTCTTCTTTATTTTCTTTAATTTCCCTGCATAGGTCTGCAATTATTCCTCTAAGGTTTGTTTCTGTGGTCACCTCCAGGGGGATCCCATTGTAGCTATCTCCTACCGGGTTGGTAGAGCTTTGTGCAGAATTATCCTGCACCTTTCCCATGTTGTCCCTTCGTCATGTCCCTGGCATGTTAGTCTCCCTTTTGTGATTCAAATCTCAAATGCCTTTTCAGTGTGTTAAAGGCTGAAAGCTTGTTTTATTTTGCTTGCCTCCTTCTGATGCTTTTTCCCCCTCCTTGTTTATGGGGTGTTGACTTGTCTAAGTTTCAGGCTTTCACTTTTGTTTATACATTGGATAATGGAAGTCTAAGTCACTTTTCCTTTCCTGTTCTGAAGGTTCTCCTAATCCACTGGATACTCTCTCCTCAATTCCAGTTGTGGGGAGGGGGGGTGGATTCCTGACTTAGCCCGAGCCCCAGTACCTGCCTGGAGCAGTGGGGGGCTGCTCCAGGTGATCCTAGCAGGTCCATAACTTGAGCCCCAACACACGACCTCACTATGGCACCCGAGCCAGACCCAAACCCAGGACCACTTCCGGCTACTAGGGAGAGGGGCAACCCAACTGGGCAGACACACTCTGCCGGGGCTTAGGGCTCCAATCTAGGCCCGCCAGCCACCAGCCCCTCTGCCACAAACCAGCAAATCAATTGTCCAGCACCCCAAGAGTCAATGTCCTAAGTTTTTACCTGCCTGGATCAGTGGCGGGCTGCTCCAGGTGACCCTAGCAGGTTTGTAACCTGAACCCCCAACACATGACCTCACTATGGCACCTGAGCCAGACCCCCATTTCCATTTCTTGAAAACCACACAGGGAACTACATTACAAACTACATTTCCCAAGGGCCCTAGATTCAGACAACAGGAGGCTCCAGCAGGGAATTGGAGGATGGAAGGACAGGAGAACCCAGGGTCTACCCATCTCTTGTTCAGTACCTCTAAGCAAACCAGTCTCCTCATGAGTCCTCTGCCAGGTTTCCCCATTCCAGGGTTTCTGGGGACCCCTTTGCTTAGTCCTGTCCTCCAGGTGGAAAAAGCTGCCTGTTTCTGCTAACTCTGGCTTCCTCCTTCTGCTAACTCTGGCTTCCTCCTTCTGCTAACTCTGGCTTCCTCCTTCTGCTAACTCTGGCTTCCTCCTTCTGCTACCCTCTGGCTTCCTCCTTCTCCGGCACTTTTGTAACTGCTCCCCTGTATTAATTCTTTTTGTGAAACTATTAGGTATGAGCGTTGACTTCCACCCAGAGCCTGCCTGACACAGTGTGTTCAACTAATCCATTAACTTCTATCATTCCCAAGTCTTAGACAACTCAATTTAAATGTGCATTAAACATTTATATTTTTTCTGCCTCTGGAGAATTAGTCAATATTGCTGTACAAACATGAAAAACATCATTATTTAATTAGGATTAATATATGTAAATTACAGAAAAATTAGGAAAAGGAATAATCCAAGTAAAAAAATTATTGTTTAATTAATTTACAACTCAAACCACCCTGATATCTCAATTGTTGATTTATTGGATTTACTTAGAGTTTATTATATTATATACATATACTTTGCAAGCAAATTTTTTTAAACATCATTTGTATGAGATGACAGAAATTTCTAGATAAAGGTAAATCTCAGAACATTTCTTTACATCATGTAAGTTGCCTTTTCACTTGGAATTACGTTCCATCGCCACTCTTTTATTTTTTAAATTCTTTTTATTAATTTTTTATTTATTTCTGTATGTGTATGAATGTACTGCCTGCATGCAAGTTTGTGCACCCGTTTCGTGCAATGCCGCGGAGGACAGAAGAGGGTGTTAGATTCCCCTGGAACTGGAGTTCTCCTGGAATTGGAGTTTCAGACGGTTCTCGGCAGCCATGTGGGTGCTGGGGATCGAACCCGGGTCCTCTGTAAGAGCAGTCGGTGCTCTTAACCGCTAGGCCATCTCTCCAGCCCCGCCACTCTTTTATACCAATTAACAACAGCAATGTGAAGTGGTAACAGCAAGACTGAACAGTCCCACACACCACTGTTTGACCAGATCATGGCTTAGACACGCAGCTGGGCATGGAGAGAATTCACAGTGCTGTAAACACATCCTCGTGGGTAAGCTCTTGGTCCTTGCTTCATCATTTCTTTGGATGGAAGTGGGATTGCTGGGATGAGGAGACACAGACAGCGAGCCATCGCCCAAGGGTGGGAGTGCCTGAGAAATGCAGCTAGGTGAGGCTGTCAGTGTGCAGACATCACAGAGAGAGTTCTAACACAGTCCTAGCCCGCCACCTGCCTAGGCTATGAGGAGTGTGTGGTGTGTGTGTGTGTGTGTGTGTGTGTGTGTGTATGTGTGTGTGAGAGAGAGACAGAGACAGAGACAGAGACAGACAGACAGAGAGACAGAGACAGATTAAACAATCAAGGCATGATACACCTGATTCTTATCAGCACACTATACCAGATTATTTTATGGTAAACATTTTTAATAAGAGAAGTACGGTCTCAAACTAATAAAAATATACTGTACTAAATGCTTAAAACAATAGCACAGAGATTATCACAACCTGGTGTCCTCTGTTTTACATGACTGCATGCACTATACTATTTTTTATCTTTTTCCATGTTCCTGTATGTGTGCCTGCCTATATGCATGTTTGCTTGTAGAATAGGCACATGTGGAGGGTGTGAGTGCACACCCGTGGAGGCCTGAGGTTGACGCTGGGAGCCATTTTCCATCTCTCTTCCACCTTATCCATTGAGGAAGCATCTCTCCAATCAAACCCACAGCTCACCAACGTGGCCAATCTCTCTAGCCAGCCTGCTGTGAGGCTAGAATTACAAGAGGCCGCCATGCCCACCCAGGATTTGTGTGCCCACCCAGGATTTGTGTGGGTTCTGGAGGTCTGAACTCCAGTCCTCACACTTTCGTGGCAAGTGCTGTAACCACAGAAGCACCTCCTCAGCCCCATTGTACCTTTAGACAAGTGACTGAGCAGTAGGCTCACTGGCCCAGCTTCCCCTGCCTGAGAAATGCACTGCCTATGACATCGCTGCAGCAGGAGCCCTTCAGCTCTGTTCCAGTGTTTTTCCGTCACTGCTGAGGCTGTCATTTTTGCAGTGTGAGGTTGAGTACAGGGCCTCGTACGTGCTAGGCGAGTGTTCTACCATGGAGCTACATCCCAACCTCATTATCACCTCAGAGCCTGCCATCACTTTCATGTTCCCTCTTTGACCAAGAGCTGCTCTGTGTCCACGGCCATACTTCTGAGGCTTTCATACCTCTGCTACGTTGACCTGTGTAATGGTTGTAACCAGTAACTCTGACCCCAGGTGCGCCGGCTGTAATCCCAGCACTTGAGCCACTAAGGCAGGAGGATTGTGAATTTGACTCTTTCAAAAAATGAGTGGATGCTTTATAAATTTTTTTTTGTATTTTTGAGACAGGGTCTCCCTGTAGCCCCAGCTGTCCTGGAACTCACTCTGTAGACCAGGCTGGCCTTGAACTCACAGAGATCCGCCTGCCTCTGCCTCCCAAGTGCTGGGATTAAAGGCGTGTGCCACCACGCCCGGCTAAACTTTTAAATTTGTTAATATCAAATGATGCTTGAAAATATTCTGAGAACCAGGCTTCCTCTTCCAGAGACAGTTATCATTGCCAGTTTATAACTGTCATTAAACAACAGATTATGACAAAAGTTATTGCCTGGGACCCACTAAACTGCTGACAAAATTGTGGAGCTATAGACTCCGATTGTCCTGCTAGACATTTGTGTCAGGTTGACAACACAATAACAAGTTGTTCAACACCCAACCCAGCTACACAGACTCATTCTCCCATGATAGCATAGATCCCTGATACTCTGGCAAGCATCACTCAGCAGCACCTGAAAACCTATGCTTTGAAGTTGGACATTGTTATGGCTTGATTATGAAGTGTCCCCTGTTTGGGGGACCAAGGTGATGATTCAGTAAATTCTTAATTTGCAAGTGTGAGAACCTGTGTTTGATCCCCACATAAAAAGCCAGGCACAGTAGTATGTCACAGACATGAGGTGGGGACAGAACCAGGGGGGACTGACCCCTGGAAGCTCATTGGTTAGCCAACCCAGCCTTCTGGGTGAAGTTCCAGGCCAGTGAAATGTCCTGTCTCAAATAAAAAGTGGAGATCAGAGGCAGCCTTGCATGTTGTTCTTCAGGTGCCTTTAACTTCTTTTTCATCAAACTACAATGCACACACCCAAACACACATGAATGTACACACATATATACTCATGAACACACACAATGCACACACACACACACACACACAATGCACACACATACACACATAATATTCAGAGATAGGCCTTTTGAGAATTAATTGGTTCTTCAGAGTTCTGACATCAATAGATCAATGAGTTCATGATTTGATGGCTTTGTTAGGAGGTTATGAAACTCACAAGTGGAAATAGAAAAACCAACCAGGTGTGACGCTGGAGGGCTCTTCTCATTCCTAGCCTCTGCCTCCTTCTCTCTTCTCTTTATCCTCTCTCTCTCTCTCTCTCTCTCTCTCTCTCTCTCTCTCTCTCTCTCTCTCTGGCTGCCATGAGGTGAGCAGCTTCCCTCTACCATGCTGTGATCTTTCTTCTTTGCTACACTCCTAAAAGCAACAGAGCCAGCCGTGAAGAAAAACCTCTGAAACTCTGAGCCCAAACAAATCATTCCTCCTTCAAGTCACTCTCCTCCTGTGTTTTATGCACAGCAATGGAAAGTGATTGACACAGATATTCTCACCATAGCTTCATGAGGAAGGTGAAATATAAGATGTTTAAGAGGTCACCGCTGCACTGCTGTCACAGCAACAGGGTTTAAATGAGTGCATGGGAATTATCTGGCAGGAAAAGGTGGCTTATTTTTCCCTTGTTCACAAATGGGATGAGTTGGAAAAGTTATTTTGGTGCTTCAAGGAGAATATAAAAGGGGAAACTCAAAAAAAAAAAAAAAAAAAAAAAAGAGGAATTAGAATAGACAGGCAATTTGACTTGGAACATTCTTTTCGGCATGGCCAGCCCTTCTGATCTTTGTCTTTCCAGAGGGGTAAAAGCTGAAGAACTGGTTAAAATAATTCTTGGGAGTGGGAGGGGTGGGCTGGAGAGATGGCTCAGTAGTTAAAGAGTACTGGCTCTTCTTGCAGATAACCCAAATTTAGTTTCCAGCACTCACATGGTGGCTCTAACAACAGTAGCTATACTCTCAGGAGAATCTGACACCCTCTTCTGGTCTCTGTGAGAATTGCATGACACAAGTGTACTTAATCACATACAGGCAGGCAAAACAGGCATATACATAAAATAAAAATATTTCTTGATCTTCTGCCTACATTGTCAATCCAAAACAAGGGACACATTTCAAGTAGAAAGTTGTGTTTCAGGTAACAGAAACCTCCAATCAAGCTTGTCTAAATAATGAATGAAACAATCACAAAAATGGTTCTAGTGAAGCTTGATCATTTAACAGGGTACCCAGGGCCCAACTCCTCCTACACATCCTGCCAACTCTCTATCACACCCTGACTTCAAAAGATCTTCTCAATAAAGTGATACCCATAAGGTTTTGCCAAACATCGTTTTGCTGTTTTTTTAAAGATTTTCTTTGTTGATTATGTTATAGTTATTTCAAAGTCATATGAAAAAAAAACATCACAGTCTCACCTCTATACAGAAATGCCACATTTGGGAGTCATGTCTTCCAGGTCTTTGAAATCTTTATTTCCATGTAGATCATTTTTCAAAAAGTTAAAAACAGATTCATACTATCAATAATGCTTTTCAGGGCTACAGAGTTGGCTCAGTGATTAAAGGTACTGTTTGCTCTTACAGAGGGCCTGATGTGGTTCTCAGAACTCACATGATGGCTAACAACCATCCATAACTGCAGTTCCAGGGGATACAATACTCTCACAGGTGCACTTATATACTTACAGGCAAAACACTCATATACAGAAAATATAAATAAATAAATAAAATTTTTACATATTGTTTTTCTAACCTGTCTTACCATTCAAAGAACACAGAATATTTACAACAATAAAAGTACTTCCATTATTGTGTTGGGAGTTAATCACTTTTTTTTGGTCTTTTTGAAGCAAGGTCTCCCTTTAGTCCCAGCTGGCCTGGAGCTCATTATGTAGTCCTGGCTGGCCTTGAACTCACAGAGATCTGCCTGCCTCTGCCTCCCGTGTGCTGGGATTAAAGGTTTGCATCACCACGCCCAGCCTAAGATGGTTCTTAGCCACCATGTGGGTGCTGGGAATCAAACCTGGGTCCTCTGCAAGAGCAGTCAGTGCTCTTAACAGCTGAGCCATCTCTCCAGCCCCCGGAGTTCATCACTTTTAATTGCTGCGTAGTATTCGGCTGTTTAGAAGCATTCTATTACAAGTGGCAGTCTAGTCAGTGATCTCATTGAGGAACCTTGGTGTCCATGCAGGCATATTCACTTACAGGATTCTTGCCAGCAGGTATTAAATCTAGGGGCATGCCCTCTTCTAACTCGCTGGGTAGGCACGGATGAATCATCTCTCCTGAAGGCTGTCACAGTCTCCTCCCCTGCCAGCTTTACCTAAGAGTGCTCATTTTCCCAACAGTTCTCATTATTTATTTTTGCTTTAAAAATAGTATGTGTGGGGGGCTGGAGACATGGCCTAGCGGTTAAGAGCACCGACTGCTCTTGCAGAGGACCGGGGTTCGATCCCCAGCACCCACATGGCAGCTGAGAACTGTCCTTGACTCTGGTTCCAGGGGAATCCGACGCCCTCTTCTGACCTCCGTGGCATTGCATGACACGGGTGTGCAGACCTACATGCAGACAGTACATTCATACACATACAAAAATAAATAAAATTTAAAAAATAGTATGTGTGGGAATTAATTGCAAAGCAAGGTAATCCAGATAATACTCTAGTGGGTATTTTTCCAAACAGGGTCCCAAGGAAGTGGCTTTTATGGTAAAGTTTAGCTAATTAAATTATCTTTTTTATATTGACCTAGTATCAAGCTCTGATCCATAAGGTGAGGTTTAACACCATCTATTTAGGACAGATGAATAAGGAAGGGGAAATAAAAATCCATAAACCATCTGGATAATCCATCTTTAAAATCCTGCTGTAGGGATCTGAAGGGGGACAAAGGTCACTGGTACCTTTACAGTGACCAGAAGCAGTTCTTAAAATCAGTATCAGTGACACACGCACAAAATAAGTTTAATGTACCTTTTCTTCTTACCCAATGCTCAAATTATGTTTATTGACTTATTTGCCGGTGGGAGGGGTATACACCTCCCTGCCACACCTCTGGAGATCAGAGAGCAATATACTAGAGGCAGTTCTCTCTCCACCATGTGGGTCCCAGGCCTCAAACTCAGGTCATCAGGCTTAGTGGCAAGTGCCTTTATCTATTGACCCATCTTGCCAGCCCCAATAATTACTTTATAATATATACTTATTTGCTTTTTAATGCTGACAAGTCACTCCTATTTACTGTCAAGTGCTTGCTATGAGTCAAGAATTTGACAGTTCATTTAATCCTTACAACAGGGTAGAAATTATTGCCTCATTCTCCTGGAGAAACTGAGGCCCAGGGAGTTAGAATCACTTGTCTAAGTTCACACGACTGATTACCTTGCTGAGCAAGATGAGATCTTGGGTACAGTTTCCTCCAGAGCCCATGCTAGACCCGCTGTAACTTATTGATGTAGAGGTGGACTCTGCAGCCCAGGGCCTTCTAATCTGGACAGACATTGCTACGGTTTAGATGTTGAATGTCTCCCGAAGTACTATGTGCTAAAGGCTTGATCCTCAGTGTGGTGCTTTGGGAGGTGAAACCTCTGGGAGGCAGAGCCTAGTGAGAAGTCCTTAGGTCACTGGAGGTGTGCCTTTGAAGTGGCTCGTGGGGCTTTGGTCCTTTCCTTCCAGACATGAAGTGAGTGGTTTTGCTCCACCACACACTACCCCCATTATGGACAGCCTCACCACAGGTCCAGAGCAACGAGGCCAACCAAAACCATGAACCAAAATAAAGTTTGTCTTTTTGTCAATTGATTATATCAAGTACCTACTAAAGTAAAGAAAATCTCCCACAGACATCCCAGACCAAACACAAGGGCCTCTGTCACCTGGATCCATTTGGAACGATATTAATGCTCTCCCATTTCTCTTAATTCCTGTCTTTCCCATCAGACCCCAGACAAGCCAGTGAAGGCCATCAAGTATATGGAAAAGGAAATTGTGAACCTCAAAAAGGACCTTACCCGGAGCCGGTGAGTACACCCTGCTCAGTAAGAGGTGGCCCTCCTACCAGTAACCAGCAGGCTGGGAGCAGGGAATGAGTCCTTCCTGGGTTCAGTTGTCCCCAACCCTAGACATCCCAAGGAAGACTTTTAAGGAGATGGGAAAAGGGTCCTTTCTTGCTGAGACTTCTCAGGGAGTCTCTGCACCTGACCTGCCTCCACAGCCCTGCTCCAGCCAATCTCCTGCCTCTGCTCTTCATGGGCCAGAATCCAACTCAACGGCATTCCTGCATGCTCCAGTAACCCTCCTCTTTCTACTGAAGGCCCACCTATGAGAGCCACATAGACTGGGTGTCAAAAAGTAACCCTGTCAGCTGGTGACTCTGAAGTGGTTATTTTACCCCCCTGGGCCTCTTTTCCCAGAAGATAAAATGGGGTCATCAGAAGTGATGCAAACAGCCAGTACCTCCATCCCCTTGAGGACCCCTCCTCCCCCGGCCACCTGCTCCTTCAGGCCTGAGAGTGTGAGTAACTGAGGCTTTGGACTATATTTTATCCATCTCTATCTGATGACATGAGGTTATTTTCTGTGTATGTGTCACATGTGGGGGGAACTTCCTGCATGTGTGTGGGCATACATGTAGAGGGGAATTCTCACACATCTGTGCATAGTGCTTATGGAGGCCTAGCATTGATGTCTAAAATCATCCTAGATCGTTCTTCCACATCATTCTCTGAAGCAGAGTCTCTCAATAAAACCCAGAGCTCAAAGATATGGCTAGTCTCTCCCTAGCCAGTTTAATCTGGAGATCCTCTGTCTCCATCTTGCAAGGCTGAAATTACAGGTAGACACCACATCCAGCTGGCATTTATGTGGGCATCTTGAGTCCTTACACTTGCATAGCAGGCCCTGGATGAAATCCTTTCTTCTTACCCCTTAACTTCTTCCTAGAACCCAGTAGGATTATAAAACAGAGCAACTCAAAACAGAGTAAGAGCTGGAAACTCTTACTGGGAGAGCAGGACTGGAGAGATGGCTCAGCGGTTAGGAGCGCCGACTGCTCTTGCAGAGGACCTGGGTTCGATTCCCAGCACCCACATGGCGGCTAAGGACCGTCTTTAACTCCAGTTCCAGGGGAATTTGACACCCTCTTCTGACCTCCACGGCATTGCACAACACAGGTGCACCAACCTACATGCAGACAGTATTCTCATACACATAAAAAAAAAAAAGAGTGCTTAAAAAAAAGATAAGCAGATAAAAACAATTCCAATAACATTTTATTTAAACCCAAACACCCAGACTATAATCAATGAAAAATATTTAGAGGTGGGGAGACCAGTCAGTTGATACAATGGTTAGTTTTGATTGTTGACTTGGCACAGAGGGTCTCAAAGAAGAAGCATTTAGATAAGGTTGCCTGTGGAAAGGGATGCAGCAGGATTTTCTTATTTGGATTAATTAGGGTGGGAAGATCATTCCTGAATATGGGAAGCACCATTTCATGGGCTGGGGCTAGACCCTGGGCTGGAGGTGACCCAGAGCAAGCAAAGCAATGGCAAGCATGCATGGATTCAACACCTCTGTTCTTGGCTATGCCTCTGGCCAACTGCTTCAAGTACCTGCCACCTTTATTACGCCCTGAGGATGATTTGTACCTAGACCATGATTACCATGTAGTGATGGACTGTGATGTAGACCATGATTACACTGCAGTGATGGACTGTGACCTAGACCATGATTACCATGTAGTGATGGACTGTGACCTAGACCATGATTACCATGTTGTGATGGACTGTGACCTAGACCATGATTACACTGCAGTGATGGACTGTGACCTAGACCATGATTACACTGCAGTGATGGACTATGACCTAGACCATGATTACCATGTAGTGATAAACTATGACCTGGACCATGATTACACTGCAGTGATGGACTGTGACCTAGACCATGATTATATTTGCAGTGATGGACTGTGACCTAGACCATGATTAACATGTAGTGATGGACTGTGACCTAGACCATGATTACACTGCAGTGATGGACTGTGACCTAGACCATAATTATATTTGCAGTGATGGACTGTGACCTAGACCATGATTACCATGTAGTGATGGACTGTGACCTAGACCATGATTACCATGTAGTGATGGACTGTGACCTAGACCATGATTACACTGCAGTGATGGACTATGACCTAGACCATGATTACCATGTAGTGATAAACTATGACCTGGACCATGATTACACTGCAGTGATGGACTGTGACCTAGACCATGATTATATTTGCAGTGATGGACTGTGACCTAGACCATGATTAACATGTAGTGATGGACTGTGACCTAGACCATGATTACACTGCAGTGATGGACTGTGACCTAGACCATAATTATATTTGCAGTGATGGACTGTGACCTAGACCATGATTACCATGTAGTGATGGACTGTAACCTAGACCATGATTACCATGTAGTGATGGACTGTGACCTAGACCATGATTACCATGTAGTGATGGACTGTTACCCAGACCGTGATTGCACTGCAGTTATGGACTATGACCTAGACCATGGTTACCATGTAGTGATTGACTATAAACTAGACCATGATTACACTACATTGATGGACTGCGACCTAGACTATGGAAGTGACAGAGCAACTGGATTGTTTCAAACTGGGGCTGTGTGGTTCCAGAGCAACATTAACTAGGATGGAGCCAGATGGGTAGAAATGATGTTTCTGGCCTGTGATACTATTCTGAGTCTGGTTTGTTTCATTTAGGATGATTATTTCCACTTCCATTTTCCTGTAAATGATAGAATTTCATTCTTCTTGATGGCTAAATAAAACTCCACAGAGGTGAGGGTTTATTTATCTATTGATAAGCATTGTAGGCTGATTGTATAATTTGGCTACTGTGATGAAATAGGTATGGGTGAACAGTTATATCAGCACGGAACTGACTTAAGAGTCCTTTAGCTCCTCCAATATGGACTGAAGACTCATGTCTCTCCAAGAATCCTCCAAACGTTCATTGCCAGATGGGGACTGCTGAGACATCCGGCTTGTGGACTGAGCAGCTACTGGGCTTTCAGCCTCTTCAGAATATAGACATCCACTGTTGGACTACCTAGGCTATATCATGGAGGCCAGTACAGGAAGATCAAGACAAGATGTATGCTTACTGGACCTCATTTGGGAGCCCATGGGAGGGAAAGACCCCAGCGTGGAGCACAAGGGCAAGAGTGATGGTTGTTTGGCCTTGCCAAGGAGGAGCTTTCAAGCACTTCCTTAAGGAAAACACGACATATTTTAGCAAAAAAAAAAAAAGCCATATTTTTTTAATGTCAGGTGTGGTGCTATGTGCTTATAAACCCAGAGCTAGGGAGGTGGAGCTGGTAGGACCCCTAGCCTATTCAATGAGTGACCCTGTCACCCCCAGAGAAAAACAGGGGAAGCTTGTCCTCTTGTCTCTAGGACACACACACACACACACACACACACACACACACAATTAATACAAGGATTTATTCTTTGTTTCCTATACATGATGAAAAATGGTGAAAAATAATGATTAAACCTTCAGGTTTTATATGTGTGTTTCATATGTGCAACACACATACATGTACCCTACCATATTTCAAGTACCTGATAGTCTCTATATCTGAAGTGTGCCTCCCATCTTCCTTACCCTAGAGACGGCCCCCTTATTGAAGCCTTAACCCCCAGTGTGACTTTATTTGGACCAAGGGCCACTAAAGAGGTTAAATGATGTCAGGAGAGTGTCCTTACTCAATCTGAGTTGCGTCCTTATAAGAAGAGGGAGAGGCTTCAGGAATGCATGTCCAGTGAGAAGGTCACACAGCAAGCACATGGCCATTTGCAAACCAGGAAGGGAGGCCCCAGGATTAACCACGCCCATTGATACCTTGATCTTGGATTTTAGCCTCCACAACTGCGGGCGTGGTGGCGCATGCCTTTAATCCTAGCACTCGGGAGGCAGAGGCAGGCGGATCTTCGTGAGTTCAAGGCCAGCCTGGTCTACAGAGTGAGTTCCAGGACAGCTGGGGCTACAGGCAGATCCTGTCTCAAAAAGACCAAAAAAAAAAAAAAAAGAAAGAAAAGAAACTTGTATGCTGAAGCCATGCAACCTGTGGCATTCTATGAAGGCAGCTCCAGCAATTGCGCAAGTGATGTCCTCAGCTCAAGGAGACAAATAGGGCTCAGCCTGAGAGTCCCACATGGAGCTGAGCTCAGGGATGGCATTTAGCCTTGATGTTCTGAATCCAGGGCTGAGATGTTGGTCTCTGTTGTATTTGAAACCAAGTTACAGGAACTTTGAAGTTGGAGGCCATGGGGCTCCAGAGACCAGTGAGTGGCAAGATGGAGAAGCCAAGGCGTATCTGGAAGTAGCTGTAGCCGGAAGCAAGAGAAGACGGTCCTGTGGTTGAGAAGGCGCCAACCAGCAGAGTCTCCCACGGTGCAGCCTAGATGTTTCAGGCTTTGCAATGAAGTTGAGATCCTAGGTGAGGTCCAAAATATGGAATCAACTGATCTTCACAGACATTCTTGGTCAGAAAAGATAACCTTGTAGCTCTGTCCATTCTTACCAGCTGAGGTAAATGGAGGCAACCCCAGAGCCCCAGCTGCAAAGACATATCCAAATCTCCAGAAGGTGAGAAGTAAGAATTTGCACACGAAATCTGCATATTGCCTACAAGCAGCTGATACTGATACAGAGACAACTTGGACCAATCCTGCCGCCACAAGTCTGGGGTCATATACATATGCAACCACTCCTGAGTTTTTACATGGCTTCTGGGGATTTGATCTCAGCTCCTTGTGCTCATATAGCAAGCATTCTTTCCAGATGATCCAGACGCATGCATCTATTCTTGATGCTGTTATACATTTTGCTCTTATCTACCCTCTCAAAGTTATTGATGGTTAGCAGCTTATATGTGGCAGAAATATTATAAAAGGGGTGTTATGGGTTTCATATGAAATGTCCCTTACAGGCTCATGCGTTTGAATACTTGGTCCCCAGTTGGCAGCCCTGTTTAGGAAGGTTACGGAAACGTTAGAAGGTAGCGCCTTCCAGGAAGCAGTATGTCATTGGAGAGGGCTGTGAGGTTTTATAGCTTGGCTCCGCTTCCTGCTCGCCCTCTGCTTCCTAACTGCCAGGCCAGCCTTAGGCTCCATCAGTGGTGCCTTCCCTGCCATGATGGACTGTGAAACTGTAAACCAGAACAAAGCCTTCCTCCCCTAAGTTGTTTTTGTTTAGATGTTCAGGCACAGAAATAGAAAAGTAATCAATATAAGGAGTATCAAAGCCAATTCCCTCCCAGCTCTGGGTTTACTGACAGCATTATCGGGGCTCAAAACTTGCCACAGCAGGAATAGTTATGGGATGCAAATCAGTAAACATTGCAGATCAGGGCTACTTCTCTGTTTCTTGTCCATCCCAGGAGAACTGGCTGTTAAACACTCACTAGCACACCGTGGGGCTAAAGCCTTAAGAAAGGCAAAGGTCAGAGTTGGCACCACTGGGAGGGCCTAATAGAAAGGGTGCAGCGGCTCCTCTGCAGTCCTTCACTTGACTAGAGAAGTTATCACTCTTGCCTGACACAGCACAGATCTGGAGCAAGCCAGACTTTAATATCCTCATGGGACAAATAGGGTTAGCCTGCTCAACTGATGAGGGCGAAAGACTAAGGCAAGGGGAGGGAGGCAGGAAAGCCACAAGCAAGAAGACACAAAATCACATTAAACGTTTCAACTGGTCACACCATTGGATCCTGCAGACAGTAAAGGATTCAGGAAATCTCTGTCAAAATAACTGACCTGTTTTCCAGGGAAAAATTTCTCACCAAGAGATACAACACACACACACACACACACACACACACACACACACACACACACACCGCCAAGAGTCCATATGTAGTATTAAATTAGGTGAATTATTAACAAAGAAGATGTTGTCTCTTCTGCTTATGTTTTTTTTTCTTCAATCCATATCATCTCCTATTAGAGTCGAGCCCACCTTGAGCCAAGCACCTTGTCTTTTGGATTTTTATTTAATACTCCAGTCTTCTTATAATTCAACTGCACCGTTTCTGGTTTCATGGCCAATTTAACTTGATGCTAAAAAGAATATAGCTCTAACTGCTTTCTCCTCGCCTGTTCCACCAGATGTTCAGTAGGCCTAAGTACCATGTGGTGTGCTAAGTTCCCAGGTCCCTGCTAGCAAAGGCTGACAATTGGGGCCTCCTCACAGGCCCAGTTCTAGATCCACCCTTGAAACTGGTGGCAATAGTTTCCTCCAAAGACACTGGCACTTGTTGGTGTAAATGTCATCAGGAAAGCAAACAGCTCAGCTATAAGAATATTCCACCTGAAGACATGATCTATCCACCGCAGAGTTTAGCTGGGCACAGGCACCTGTAAACAGTGATGAATTGCCACCCTGTCTCCCTGACAGCAGACCCAGCAGGACATGGATTCTGCAAGTGTTAAGGAGATCTAATGCACCGATTTTCCAAATGCCTTTGGTAGACAGCAGAAGCAAGGTAATTAGAAAAGGCTAAAATGGGATTTTTGGCAAATAATAAGCTATTTATTTTTTGTACTGAGGTAAGTACTTCTCTGTTGTGTATTGGATGAAAGCCTGCAAAGCCCCATGGGTTAATGGCTTGGTCATCAGGGTGATGATTTTATGGAGTGGTGAAAAATTTTGGGAGGTAGAGACCAGCAGGAAGTACCCAGTTCATTGGAAATGTGTCCTCAGAGAAGACCTGGGAACCCTAGACACTTCCTGGCTCTTTCCTTCGTAGTTCATAAGGTGTGTGGTTCTGCTCACACACTCTTGCAAGGATGGGCTGCTTTACCAGAGTTTGATTTGGATGGGCTCTCTCATGTGTGGAGGACCTAAGAAGGAGAAGAATGTTAGGGACCCTTTGACCTTCAAGATAGGAGCTCACGAAACATCCCTTCTGCCATTTTTGGTGGCCAAAACAATCCACAAAGCCAGCCCAGATTGTGGGCTTGTGGGATTCCACCTCACAGTTGGTAAGAGCTACAAAGTCACACTGTAAAAAGGTGGAGATTGTGGACCATTTTTTCAGTTTACTGCAGTCTCACACAACTAATTCTGAGATGGCTTTGGAGACAGGAAGGAACAAGAGCCCAAAGGTAATCTGCAAGAATCAGAGTGCCACTCTTGGGAATGTATGACTGAAAGCATGACAAGAGGCAAGCTGGGCATGGTGGCGCACGCCTTTAATCCCAGAACTCGTGAGGCAGAGGCAGGCAGATCTCTGTGAGTTGAAGGACAGCCTGATGTACATAGTAGCTCCGGGCCAGCTGGGACTAGAAGGAGACCCTGTCTCAAAAATATAAAAGAAAAAGAAGGAGGAAGAGGAGGAGGAGGAGGAGAAGAAGAAGAAGAAGAAGAAGAAGAAGAAGAAGAAGAAGAAGAGGAGGAGGAGGAAGAGGAGGAGGAAGAGGAAGAGGAGGAGGAGGAGAAGAAGAAGAAGAGGAGGAGAAGGAGGAGGAAGATGAGGAGGAGGAGGAAGAGGAGGAGGAAGAGGAAGAGGAGGAGGAGGAGAAGAAGAAGAAGAGGAGGAGGAGGAGGAAGATGAGGAGGAGGAGGAAGAGGAGGAGGAGGAGGAGGAGGAGGAGGAGGAAGGCTGGAAGGAAGCCAGAGCTACCATGGTGAGCAACGTAGAAGCCGAAGTTTAGAAAGCAATTACCACAGTGAGCAGACGCTAGAACAGAAGAAAGAAGAAAAGAACTGAGTTAGAGGAATTAGAGGAGGACAAAATATGCACACAGTGAAGAAAGCCACTGAATAGCACCAGTGTTCAACCAAGAAACTTGGACTCCTTTTGCTGGGATTCCTGAACTCACCTTTGGAAGAGAGTCTTTCCAGAACTTTGCTCTGTAAATACTCTGATCTTTGAATTTCTGTGAGATCTGCCCTAACCCTGGTCTCCTGAATGTTTACTCTCAAAATAAATCCTTCTTGGCAGGTTAGGTCACCAACCAAGGATCCTAGGTGAAATTATTTGCTAACCCACAAAGCACAGAGAAGTTGAGTGGAGACGCAGCACCTTCACTACCCCGCACCATTTCTCAGGCTATTTTATCAATTAATGGAATTTAATAACATCATTGTTATTAACTTGAAAATTTTGTGTCTGAGCTTATAGGTCGAGTAAGGTTCTCACAGTGTGAATATGCATCTGTGTGTGTGTTGAATGTGTGTCCTGTGTGTGCATGTTTGTTCGCAGGTGCATACACATGAGGAAGCCAGATGAGGATATCGGGTCCAGCTCTGTCGCTCTGCCTCACTCTCTTTACACAGGGTCTCTCAATGACTTTGTAGTCAAGCTGACAGTCAGCAAGCCCTCTTCCCTCCACGTCGCTGAATTTTAAGACACATATGGCCATGGCCAGCTTTTCATATGAGTGCTGGGGATTCAAACTCAGGTCTTCATACTTGTTCATCAAGTGCTCTTTCCCACTGAGCCCCCTCCCCAGCCCCATTCTCAACTGTTTTATTTTAAAAAGGATAAAATTCATCATTGAACTGAAAACAAATTAAGGATTTACATTATATGGCACATGTATGTCTATCCTGTGCCCATAACAGACATCACTAATGGATCACAGCACTTTTTTGTTTTGAGAGCAGATTCGTTTTCAAGATCTTTTCAGGCAGCTACTACCATGATTCAGTCATCACATGTGTTTTAATTCATCATCATTAAATTAGAAGGCACAAGAAGAAACTCTGGTGTCTATAATAATATATAACTGAAGTTGAGGTTTGGAGTATAAGGGATCAACAGGGAGAACTGACATCACCCAAGTCCCTTTAAGGATGAGAGCAAATTTTAATCAGTGAATTTCAACAGTTGGAAGACTGTTGTTGAACTCAGAGATTTATTGAGTGTTCTATCATTTGATCCCGTCATTCAATACCCTGGGACTCAAACATCAATAATCTGTGGTCCCATAGTCCAATCTTGATTCTTTCTTTTGCTGCTTCTACAAGACTCACAGTCTTGTCTCACAACCCCAGAATTAAGATCAGAGACTTATATGCTAGCCAGTGCCTTGGATGCAGGCATGATTAGAGCTTCTGAACTGCACTAAAAAAAAAAAAAGATCAACATCACATCTCTCCCCATGCCCTGTAGCCATCAAGCCAATGAGTCTGTTATATGTTCCATAAGGCCCATACCCTTTGCTTAGAATTTGTAAACACTGCCACATAGCTAAGGGGTAGGAGACAGCTACAGGTGGGAGGAAGTTGGCTCAAGCTAATTGCATTTTTATCATCTTAGTGCTGACCCAGACACCCTGACCATTTCTTCTGTTTCTTGTGTCTTCATGTGTCTGATAGCTCTACTTAACATAGCTCTAGGGAAAGTTTTCTCCTCTACTCTTCTCATGACACACTGAGGGTAAATATCTGTTTCACTCCTTTCTCTGAGGCTTTCTTATACCATCTCACATTTTAAAAGGAACCTGACCAAAGAACTATGTTTTCAAATTAAAGCAGCAAAACATCTTGAACCTTTAAACCTTTTGTGGTATAAAGATTTGTATAAGGAGGCTTGTATAAGAAACAGGTGGATCTTTCTGAGTTCAAGGCCAGCCTGGTCTACAGAGTGAGTTCCAGGACAGCTGGGGCTACAGGGATACCCTGTCTCAAAAAGACCAAAAAGAAAAAAACAAAAAACAACAACAAAAACTTTGTTTTGTGAAAATCTTTCCCAGATAATAAGCAATGTGGTTATTTTTATGGTCAAGCTTGATAGGTTCACACAGTGCACTTGAAAGTTTGCTGGCTTGGCAGTCAGCTGTGGGTTCAAATCCTAACTCAGACAGTCATTAGCTGAGTAGCTATAAACAAATCAACCTGATTCTCTAGACATTGGTTTGTCACAGAAGGAGAACAGAAGGACAATAAGATCCACGGCATATGCTCTGGAGACCTGTGTGACAGGGACGTGGAGATCATAGGATAAAAGTAAAACTCGTTTTATGATGGTTTTGTGAGACTGTCTGAAAATATCCGTAGACATCAACAAAGAACATGAGATTTAGAGACCAAGAAACGAGCCCCATGTCTCATCAACTGAGTGAACAAGAACCAGCCATTCCACTCTTCTGAGCCTTTTATTTCTCCTCTTAGAACGGAAGCAGTGCCTCTTCACAGACCTCTGTGTGGGAGTAGACAAAATAAGACAGTGGGCATAATACCTCTCACTTGCTTCGATTCCTACCCTTAGTTCCTACAGTGCTCTGAGAACAGAGGCAAAACCAAGCAGTCTGAGCCCTCCTCTCTGGTCCCCCTCCTCTCTCTCTCTCTGGTCCTCCTCCTCTCTGATTAGCTGCACTATCTCAGTCCATCATTGCCCATTCCTAGGCTTCAGTCCTGAACCAGGAACTCTCTCATGATCGAAGATGGAGGGCAGGGTCCTCACTCTGTAGAATACAAATATATCTTCCTTTTTCCCTGAACTTCCCCCCACAATAAAAGCATGATTTAATTCAGTCCCTGCACTGCCTACAAAAATTTTGGGTAATGGGTCCTTGGGTAAATTTATCTCAAAGATTAAATAAGTGTGTGTGTCTGTGTCTCTGTGTGTGTCTATCTGTGTGTGTGTGTGTGTGTGTGAGAGAGAGAGAGAGAGAGAGAGAGAGAGAGAGAGAGAGAGGAGAAAGAGAGAAATTATTATCCAGCATTGAAGAAAGAAAATCATGCCCAGGTCCAGGTAAAAATTCAGTTCATTCCCATCCCTCTCTTACCAGTGGAACATTCCAGATCAGCTACAATCAAGCAAAGAAATGTCGGGAGATAAAGTACTGACATGACAATCAATGATAATTATAACTTTTCCATCACTTTTGACAGAATTGCAATACTGTTTACCTCTGTTCCCAATATAAGCAGAGGAAGCTCCTGACTCAAGGAGACATACTTCATTTTAGCTGTGGAAGAAAACAGGTCATGGACTGGTGAGATGGGTCGGCAGGTAAAGGGACTTGCCAGCAAGCCTGTAATCTGGATTTTCTCCCAGAGACCCACAGAATAGAAGGAGAGAACCAACTGCTACAAGTTGTCCTCTGACCTTTACACATTGTGGAATGTTTAGATAGATGACAGATAGAAGATGATAGATAGATAGATAGATAGATAGATAGATAGATAGATAGATAGATGATATAGATAGATAGATAGATAGATAGATAGATAGATAGATAGATGATAGATAGATAGATAAATAGATAGATAGATAGATAGATGATAGATAGATAGAAAAAGAAAACAGGTCATCTTGCCTAAAGTTTCCCAGTATATCTGAGCAGAACATTCATACTACCAAATGCCCTGTGAAGGAAAAGTTTCCTACAGTGATGTATGTTTTAGAATGCTATACAATACATCCCATGTCAGAGATTCACAGTACCAGTTTGTCATCGGTCGTTAGTTGGTTGGTTTGTTGGTTGGTTTGTGGTTCTGGGGAATTGGACCTAGGACTTCACAAATACTAGGTAAATGTTTTCCCACTGAACTGTAGCTGTAGCACTTTTTATTATTTTGAGAAAGGGCTTCACAAATTCACCCAGGCAGGCCTTGAACTTGCCATCCTCTTGCCTTAGCCTATCGAGAAGGTGAGATTACCAGTGAGTACCACCATATTGGGACAGAGTAGTTATTTTAAAGCATGTACTTAACATGGCCTAATGACTAAACAATGCACTTCCATTTCTAGCAACATGGTGGACTGTGTACCTTGAATGACTTTCCTAGTGACACAAATACTGCATTAAAATCTGGATATAAAGCCCTTTGACATCTCACCTGGGTTGTATTATGGCTTCTTAGGGAAAGAGTCTCAGATGGAGATCTGCCTACAGGTATTTGGGGTGTGCTCTCAGGATGAATGCCTTTGAGAAACTGGAGATGTCATGCAGATGGAGAAGTTGAACTGGGATACATCCATGAAGCTTTGGTTTGTCTCTAATGAAGCTCTGTAGCTAGGAATGCCCCATCAGAGATGTCCCAAGTGAGCCACACCTGTGTACCTATGCAGTTCCTAGGTGAGAACTCAGCTGTGAGCCTTCAACAGGCAACAGTCTCCACGAGTGAAGGATTTGATGCTTCAGACTGAAGAGATTTGGATAGTTCAATACACCCTCCAGTTCCAAACACTTCCTTTATTTTTGGCATCCACTTGCTTTGTATGATAAGCTCACCCTGCCTTGGGGAAGAGATCTTCCAGGATTCAGATTGATTACTTTTCCTGGAGATACTTGCTGACTATGATTAGTGGCTTGATATGTACTGTCTGCCCTGCACTTGGGTCTCTGAAAGGCACAAAGTTTCAGATATTGTACCTCCAGTGCTCTTGCTCCCACATGGATCCCAGCCCACTTTACTCCTGGTGACAGGTTTGGCAATGGCGCTGCTGTCCCGTCTCTGGCGCTGGCGCTGGCGCTGTTCTACCTTCCACTGGCGGGAGGACCATGGGTGCTACTTGCAATTTACCATATGCATCTTCAGTTGGATCAACAAGCTTAATATAGAGTGTGTGTCAATTTCTCTGGTATAAATATTCCCACCATGGCTAATTCCAAACCAGCAGCATGGTGACGCTAAGCATGGAGTTTGGAAGAGATATGCACCAAAGCGTCGCATAAGCCAGGGCTAAAGGGCTCAACACACTCCTAGATTACATACGTGTTGCCACTTGGATGGTAGCTATTCCATCTCCAAAATCCCCTTTTAGAGTCTATTTCTTAGTATTGTTTCTGCACCACCTACTGTAGTCCAGTTTCCTTGAGACATAAGGTCTGAGATGAAGCTGTGCTGGCCGTGTGTGCACTGGGAGGAAGTGGTGAAGCTGTGCAGACCGTTTGCGAGCTGGGAAGAGATGAAGCTGTGCAGGCCATGTGCGCGCTGGGAAGAGATGAAGCTGTGCAGGCCGTGTGTGCATGCTGGGAAGAGATGAAGTTGTGCAGGCCGTCTGCTCGCTGGGAAGAGATGAAGCTGTGCAGGTCATGTGTGCACACTGGGAAAAGATGAAGCTGTGCAGGCCGTGTGTGCACACTGGGAAGAGATGAAGCTGTGCAGGCCATGTGTGCACTGGGAAGTACTCTCCAAAGCAATGTATTTGGGGAGTAAGGGAAGCAAGACTGAGCAGAGGGGGTTGACCTCAGAAGCAATCATAGGATTACTTAAGGTGATCCCACAGGTCTCCCCAGAGCTGTGATGGTGCATGATTATAAGAAGACTGGCCCCTTGTGCCTTTGCAGGAACCAGTTATAAGATAAAAGCTTATAGCCAGGAGTGGTGGTACAAGCCTATGTAGCTCAAGGAGGAAGTCTATGCTTTTTGGAGGCTGCTCTTGTTTTTGAGGGAAGTTCCTGGACCACAGAACTCAGCTCTGAATCCTCAGTAGTCAGCAACAACCAGCAAATGAAAGCTTCTGTCTTCAAGGAGGAATCCGGGTGGCACAGTCCAGCATCTGCCAGAATTTGTGTCAAGAAATTAAAGCCTGAGGAGCAAAAACCAACTAAAGCTGGTTGTCAGTGGAAACTCTGACCCCCATGCACAATGACACCGCTATCAATGAAAGCCTCTTCAAGAGCTGATGATTGAATTTAAGGACTCAATGAGTGTCTCGAGTGAAAACCAAGACCGGAGAGAGAAATCGCCTTATCATGGATTACAGAGCATGTCAACAGCATATCTGGGAAGTGCGTTGTACCCAAAGGTACATGTCCCATCATCCGCTGCTTCCTTAAGACAAATAGCTTTGCAATGTTGTTTAAATTTGAGTAATTCCCTTCTCCTACACTAGGCTAAAGGCTCTGTAAAAATGGGGGCCACGTCTGTTTTACTTAACTAAAATCTTGCCTGCATCATGCACTGTGTCCAGAACACACTTGGTGCTTAATATTTGTGAAACAAATTAATGAATGCTTCAAAGTTCTTTCAGCCTGTTGGAGGAATTAGGCTAAGAGACAAAGCAAGACACATAAAACAAAACCCTGAAAAGAACAGGAAGATGGGCTGCGTCAGTCACCAAGGAGCATGGCTTGGTATAACAAGCATAGGCCTGGCCTCTCTCATGACCTCGTGTACATCTTGAGCCAGATGACTTGGGTTCAAAAGCCAGCTCCACCACGTACAAACTACTTAATCTCTCTGTTCCCCAAAGTGGGGACTGAGAAAATACTGTCTCCATCTCCCAGGGCCGTTGTGAGGATTTACTGAGCCCTTGGAACAGTGACAGACACATTCTAAGTGCTTGCTAGATGGCACTCGTGTTCTCTGAGTGATTGTAATTACTCTGCATTACCATCATGGTGCCAGTGATGGGACCACGGGCAGAGCTCAACACCAGATCCAGAACGTTGCAATCAGCCCGCCTCTGAGCCTCTGAGGTCCATGTTAAGGTGCAACTGGAACAAACAGGAGAAAAAAAAAAAATGCCAAGAATCTCGTAAGTGGAAGCCACACAAGCACACCTAGAAGGAACCTGCTTCCATGTTTATTATTGTTAATATATTTTAGAAATTCTTTGAAAAATTCTTTTTAATTGTTTAATTTACTTATTTTTATTTTACGTGTATGACTATTTTGCCCATGTGTGTGAAAGTGTACCTATGTGTGCAGTACTTGCAGAGGCCAGAAGAGGCAATCAGAGCCCCTGGAACTGGAGCTATGGATGCTTGTTAGCTGCCATGTGGATGCTGGGAAATAAACCTGGGTCCTCTGCAAAAGTAGCCAGATGGCTCTTAAACACTGAGCCATCTCTCCAGCCCCTTTTTTGAGAATTGCATACATATATAGATACAGTGTATTTCAATCATATTCACCCCCACTCTTCCCCCTAACTCCTCAGAAATCCACTCTCTCCAATCCCTCACAACATTGTGTTCTCTTTAGCGGGTTTTCTAGTTTCCCTGTTTCCTTTCTGTAATTTTTATTTAATTTTTATGAATTTCATATACAGCATCTTAATCCTTGTTATGCCCCTTCTTCCTTGGCACCCTCCCGCACCACCCCCACTGGAATCATACATTCTGAGCACCACTTCCCTGGCTTTTGCAATCTTTCCACACACCCACTCCTTCCTCAATGGTCCCTGAGCCCTGGAGTAAGCGGAGTTTAGGAATCAAGTCCAAGAATCCACCTCTGCTGATTCTTATTCTCTACACTCTGGCCATTTGTGACCTTTGTGCTCCTGATCCTCTATTGCATGAGGGGGGTTCACTGATGAGAACTGAGAGATGCATTAGTGTTCTCTGTACCCCTTGTTCTATGTTCTGTGATCCTCACATATAGATGTTGCATTGTAGTGTGCCACTTAAGCTTAAGCAATTCACAGTCTCTATGCATGACCAGACATGGAACTCTGTAATAATCTGTCTGTTGCAAAAGAAGCTTCTTTGATGAGTGGTGACTGGGCTTCTTATCTATAAATATAAGGGTCCATATTTTACACATAGTAAGAAATTACATTTGTCTTGGGGCGTGAGAGCCTTGGCATTTTCTCTAAGATCTATGACTTCTCCAACCATGTGTATGTGGCTATGTTTACAGTACCACGTGTATGTGGCTATGTTTACAGTACCACGTGTACGTGGCTATGTTTACAGTACCACGTGTACGTGGCTATGTTTACAGTACCACGTGTACGTGGCTATGTTTACAGTACCACGTGTACGTGGCTATGTTTACAGTACCACGTGTATGTGGCTATGTTTACCACGTGTATGTGGCTATGTTTACCACGTGTATGTGGCTATGTTTACAGTACCATGTGTATGTGGTTATGTTTACAGTACCATGTGTATGTGGCTATGTTTACAGTACCATGTGTATGTGGCATGTGTACCATACATGAGTTTCCTCCCACTGGCTTTAAGTCCAATTAAGTAGCCGATGATTACGCCCAATATAAAAGTGTCACTACTGCACCAACGTTATTTGCTGTGTTGGTCATTGATGTGGTTATTAGGCCTTGAAGCTGGGGTCGGACCATCAACTGATGCTCTCCCTTAGCAGCTTGCATAGCGCTCTCCAAAGCTGAGAGCTAGCCTTCAAGGGAAGTGGCTTCCAGGGTCAATTCCAGCTCCACTGCCCCAAATCCCGTGTCTGAAGTGTGTCCTGTTTTTAGCAATAGGGTCTTAACTTTAAGTTCCAGGAGGCAATCAGGGCTGTGGCAATAGCCTGCATAACTTGGGGAGTCTCTTGAACTACTTTGACCAACAACTCAAAGGAATGTTTCCCCTATCTGGCAGTTTCTTGTTATAAAGCCTTCACTTGGACTCAATTAGAGATACTGTATGTGTAATTTGTCAGGAGGTTTTATTAAAATAGCCCACTGAGTCCAATTTCTGCTGTCCACGTATTCTTGGAAGTGGCCATTCACTGAATTGTGATGAACGTGTCAGGGGTCACACTCTTAAAGAAAAGTGAGTCTCCTTCCCCATGAAGCCATTAACTATCAACAGCTCCTCAGCTAGGGGCGGGGGCTCATGGAATACTTAGCACTCCATGCTGAAATGTGGACTGCTTTGATCTTGTGCACGTAATCACATCTGCTGATTTCATGAGTGCTGGGGTCCTGCCATGTCCAAAAGACACTGTTTCACTCTGGCATTCCTTAAGCTCACAATCTTTCTGGCCCTTCTTCCACAATGTTCCCTGAGCCTGTGGGGGAGGGGAAGGTGATACAGAGATCCCATTTGTGGCCAGGCACTCCATAGACACACATTATCTGCACTTTAACCAATTGTGAGTTTCTGCATTATCTGCATCTCACAGTTATTTTAAGTCCTTTCCTATTAGGTTTGCTGAACAAGCTGCTACTCTAATGGATGTAACTACAGAATACGTAATTGAAGCACAGGTCCAGCACTCACAGGGAACACTGATTGCAATGAGCTCTGCTATGGCTTGCATCTTGAACGTCCACAGAGATCCAGTTGTTAAAGGTGTGGTTTTTAGCCTCTGGTCCTATTGACATACAGTAGAAACTAGACTTTGGGATCTAGACTATGTTAGGTCACTATGGATGTGCCCTTCAGAGGGAAATTGAGACTCTGGCTAATTCTCTGCCTTTTGTTGCTTCTTGACCACCACGAGGTAAACAGGACTCCTCCACCACAAACTCTTTGACATGTTATTCTGCCACCACAGGGCCAAAACAACAAACCCAAGTGACCTTAGGAACCTCTGAAATCATGAGCCAAAATAAACTTTTTCTTCTTTTAAGTTGATTACCTCAGGTATTTAGATACAGTGAAGCAAAGCTGATTAGCACAAGCACTATGATTTTCTTGAATATTCATTGAAAAATAATATATCATCTCAATTGATACAGAAAAAGTCTTTGACAAAATCCACCATCCCTTCATGCTTAAAGTCCTAGAGGGAACTGGATTGGAGGGATCATTCCTCAATGTAATCAAAGCCATATACAGGAAACCCACAGCCATTATCATCCTAAATGGGGAAATGACAGAAACATTCCCTTTATTTTTTTCACCTAAATTTATTTTTATTTTTTTAACAAATCTAGACCCGTGTTCCTGCCCATTCCCTCACACTGCCAGAGCTCATGCATTCTGCCAAACATGCTTTTCATCTCTTTCTCAGTCTTTCTCAATATTCTCCATGAGGAAGTTGACTGTTTTGAGCAGAAGTTCACTATTTCAGTCAGTTCTTTGATGCAGTCCTTTCTGTTGTTGTTGTTGTTGTTGTTGTTGTTGTTGTTGTTGTTTCCAATATGCATCATGCCCAACTGCTTTGGACAAAAGCTCAGGGGGCCCTACACAAGAAATACTTACAACTAGGTAATTGGCACTAGCATTCACAGATGAGGGACACCATTCATCGTTTGTTTTTCTGGGACTGTGTTACTTCACTCAGCATGATGTTCTCTAGCTCCAGCCATTTTCCTGCAAAGTTCATGATGTCCTCTTTCTTTACTGCTGCATAGAACTCCATTGTGTAGATGTACCACATTTTCTCTATCCACTCATCTGTTGAGGGGCATTTGGGTTGGTTCCAGCTCCTTGCTATTGTGAAGAGAGCTGAAATAAACATAGCCCTGCGTGTATCTCTGCAGTGGGGTGAGTCTTGAGGGTACTGTGCCCAGGAGTGGTATGGCTGGGGTCAGGTGGCAAGTTTCCAAGTCTGCCAAGGTTCTCCACACTGCTTTCCATAGGCTGTACAAGATTACATTCCCAACCAGCAGTGGATGATATTCCCCTTTCCCCACAAAACCTCTCCAACATTTGATACCATTTGTTTTCTTGGATCTAGCCAGTCTTATGGAAGATAGATGATATCTTAAAGGGTTTGATCTTGCATTTTAATGATTAGTGATGTTAACACTTCTTAAGGGAAAGATTCTCTTTAAAGGTGGGAACTCGGAGCAAGGCTGATCATGCCGTCAACCACTCCTTCTTCAACTTAGAGCCTGAAAACACTTGCGCAGGGCATAGCAAGAAAAGGAAATAAAGGAGACTAATTGGGAAAAAGAGGAAGTCAAGCTATCCCTATTTGCTATGATATGATTGTTGCTTTAAGGGATGCTAAAATCACCACCAGAAAACTCCTAAGAAACGACATTGATTATAACAGCTTCAGCAAAGTGGCAGGATACAAAATTTAAACCTTAAAAAACTCAGTGCCTTTCCTGCAACCAGACACAGAGCAATTGAGGAAGGAATTCAATGAGACTTCCCATCACAATGCCTCAAAAACAAGTAAAATACCTAGGACAAACTTAACCGAAAGACATCAAAGATCTCTAACAAAAATTTAAACCCTTAAAGAAAGAAATTGAAGAAACATTCAGAAGATGAAAAAAAACCATCCGCCATGCCCAATGGGTGGGAAAATTAATTAAAAGTTAAAAATGTCCATTCTACCCTCACAATAGTCCATTCTACCCAAACAATATACAGATTCAACACTATCCAAATTAAAATCCCCAAAAGTTTCTTCACAGGCTTGGGGGGGAAAAAATCCTTAATTTCATCTATGGAAAAAACAAAAGACCCGAACAGCCAAAACAACCCTGAGTGAAAGAGCTACACAGAGGGATCTCTATACCAGACTTAAACTATACTACCAGGTTATAGTCATAAAAACGCCTGGGGTACTGGCACAAAAAGCGACCTGATCTGGAACCAATGAACCAAAACTGAAGATCCAAAACTTGAGCACATACAAATTCAGACACCTCATAATATATGACAAAGAAGGGGCCAAAGGAAGACCACACTGAACGAAAGGACAGCATGTTCAAGCAAGTGGTGTTAGCGGGAAACTGAGATCACCACTTGCAAGAAGAATAAAACTTAAAAACCCCTACCATCACCCTGTACGAAAAGTCAACTCCAGATGAATTAAAAGAACTCATGAAACCACAAACTCTGCAAGGCAAGATAGGAAGAAAAAGTTTGGCAGCGAGACTACAAGACATAGGCATAGGAAAAGATTACCTAAATCAGACAGCAGCTCTGAGCAAGGAATTTAGGAAGAGTCACAATTGACAATTGGGACTCATTAAACTCAAAGCTCCTGTACATCAAAAGAAATCAATCAAGGGAAATGTGAAGAGAAAACCCAAGAGTGGGAGGAAACCTCAACCAGTGATACATTTCATAGAACATAAACATCCAGAGTATATAAACAAAAAACAAAGAAGAAAAAAAACAAAAGAAGAAAACAAAATGACCATCAATAGATGGAGCAAAGAGCGTGAAACAGAGATTTCACAGTGAGGGAATTAGAGATGGCGAAGAAACATCTTAAGACAGTTGTTCAACGATCACTATATAGGAAATCAATATCAAAACCACTTAAGATATCATCTTAGCTCCAAAAGGCTGGAGGATCAAAGAAAACAAATGATACCAAGTGCGAGAAGTGTGTGGGAAGAGAAGGAAACTCATCCACTAGTGGTGGGAATGTAAACTCCGTACAGCCACTATGGAAAGCAGTGTGGAGAACCACTTGAAGACTTGGAATGAAGTTCTCCACCTGACCCAGCCATACTACCTGGGCAGTACCTAACAAGACTCACCACTCGCAAGAAACAGCACAACATGTTTATTCAGCTCTTTCACAATAGCAAGGGAGCTGGAACCAACCCAATGCCCCTCAAACGAGAGTGGATAGAGAAAATGTGGTACAGTCTACACATGGAGTTCTTGCAGAGTAAAGAA
Organism: Rhizomys pruinosus; assembly: GCA_009823505.1. Lineage (NCBI taxonomy): Eukaryota > Metazoa > Chordata > Mammalia > Rodentia > Spalacidae > Rhizomys > Rhizomys pruinosus. The sequence goes on from VZQC01002907.1 coordinate 2,617,910, forward strand.
AGAGGATCATGACTTTGCAGAGTAAATGGATGAACTAGAAGAATATTGTTAGTGAAGTAACACAGTCCCAGAAAAAACAAACATAGAATGGTTCCCTCATCTGTGGATGCTAGTGCCATTACGTAGTAAGTATTTCTTGTGATGCCCCCTGAGCTTTTGTCCAAAGTCAGTTGGGTGCATATGCATATTGGAAACAAAACACAACAAACAGACACACAACAAAAACACAGAAAGGACTGCATCAAAGAACTGGACTGAAAAACGGTGAACTTCTGCTCAAAACAGTCAACTTCCACATGGAGAATTTTGAGAAAGACTGAGAAAGAGATGAAAAGCATGTTTGGCAGAATGCATGAGCTCTGGTGGGGTGGGGGGTAGGGTGGGGGACACGGGTCTAGATTTGATTAGTAACATAATCTTGTACAAAATATATATAATAATAAAAGAAAAAAGAAAAATAATATAACAGCCAGGCGTGGTGGTGCATGCCTTTAATCCCAGCACTTCAGAGGCAGAGGCAGGTGGATCTCTTGAGCTCAAGGCCAGCCTGGTCTATACAGCAAGCTCCAGGCCAGCTGGGAATAAAGGGAGACCCCATCTCAAAAAGACCAAAAAAAGAGAAAAAGAATATAACATAGGGGAACATACATATGGTTCAGCATACAGCTTAATGCACATGTGTAAACAAAGCACAATTGTGTAACTCACATCCATATGAAGAAAAGGAACATATGCAACAGCCTCTCCCCAAAAAACCTCCCTCCAGTCACTAATGCCCCAAGGACAAGGACACCTTCACTTCTAACACTTAGATCGCATATAAATGCAATTTGCCATAGGTGTTTTGAATGAGTCTGGCTTCTTTCAGTCAGTATTGTGACTCTGAGTCGCACCCATGCTCCTTGCTCACTTGGCACTCATTCTGTTACTGTAGAGTGTTCGTTGTATAAATGCAGCATCCTTTATCTACTCTGGTATTGATGGGCATTTGGGTTATTTCCACTTCAGAAATGAGAACATTCCATAACTTCCTATGCACACATAAGTGCATGTGTATTTTTTATAAAAAGAAAGATTCTGAACACATTATTAGTAATTTCTTTATATTTGTAAAATTATTGTGAATGTCTTCAACAATTTAAACAAATGTACATATTTTATTCTATTTTTAGACAGTTTAGAAAAAAATAAATATCTACAAAGGCAAATGGAATAATAGAATGAATTGAACTCCCGTGAATGTGTTACTTAAATCAGTGGTTGTCCACTCCTCCACCAGTTTCCCATATTTACATGTCATCCCTTCCCTCCTTGTTGTGAAGCATTATTTATTTTATCTATAAACATGTTAACAATTGTCTGAGAAGAAAATTCTTTAAAAAATGGCATACACTATAACATATCTAAATAGGCAATGATTTTTAACGTAATACCCATGGAAATATAATAACCATTTTAATTGCTATATAATGTTCCATTGTGAAAATGGAGCCTAGTTTATGTACCCGTTTCTTTTGAAAAATATATCTGCATACATTTTTAAAGATTTATTTATTTTAAATTATGTATATGCATTCCTGTCTGTATGGGTGTATGTGTACCTGAGTGTAGTTGCCTATGGAGGCCAGAAGATGGCATCAAATCCCTTAGAGCTGGAGTTACAGGTGGCTGTGAGCTGCCAGCCATGAATGCTGGGAACCAAACCCAGGTCCTCTGCAAGAGTAGTATAAACTCTCAACTTCTTAGCCATCTCTCCAGCCCCTATATACTGATTTTTTAACATTGGACTTCTTGGCTGTTTTATTTGTCCTCCTGTTACAGAAGCAAAGCAAGCAATACTTTGATAGACATCTTCAGAGTTAATTTTATATTTTAGTGCTTAAATACTGATAGCTCTAGGGTTCTTAGCTGAATTCTGCTAGACACGCACAGTATTTTACTTGCTGAAAAGTAGCTAATTCATAAATGCTTGAAACAAAATGAGTCTCTCATAAAAATTGAAGGGAAAGTAATAAATATTGTCTAACAGACTAAAAATACTTCAGACATGGCTGCTTACTCCTTTCTTTTGTAAAGTTATTGTCAACAAATAACTAGTTTGTGGAAGGATAAATGCAAACAAAGCCCTCAAGAAAAAAAAAATCACCCACCCCGTTAACATGTTCTGGTGATGCCTGGCTAAACCACAGACAGCTCAGGTACCTCTGGGAAATCCTTTCTGTCTGTGTCTCTGTCATATCCATGACATCCTGGGATCAACACTCTTCTTTTAATGCTAGCATGTTGATCATCTTTCCATTTTGCAACAAAATCCTTGAAATAACAGTTTTAAAAGAAAAGCTTTCCTGGGCTCACGGTTTCACAGGGCAGCACATAGCAGAGGAGTCTGCTCACACGATGACAGCCAGGAAGCACAAAGAGAAAAGTGTACTCATAGAATCAGAAAATGCTCTGCAAAACTGCCCCAAGAGAATATCCATCAGTGATCTTGCCAAGCTGTAAAGACTAGGAACCACAACAATAACTGGCCCAAAAAACTATCTCTATTGGTGCAATAAGGGGAACTTCAAACTTGGGAAAAGCCAACAGCTCTCTAATTGGACTTAAGGCTCACTCAATCAGAAGGAATCTATCCATGGTACTGTAAATATAGCCAAGTACACATGGCTGGAGATACCCTGTAAAAGAACCTACTTCTGACACTTTCCTAGACCAATGCAATTTCTAACTATATTTTAAGTATATATCCTCATATTCACTGATACGTGTACCTCTCACCACTCATCAAAGAAGCTTCTTTTTGCAGCAGATGGAGGTTATTACAAAGTTCCACAACTGGTCAAGCACAGAGCATAAGTGACTGTGAGGGGCTCAGCCCTAACTGATATATCTATAATGCCTGCCCCCTTTACACCCCAGGCTCAGGGATCATCTCAGAAGAGGAGATGGAAAGATTGCAAGAGCCAGAGGAACAGGACACCTGCTGCTGGTTAACGCGTTCTAGAATAAAGAAGGTGCACCAATGAAGCTGCCACAGCGCGGCCGTCTAATAAGATCTGCATGATGGCAAGAGCAGCTGACGTCCCAAGGTGGGAGGGGGAACTGGCATGGGACCCCACCTCAAGATGAAGAGTTACAGCAAGCCTTCTGTTGTGGCACACACCTTTATTCCCACCAGAGGCAGGTGTATCTCTGCGCAATTAAGCCAGCCTGATCTATATAGCAAGTTCCAGGCCAGCTGAGGCTACAGACTGATCCTGTCTCGGGAAGCCCCCCCCCCCAAAAAAAGAGCTATAGGCCATCAATGGATGCTGGGAAAGAGAGAATCAGTTTTCTCCAGGGACTAGATCCCTGGTAGGTTGTCTCATCCCACGTGGAGAGCCCTAAACACAGGTACACATGAGCGCCACTAAATAAACTCAGCACTATACACACACACACACACACACACACACACACACACACCACACTGTTATATGTGGCGAGCACATGTAACAATAATAATCAAGAGGACAAGTAATTTAGAGGGAGTGAGAAGACATGGAAGGAATTGGTGAGGTCTGGGGGGGATGGAAATAATGCAAAGGTAATACTCATGTATGAAATACTCAAAAATAAAAAATAATAAAAATTTTAAAAGAGAGAGGGGAGAGAGAGAAACACCCCATCCAGGAATCCCCTTCAAGGGTGTACAGCCCTCCTTCAAGGGTGCACAGCCCTCCTTCAAGGGCTCGTACCCCCCAGAAGACTTCCCTTGAAGACTGCCTCTTAAAGCTCCTATCACCAAGCATGCCACCCTGGAGACTCAGCCACCGGCTGTTAAATATGATAAAGATTGGACATCCCAAACTACAGCCACCGGCATCTTCAACTGATCATTTAGATGGTCTCCACTCAGATGAGCCCGCTGCAAATATCTCTAACCCATTCACCTTTTCCAACCCAGGAGATCTTTGACCACTTCTTTGGCTCTGTAATATTAGCTAATATTTTACAGCTTCTTATAATTTCACTTACAAAGTAGAGTAAAGGCAAAGAGGATGACTCCATCAGTAAAGTGCTGACTGTGCAAACACAAGAAGCTAAGTTCACCTCCAGCACACACATCAAAAAGCCAGGCATAGCAGCTTGCACCTGAGATCCAAGTACCCGATGGCAGAGACACAAAGATCCCAGTTTGCGTAGTGGTGAGTTCCTAGTTCAATGAGAGGCTCTATCTCAAAAGATAAGGTGGAGACTGAGAAAGGAAGACACCTGACTTAGACTCCTGGCCTCCACACACGTGCACAAGCACACCCACACATTCATGCGTCCCCACGAATAAACATGTACAATACAAAGTAAAATAGAATTATATTTAAAAGTCAGACAATGTGCTGGCTCTCAAGCTAGCCTGAGAACAATGGTACAGGGTTGGGCAGGATGTGAAATCATCTCACATCCCACTGTGAGAAAAGTGATGCTTCTGATACCCTCCAACCCACAACACACCTGAGTGCAGAGTAATAACAATAATCAGACAGAAGGCAGCTTAAACCCTCTTATTACATAATTAATGCTTGTAAATATATTTTAACAGGTATTTATTTCCTCTTGACTGTAGTCCCAAAGTGTGTAAGAACAAGAATCATCTCTAAGACAACTTCCTAATCACCTGTCTCTCTGTTGATCCCTGACTGACAGGCAGTGTAACACCACACAGCTTTGGAGCCATCCTGAATCTTGGCTCCACCCCCTACTTTCTATATATGGGCAGATTATCCAACTTCTCTGGGCTTCACTGTATGCATCTACAAAATGGAAATAATAAAACCCAACCCATAGGATAACTGGGAATTAAGTGAATGGGGATGTGTGTGCCTTGTGCATAGATTACAGAAGTGCTTCACACACACACACACACACACACACACACACACACACACAGAGAGAGAGAGAGAGAGAGAGAGAATGAGAGTAGCCAGTACCTCTGATCCTTGTAGTTCATGCCTCAACCCCAAATGTCTGACTGACACAGACATTCTATCCCTTTCCAGCTGCGACTCTTGGCATTTGTTCAGTGTCCCAGTGCTTTTGGATTGGAAAATCAGATGCTGTTACATAGAACATACAATTCAAAAACTACAGGTCCTGTGGTCTGGAGGAAAACAGCCAGATACTTTGCAGACGTCACCTTTAAGATGCCAGTTAGTACTTGGAAGGCATTCACACAGAACCCCCACACCACATGTTGGCCCTGGTCATTACTGACATTCCTGTTGCTGTTGCTTTTATTGGAAGTGGCTTGAATCGTTGGGGTAAGAAAAGGCTATATACGAGGTAATCCTGCTTCCTTATCCACAAGCCCAACTCTGGGAGAAAAACAACAATTACATAAGGGCCATTTCTTTTGTAACATGAACTAAGTCACAAATACCAATCATACCTCTTTTTTTTTTTCCAGATAGCCCCGTGTGCTGTACACAGGAAATCTAGTCTTTTCCTCTAGCTTTGCGTTCCCCTCCTGATTTTCCAATTTGTAGAAAGTTTATTGGTTATTTATCTTCCACACACACCCTAGCAGGAGAGATGCTTACCGCACACGCCATTGCAATTGCTTCTCCAGGCCACAAGGTGTCGCTGTTGAAAATAAACCAACTTGATTTGAAAGACCAGGCTGGCCCTTCTTCCCTGACATCTCACTGATCCATATCATCACAGCTCTCACAATATAGGTTAAATGCTTTTCTCTGAGACAATCAGGCAACCCGCGTAGTACGTAGGAGGTGGACTGGAGTCTCCAGGATGCTCAGCCCTGATGTCTAACCAGGGAGTTTGTCTTGGCCCTTTGCTAGCTTAAAAATGTACACAAAGAGCCTATTTGTTTCCTTATTGAGGTGCCTAGATCTATCACACAAAACATTTCAATAGCTGTACAATGATGTGGAAGGAGCTATTTCCCCAAAGCCAAAATAGTTCAACCTCAGCACAGCTGCATTACCCTGCCCCTGGATTAAGAGGACCCCTTAGAAATCGTCCAGAACTTTATCTTCCCCAAACTTCCCATGAAATGAGAAAGTCTAGAGAAGCATTTTTTTTTCTGCCCTGAGCAAAAAACTACACGACAGTAAAATCAAACAGCCTGAGAAAAATGGAGACCCGCACTTCTGCAAGTTTCCCGAGGTTGTATCTAAAGCGGAGTTTGAGGGTCAGAAAATTCTGACTGTGAAACTCAAGGGTCCAATTTAAGGAAAGCGAGTGGCCACCCCTGAGGCACGTTGGATTCTGTGTTTTCCTGCCAAAACAGTATCCTAGGAAATGTGGATGCAATGTTAAAGAAACCAATTACAACATTGTTTTATAAGGTCGTCTTCAACTCAGAAAAAACTTCCTTAGATGTCCTTTCAATAAAACCAACTCAAAGCTACAAGTCAAAGAGGAATTTGAATTTTTATCCTTGTCTTGAGACAGCTCAAAATGCACGCTCTTTGCAAAGCAGCTCCTAGACCTCATGAACTTTGCTTGAAGGCTTCCCTCCACCCCAGCCCAAGGGTGGGGGGACGGAGGGGCAACACATGCTCAGGGCAGGGTCAGCTATGCCCAAGGCTCTTGAGCAAATGTCACCACTGAGTGCAGAGTGAAGGGTCACAAGAGCCCAGGAGGCTGCACAGTTGAGCAGCACTTTATTGGTCATTATATAAAGATAAAAATAGAAGCTTGCAGAACTGATGAGGAAGGGAAGGGAAGGAGGGAGGGGGATGAAGGAAGGAGGAAAGGGGAAGTTGAAATTGTGAGAGAGTGTCTGGTTCACTGGATAAAGCTTTAAAACAGACCTACCACACAAGCATGGGGATGTGAGTTTCGATCCCCAGCACTCACACTTTAAAAATAAAATGTAGGCGGGAGAGAGAGTCGAGAGCGCACAGCCGTCACAGGCTAGGGCTAGCAGCCCAAATGTAAAATACGGAGCAAAATCGGGCACAGTGATGCAGTCCAGGCCTGGGAACAGAGACAGGAGGATCCCAGTATCACTGAATCCAGTCTCTCTCATTTAGAGACTTTGTCTAAAAAAAAATATTAAGTAGCAGGCCAGCAAGAAGGCTCAGTGGGTAAGGGTATCTGCTGCCAAGCCTGACAGACCTGAGCTCAGTCCCCAGGATCCACAAGATGGAAACGAGAGTACCAACTTCTGCAAGGTGTCTTCTGACCGCCATACATGCACCGAAGTGCCCAGATGTGCACACATACTAATAAGACACTTGACTTGACCTCTGGCCTCCACATGCATGTACACACACACACACACACACACACACACACAAAGGTGTCTGGGTATGTGTATGTTTGGGTTCATTTACCCTTTGCCTGTATGGCCCCTGTAAGTTTTTACCTTTTGAAAAGTTTAGGACTAGATGACAAGAAGAAATGGGTTAAGGGGACACAAGGCATTGTGGGAGATATCCCTGGCAAGAAATAGCCTTCTGGGGACAGCAGTGAGGGAAGGCGCTGGGAGGCCGCATGACTGACTCCATTCTTGCCCTTGGCCAGACCCTGAGGTAGGAGTTGATACTTGTCCAATGTGAGAAGAAGACAAGAAATGGCAGCTTAGTCCTGAGGTTTGGACAGTTAAGTGATTGGTTCTGACACTGACCAGAAAACCCTAGGTAAACAGGAGAGAGTTAGCTGTGGTCCTAGGGAGAGGTGTGGCATTCTCCAGCATTCCCAGAAATGTACCACAGCAAGGACAGGAGTGACAGATAACCACCCCGTGTCAGGGAAACTGTCATAAGCTTTCTCATGATAACAGGCAAGACTAATTTGGGAATTCATAGAGCAAGCCATGGACTGCACCCCTCTCCTCAATTGCATAGTACCCCAGACCCTTCCCACCACCTCTGTTTGAAACTATTTACTAGAAAAGCCACTGCACATTCTTTTTTTTTTAATTTTATTTATTTCTGTATGTGTATGAATGTACTGTCTGCATGCAGGTTTGTGCACCCGTGTCGTGCAATGCCGCGGAGGTCAGAAGAGGTTGTCGGATTCCCGTGGAACTGGAGTTTCAGACGGTTCTCAGCCGCCATGTGGGTGCTGGGGATCGAACCCGGGTCCTCTGTAAGAGCGGTCGGCGCTCTTAACCGCTAGGCCATCTCTCCAGCCCCCAACCACTGCACATTCTTAAGGGCTCCCACGTCTCCAGCCCGCAGGCCTACTGTCAGTCAGGCAAGAACACGGGCTAGTGTTCTTGTGCTTTCTGTTGTCTGTCCTGAAATTATATAAGCCAACAATGCTTTAGAAATCATCTGTGTGCCCTGGAAAAAGCTTCTCTCTCCCTGCTAATGCATTTTTAATGCCCACCCTGGTGGGTCCAGTAAGAGCAATCCCTCCCATTCCATTTAGTCATTAAGCACGGTAACACAATAGGTAATAACAGCTCTTGCGGGGTGGGGTCTGCATCCATAGTTGTTCATCTCAGACCTGAAGGCTGGTGTCTGGGCTGCCTCCACCCACGAAGCAGCACTTCCGCTTGCCAGTGGCTGGTACCTGCTTGGGTGCTGACCTGTAGCAGGAGGTACAGGGGAGGAGGAAGTGGCTTCTGAATCTAAAACGATTGAATTCATCCAGAGACATGACTGTGGCTGCTAGGGGCTGGGGGGAGCTGCTGCTGCTGGGTTCCGTGTCTCAAGTGTGTGCCATGACCACAGCTGAGAGGTCTGGGATACAGCCTGGTGACCACAGGAGAGCAGTACTGCTCTGGACACCTGGAACTTGCTCACCAGTTAGATACTGTTCTCGACACCAAAAAGGGAGGTAATATGTGAGATGAAGGAAATGTTAATTACCTTGACTGTGGTGATTATTCCAGTGTGTGCATATATTAAATCATCAAGTTGTACATCTTAAATAGATGCAACTGATAGGAGAAGGAGGAGGAGGAGGAGGAGGAGGAGGAGGAGGAGGGAGGGCAGCCACAGAGAGTAGGTCTGGGATTCAGACAGGCCACAGTCCAAATCTTGGCTTTGTCACCTCTCTGTTGTGTGAGGTTAAGTGAGTGACTTTGTTTCTCCAATCTCTAAAATGATAGTGCCTGCCTGCTGAGGTCATCGTGGGAATTAAATAGGTTAACACAAAGACAAAAGACCTACTGGACACACAATACATGCTGTAATCTGTGGCTAGCATCAGGGTGATCTTTGTCAAGCCTAAGCTCGTACAACCAGCGCTCTACCCTCAAGGAATAACTTCACTACTTCGAACTGTCCTCCCAAAGCCATCATTTGCTTCTAAATGTGATAGGGTAAAGAAACTATGCTATTTACGGGGAGGACATGATGCAACAGGCACATTATGCTCCTTAACAAGGCAGGCTTGCTGATGCTCCCTTTCCAATCAGGTTCAAAGCTTCTAATGGCAGTTGCCTAGAAACCGGAGCTGCGGTGGGCTCAGACTGCCTTGCAAAATCACCCTATGGGCATGCAATATGAACTGTCTGTTGTACAGACCTCAGCAGTTTTATTCTTCTCAGAAAGAATTCAGTCTTCTTTTCCAAATGCTAACTTACTTTAATTAAAGACTAACCTTGAGCCAAGGCACCTGTTAACCGTATAGAGAAGCGAGTTGGATGAGAAAGGGAAAGGGAGGTCTCATCCAGCCTTGGTCAGCATCCTCTGACAAAATAACTGTCTTAAGTTGCTGACACTATGTGCATTTCAGAGTGTTTCCAAGATATGATGTTACTTTACTAAAGTTCTCTCTCTCTCTCTCTCTCTCTCTCTCTCTCTCTCTCTCTCGGTAAGTTTGCAATGCCCATGAGATCCTATAATCAATGAAAACATGACACAGAATGATACATGCATGCATGCTGTGTAACCTGACATCAAATGCTGAATCTCTGCTCCCTTTGGGAGCCTGAGCACCACATACAATCATGTACTGTGGGGTAGGTCAAAGAATGCATCCTGAGCTAGAGAAATAACTTTCCTGAGTGGCACATAGAGAGTTCATTTCAGTTGATCACTTCTTCCAATGAATGTCCATATATGTATATATACATTCATATGTATATACATACATACAGATATACATATACACATATATGTGAATCAAAGGCAGCATTCATCCCTACCCTGTTTGCAATATTCTGCTTCTTCACATTCATATCTACAGCCTGCTTCATCCAGAGAGAGTGGGAATGTCTCACACCACAATGAAATGCCTTCATCATATGTCAGGGAAATCAGGTTGTGTGTTTAATTGGTATTTTAAATTCAACAAATCAAGTGACTTCATTAGTCATGCAGCAGTGTTTTCTGGAGTACTTCTCCTGTGCTAATCACCATGCCAGGTTCAGAGACACAGAAAAGATTTAGAAATTGCTCCTGCTCTTAAAGATCGCCCTCTAGAGGTGGAGTGGGAGGAGGCAACGCATGGGCAATCAAGCCTGTCAGCAGTTTTTGAGTGCACAGCCCAGGGGCAAGTCACCCTGCATGGGCAACTTCCATTGAGCACAGATGTAGGACTCATTCCTAAGCAAAAAAATGTAGAGGATGAAGCTAAGTTAGAAGAACATCAAAGGCACTAAGATGCAGAATGGCATGGCTGTGGAGCAGGACACTTGGTGCTGGCAGAACACCAGAGCACGTGAAGAAGCGCAGGAGGTGGGACCAGCCGAGTGCCCACAGTGGGCTCTGCTGCAGAGTCTGGAGGTGACGTGAAGACACGGAAGTGGACTAGCTACTTTTCTCATCGGTATGACAAAATACCTGACAGAAGCAACTTAAGGGAAGAAAGATTTATTTTGTCTCACAGTTTAAGAGGCAAGGCAGTCCATCAGCATAGGATGGCACAGCCACAGGAATGTCAGGTCCTGGTCACACTGTCTGGTCACTTTGTGTCCACAGTCAGGAAGCAGAGACAGACGCATGGCTTCTGGTGCTCTGCTCACTTTCTCCTCTGCCCCTTTTTGCTCAGTCCAGGACCCCAGCCTATGGTGGTACCACCCACATGCAGGGTGGAGCTACCCTCCTCAGTGCACAGCCTATAGTGGTACCACCCACATGCAGGGTGGGGCTACCCTCCTCAGTGCACAGCCTATGGTGGTACCACCCACATGCAGGGTGGGGCTACCCTCCTCAGTGCACAGCCTATGGTGGTACCACCCACATGCAGGGTGGAGCTACCCTCCTCAATGCACAGCCTATAGTGGTACCACCCACATGCAGGGTGGAGCTACCCTCCTCAATGCGCAGCCTATAGTGGTACCACCCACATGCAAGGTGGGGCTACCCTCCTCAGTGCACAGCCTATGGTGGTACCACCCACATGCTGGGTGGGGCTACCCTCCTCAGTGCACAGCCTATAGTGGTACCACCCACATACAAGGTGGGGCTGCCCTCCTCAGTTCCCCTTCTCTGAGAACACCCTCAGAGGCATGCCCAGGGATGTGTCACCTCGGTGATTTCAAGTCCAGTCTAACTGAAAATGAGTATTAACCATCCTAGAAAGATAAGAGGGAAAAGAGGTAGAAGGTGGGAATGTCCAAGGTAGAGGTGAAGGCAGTGGAGCTGACGTCCAGCAGCCTTTGTGAGATACTTTGGGAACTACGCCCAATGGGATACAGCCAGAATGGAGGGAAGAAGTGACTGAAACATGGAGAAAGGGCCATGAATGAACTTTCCACAGCAGGCCCTCCTTCAGCCTTCATATTTAGGAAGGTGATGTGTCTGAAAGGGAGGAAGCCAAAATATCAGGGGAGTGGAATGAAGAGGCAAGAATATTCTGGTCATCCCATTGCCAGGGTTTTCAATATTTTTTATTATTTTATTTTGGGGGGTCTTTTTGAGACAAGGTCTCCCTGTAGCTCTGGCTATCCTGGAACTCACTCTGTAGACCAGGCAGACCTTGAACTCACAAAGATCCGCCTGCATCTGCCTCCCAAGTGCTAGGATTAAAGGCGTGCACCACCACGCCTGGCTTAAAGATGGTTCTTAGCCACCATGTGGGTGCTGGAAATTGAACCTGGGACCTCTGCAAAAGCAGTCAGTGCTCTTAACTGCTGAGCCATCTCTCCAGCCCCTGTCTACTTCTTAAAAACTAGGAATTTCCGGGCTGGAGAGATAGCCTAGCGGTTAAGAGCGCCGACCTCTGTTACAGAGGACGCCGGTTCGATCCCCAGCACCCACATGGCGGCTAAGAACCGTCTGAAACTCCAATTCCAGGAGAACTCCAGTTCCAGGGGAATCCGATACCCTCTTCTGACCTCCGCGGCGTTCGACACGGGTGCACAAACTTGCATGCAGACAGTACATTCATACACATACAGAAATAAATAAAATTAATAAAAAAAAAAATTAAAAACTAGGAATTTCCAGTTCCAGGGGAATCCAACGCCCTCTTCTGACCTCTGAGGCATTGCACGACATGGGTGCACAGACCTACATGCAGACAATACATTCATACACATAAATAAAAAATAAAAACTAGGAATTTCCTCAAACACTCAGTCCAACATCTGACTTGGGACAGAACAGCAATTCCCAGTGCCAAGCAAAGCGATGGGAAGGCAGGGCTTCAGCCCCCAAAGTGCCATTAGTAGTCTGGAGTCTTTGAAGGTAAAGACTGAATCTTCTCTGAGCTACGCAAAGGACCTTGTGCATAGTTAGTATCTAATAAAGATATTAAGAAGGAAGGGAGAGATGGAGGAAGGGAAATGAATTGCATTCAACATCAGGCAGAACACACATATATTACAAGCAGTAAAACAGATTAGGTTTCTTTATTGACAGTAAATTGTAAGAGGTGAACAATTTATGTGATCTGAAGAGAGACCAGAGTATCTGGCTGTGAACTGGTGCACTCTGAGACCAGGCTAGTCACCTCTTGGCCTTTTGGCCAAAGTCAAGTGACCATCAACAAGAGATCAGATTTCTTTTTCACTTTCTTTTTTTTTTTTTCAAATGGAAATATTTTCTTTTTAATTATTATTTGTTTATTTTTAAGGGATTAATATAATAACACAGTTGTTTTCAGATAACATTGATGTTGCTCAGTTTGCCGTACAATTAGGTAATTGGTGCATTTTTCAAGTATCTATGTCCAAATTTTGAACAACCCAAGGTTCCCATAGTCCCAAGTTGGAGAACTTGTATGCACAGGCATGTTGATCAATTAGGAGTCCAGACTATATTGCTGTAGTCTCATGATTCACCCCTATCTCTCCGCAGCCCTTACATTCTACCACACCTCCTCTTCCGCAATTTGTTCCTTGGGCTTTGGGAAAGGAGCACAATTGGGTGAGAAGAAAACAGTCTAATTTCTTTGGAGTTGTCATTTTGGACTCTAATCTGTTCAGGTTTCCCTTCATGGGTTGAGATCAGATTTTTTAACACAATTGTTCTTTTCCTCACTGTGCACTGGCTATTTTTCTTAATTGTCAATAAAAAAAAAATATTATGTCCCCCTTGTGTGCCAAATAAACGGGGGAGAGGGCAGTGAAGAGTCTAACGTGTGTCTGCCTCTCCAGGGCTTTCACTTCTGGAGATTCGGACACTGTTCTGCATTGTCATTCAGACCCTGCACTGAAGAGAGGGCCCAAAGTGGCCCTGACAACAGTAGTCATGTGACTAGGGATGACAGACCAGTTTGGTTCTTCCTCTTTCTAAAACTGTTTGAATATTTAGTTGAGAACTGTGCCATTGTGTCTGGTCCATATTTTTTAAAACCCTTCCAATGGATACAATGTCATGAACTGTGCAAAGGACATTTTTTTAAGGACTTTTGGGACACTACCTCAGCCTATTTATGATGTAAACAAGCTTACTAGTTCTTGATTCCTCTACAACCTAAACATATGGTTTTAATCCTTCATGATATTTCCTTGCTCTTGAGCCAGAACAGTGTTCATTCGTGTGTGCATGTGTGTATGTGTGTGTATGTGTGTGTGTGTGTGCTGTACATATCAAGCACTGCAAGCAGCAGATTATTTGTTGAAATTCCCTGATAAGACAAATCACTCTGGTTTTATCTTCCCCATTTCATGCTAGATATACTGTTTCAATAAAGAAAGAGCCAGACTTTTGAGAGAAATCTAAAGAAGCAGATTCTCAGGGCATTCCAGTCCCACTCTTTGTTAAAATGGATGGCAAGAGTCAGGTTGCTTTTATTCAGGCATCACCATAATGTGGTATCCACCACCACAACCATCAGGTTCCATCTTCCAGGACAAGTCAGATAAGATAATATGACCTTTTAGACCAGCTCTGAGCTGGTCTAGGTGCCGCCCTACCGCAGTGGGCGACCCCACATGTATCACTGAACCTCTTTGTGCTTCAGTGTCCTCACTGAGAAGTGGCACTAATACCAGCAGCTGCCTTGGAATATTGTTCTAAGAACTGTAAGAGTTAGTAGCTGCGATGCGTTTTCTCACAGCTTCTGGTGTATTGTAAGTATTCGCATCCTTGTGATGTGGTGGTGGTGTTAATGTGTATGATGATGACAGTGTTGGTGGTGACGAGGAGGTGATGACCATGGTGTCAGTGTGTCAGTGGTCCTAGTTATTTATCCCTAGTTGATAGAACAAGGTGGTTAATTATTCTGTTTATATCACACATCCAGTGGTTTGTAGTTAGTATCCAAAAATAGAGATAGAGGCAGAACAGCCTGGCCATCTGCCAGATGTTCGTAGACACCCACCTCGGTCTGCCCGGAGGGAGGTTATGCTGCCCCTCCTGCCTCTCCCCGTGGGGTTAGGTAACAGACCATCAGGTAAAGTTGGTAGGGCCTGGGGTCTGCTTTTCAGCAAAGGTACATTTTGAGTTGTCTCAAGACAAGGATAGAAATTCAAGTTCCTCTTTAACTTTTAGTTTTTATCTGGCTTTATTTAAGGGATTCCTAGGAGGCTTTTCTGTTAATTATCTTACAAAATAATATCTAATATGTTTCTTTAACATTTTGTCCACATTGTTAAGAAATGTTTAAATTTTTAATTTTGACACTTTCATCCACATACACAATGCATTGCGATCCTGTTCAAGCCCCCTGCTCTATAGTCACACCCCTTACTGTCTAGTCACACCCCTTACTGTCTAGTCACGCCCCTTACTCTATAGTCACAGCCCTTACTGTCTAGTCACACCCCTTACTCTGTAGTCACGCCCCTTACTCTATAGTCACACCCCTTACTCTATAGTCACACCCCTTACTCTCTAGTCACACCCCTTACTCTCTAGTCACTCTCCTTACTGTCTAGTCACACCCCTTACTGTCTAGTCACGCCCCTTACTGTCTAGTCACGCCCCTTACTCTCTAGTCACGCCCCTTACTCTCTAGTCACGCCCCTTACTCTCTAGTCACGCCCCTTACTCTCTAGTCACACCCCTTACTCTCTAGTCACGCCCCTTACTCTCTAGTCACACCCCTTACTCTATAGTCACACCCCCTTACTCTCTAGTCACGCCCCTTACTCTCTAGTCACGCCCCTTACTCTCTAGTCACGCCCCTTACTCTATAGTCACGCCCTTACTCTATGTCACACCCCCTTACTCTCTAGTCACGCCCCTTACTCTCTAGTCACGCCCCTTGCTCTCTAGTCACGCCCCTTGCTCTCTAGTCATGCCCCTTACTCTCTAGTCACGCTCCTTACTGTCTAGTCATGCCCCTTACTCTCTAGTCACGCCCCTTACTCTATAGTCACGCCCCTTACTCTCTAGTCACGCCCCTTACTCTCTAGTCACGCCCTTACTCTATAGTCACACCCCCTTACTCTCTAGTCACGCCCCTTACTCTCTAGTCACGCCCCTTGCTCTCTAGTCACGCCCCTTGCTCTCTAGTCACGCCCCTTACTCTCTAGTCACGCTCCTTACTGTCTAGTCATGCCCCTTACTCTCTAGTCACGCCCCTTACTCTATAGTCACACCCCTTACTCTCTAGTCACGCCCCTTGCTCTCTAGTCACGCCCCTTGCTCTCTAGTCACGCCCCTTACTCTCTAGTTACGCCCCTTACTCTCTAGTCACGCCCCTTACTCTCTAGTCACGCCCCTTACTCTCTAGTCACGCCCCTTACTCTCTAGTCACGCCCCTTGCTCTCTAGTCACGCCCCTTACTCTCTAGTCACACCTGTTACTCTCTAGTCACACCCCTTACTCTCTAATCAGACCCTCTTACTCTTTCTTACTCCTTTCCCACTTGATTCCTTCCCAACTCATCCTACATTCACATCAGTGTGTGTGTGTGTGTGTGTGTGTGTGCAGGTCTTGGGCAGGTGGCCACAAACGCTATGTGTTCATGATTCCAACATGGGGTTTCACGGCTCTCCTTGCCGTCTTCCAGCTCTTGCGATCTGTCTACCCCTCTTCCGCAGTGTTCCTATGCCCTTGGACATTGCACCCCATCTAAGGCCCAAGAATCTCTTTGGGAGGGGCAGCTGGATACACCATCAACTGTGCTGCAGGGCTGGCCATAAGCTTTCCTTAAATTGGCCCCCTGTGTTTGACAGTCAGAATTTGTCAACCCACAAGCTTGTCTGCTTCAGTCCCAACCAACAGCACTGATTATAATGCAGGGAGCGGCTGGGCCTCCCAGTAAAGCACCCACCAGGCTGTGATGTCGATGTTTTACAGTCTTCGCATCTTCTTATCCTTTTCTCTTTCATCTTCTTCCTTCTTAATTCTTTTTAGTGACGAGCCAAGATAGAGATTAAATAAAAGAACTCAGAAAAGAAAACCACTTAACAATAATTAGAGGACTTCTGCATGTAACTTCTTACTCAGCAGAGCAGAGGTTAATTCCCTGGCCCTTTAGCTTAATAAATTTCATTACTGCACAGTAACCAGGCACTTATCCTACCACCGCTCTGCACAGCACATTCACAGACCTTTGTGAATTGCTTCATAATGCAATTTACTAAATCCCAAAATAATCGTGGTCTAATTACACTGCTTTTGCTATCACCCTCAGAAGAGAACCTCCTAAGCTTGCCACTCAAACCAAGTGCCACTTCCCAGAAGGCCATGGGGCTTCCAGCCAAAACCACCACCCTGGTTATGCACTAAACATGGGAGCTGGAACTGTTCCCAGGACAACAATGACCATGATGATGATGAACGATCATGGCGAAGAAGAGGCCCCGTGCATCAGTTCCCTCTGGTGTGCTGGGCACTGTAACTATTGCCTCTCATAAATAATTCTCAGCAACATCTTGGGATAGTGTATTGGTGACAACTTAAAGAAGGAAAGATATACTTCATGTGTATGTTTTCATTGTGTGGGGGCCGTGTGTGCTTTGCATGCATGAGGAGGCCAGAGATCGACACTGGGTGGCTTCTTCAGCCTCTCGCCGCCTTCCTGTTTGAAACAAGATCTCCCACTGGACCTGCAGCTCACTAACTTTAGAACAGGTGACCAGAAAACCCTACAGGGAGCCTTTCTGTCTGCCTTCCCGAGATAACAGGTGTATTACGCCATGCCATGCCTGGCTTTACATAGGCTGTGGGAATTTGAATTTGGGACTTCCTGCTTTCGTGGCAAACACTTGACTGACTGAGCCATATTCCCGGCTGGAAAGATGTATTTTACCTCACAATTCCAGAGCGTTCAGTCCTCGGCTTCTTGGCCACACACTTTCAACAGAATGTCATAGAGGTATGTGTGTGTGGCAGTGGAATCTATTGTTTATTTTTTGGCTAACAAGAGGCACAGAGACAGGGGTCCTGGTATAAACTTCAAAGCCCCCAATGATCTCCTTCCCCCAGCTATATCCCACCTCCCAATATTTCCAAAACCTCCCCAAATAGCACAATAGCTGGAGACTGAGCTTCCAACCCATGACCCTGGCGGAGAGGCATGTCACATTCAAACCATAACAAACGAGAATTTATTTATTCCAGTATTACAGATGAGGAAGATTCATCTCAGGGGGTGAAAAGACTCACCCAAGGTCACAGACATTGAATGTCAAGGAAATGACAACCAGTTAAAGTCTAACAAACTGTGTGCGAAACCAGCGCCTTTTCCTCGTGCAGCTCTGTGGAAACAGGCTGCCTGTGATTACATTCAAACTCAATTACTAACACTGTGGTGCATCTGCCCACCCTCCCTGAGTCATAGTTTCCTCATCAAGCAAAATAGGGACAGTAGTCACTTCACAGGCTGCTGGGAAGAGCTGGTGAGATGAGGAGTGTGGTCCTCGATGGTCCCAGCTCAGGCTCTCATTTGAGCCATTACAAGACACCTCTTCCACTGCTGCAGACAGCACCCCCTTTCTATCTACCTCAGCCGCCTCCACACCTTCAGCCCCCATCCACACCCTCCTGCTTCATTTGTCAACTGCACCCAAAAATACCTGGTAAAGACCCTTCCAGATCGAATGTTCCTTGCTGAGTTTCTATGCTTATAAGTTTCTGTGTCTCTTTCCAATTATCCAAACAACCTCTGTTAATACCTTTCCCTGGTTTATGTGTGGTGAGTTACCAAAGCTGTTGGAATTTAAATGTGAGATTATGACAGTATGAGAAAAAAAGGAAACAAACGTTCACTTGGGATTGTGTTGTGCTACCTGATAACTGAACCCTGAAGTCACCTGGCTTCAGCAGGATAAAGAACTATGCCCCTCAAGCCAGCCAAGGAAGTGCATGCCTGTAATTCCAGCACTCAGAAAGCTAAGAAAAAAATCATCATGAGTTTGAAGCCACCCTGGGCTATACAGTGAGACTATGTCTCAAAAAAAAATATGTATACAAAAACAATTCCATCCCTTGCAAGGTGTGTGGCATGGACCTGTGACCCCAGAGCTCCAGAGGCTATAAAATAGAACAATCACAAGTTTGAGTTCGGTCTGAGTTAAGCCAGAAGACCCTGCCTCAAAAAACATAATAAGGCTGGGGATGGTGGTGCATGCCTTTAACCCCAGGACTCAGGAGGCAGAGATAGGCAGATCTCTGTGAGATTGAAGCCAGCCTGATCTATATAGCAAGTTCTAGGCAAACCGGGTCTACAGGGAGATCTTGTCTCAAAAAGACAAAGATGATAGATAGATGATAGATAGATAGATAGATAGATAGATAGATAGATAGATAGATAGAGACAGACAGACAGACAGACAGACAGATGGACAGACAGACAGATGGTGGGTGGATGGAAAGATAGATATGGATAGCTAAATAGATAGATGGATAGATAGAGATAGATATGGATGGATAGAAAGATATGGATGGATAGATAGATAGATAGATAGATATAGATATATAGATAGATAATATCAATATAGAGGTACGGTAATTACATCTTTAACATAAAAGTTTGCTTTCTAGGAGGCGGCAATTCAGTATAGACATTCACATACGGTTCCCATGGTTACCAGTACCCAGGTTCCATCCATGTTTTATCTCAGTATCCTTAGTATTTGTTTCTATCGTAAGGTTTCTTCAGAATGTCAAAATGGCTGCTTGGGCTGCACCTATCACAGCCACCCTTCAAGCAGCAGAAGGAAGGATAACAGGGTATATGCCATGCAGCCACATCGACGTCATTCAAATAATTTTCTCACAGCCCTCTCCGGAAGATGTACCCCACCATCCTGTCCAACTTATAAGGGCAGCTTGGAAACATGGTGGGGGTTGGGTTTCGTTGTTGCTCTATATGCCCACATTCATGCCTAAGATCATATCACTAAGGAACCTGGGGAATGGGTATTTGGGAGAAAAAGAGAAAGATGAAGGAAGACCAACAAGTGCTGACCTCATCTACTAACCGTCCAGACACGGCCCTTAAGGAGCACACATCCTGGAAGGAAAGGCAGACTAAACAGGCCACTGCTGTGATAGTCCTGGAAAAGACAGAGCCAGGACCTGGGGTGCATTTTATCCAGCCTGTGTTGGTACAGAGAGAAAGTAGGAGAGAGTTGAATATCCAAGCCTGGAAAGACAGAAACCAGTGAAGTGAAGGATGAAGGTGCTACAGGTAGAAAGAAAATCACATCTAATTCCAGAGGATAGAAGGAGGCCCATGAAAACTGGATGTGTGGTTAGAGGCAGAGCGCAGATCCCAGAAGACTGCCAATGGTGAAGGAACAAGGACACTGTCCTGAGAACAGTGGCAGCCACTGGAGGAACAGGAGCTCTCTGGCCACAGAGCGAGATATGTGTCTTAGAAAGAGCCTGTGCCAGACATGGTAGCAATACCCATAATTCTAGACACGGTGGCAGTACCCATAATTCTAGCTAACACTTGGGATGCTGAGACAGAAGGATTCAGAGTTTGAAGTCAGCCTGTCCTACTTAGTGAGACCCTGTCTCAAAACAAAAGAAAAA
This sequence comes from Rhizomys pruinosus, assembly GCA_009823505.1. Lineage (NCBI taxonomy): Eukaryota > Metazoa > Chordata > Mammalia > Rodentia > Spalacidae > Rhizomys > Rhizomys pruinosus. Next base: position 2,638,192 of record VZQC01002907.1, read on the forward strand.
AGAGCCCTGGGCAGATACATGGATAACAAGCTGGGAAGAGAAAGAGCAGGTAAGATTCTCAGAGAGAATGAAACATCAAATGATGGTTTCTAACTAGGGTGGTGGTGGCAGGAAGCCAACACAGTGATGTTTAAGATGTAGTGTTAAGGAAAGGCAGTATCTTCAGCAAATGGTGCTGGAAAAACTGGATCACCACTTGTAGAAGAATGAAACTAAACCCCTACCTTTCACCTGTACAAAAGTCAACTCTAAGTAGATCAAAGACCTCATTGTGAAACCTAAAACTGACAGTATTAGAATAAAAAAATGGCAGAAACCTACAAGATGGAGATGTAGGAAAAGACTTTCTAAATCAGACAGTAGCTGCACAGGAAATAAGGTCAACAATCAACAAATGGGACCTCATTAAACTAAAAAGCTTCTGTACAGCAAAAGAAACAACCAAGGGAGTGAAGAGAAAACCTGCAGAGAGAAAGGAAATCTGACACATCTGACAAAGGTTTAACATCCAGACTACATAAATTACTCAAAAAACAAAGGACCAAGAAAACAAATGACCCAACTAAAAGATGTGCTAAAGATCTGAAGAGAGACTTCTCAAGAGAAGACAGCTAAGAAACATCTTAAAAAGTGTTCAACATAGTAAGTATTTAAGGAAATGTAAATTAAAACCACTTTAAGATTTCATCTTACCCCAGTAAAACTGGCTATGATCAAGAAAACAAATAATACCAAATGCTGGAGAGGTTGTGGGGAAAGATGAACACTCATTCACTGCTGGTAGGATTGCAAACTTGTGCAACCCCTATGGAAAGCAGTGTGGAGAACACTTAAAAGACCTTTCAAAATGAACCTACCACTGGACCCAGTCAACCACTCCTGGGTGTGTACCCAAAGGATTCAACCTATAGCAGAGATACATGCATGACCATGTTTATTGCTGCTCTTTTCACAATAGTAAAGAGCTGAAAGCAACCCAAGTGTCCTTCAACTGATGAGTGGATAATAAAAATTTGGTACATTTACACAATGGAGTTCCATGCAGCAATAAAGAAGGATGAAATTTGCAGGTAAATGCATGGAACAAGAAGCTATTATACTTAGTGAAGTAACACAGTCCCAGAAAAACAAATGACATATGGTGTCCCTTGTGGATCCTAATACCAAACTTTTATAGGTAAGTCAAGGTGGGTAAATTGTTAGTAAAGATACTACCACATTGACTGATATCGCCATAGATAATAGTTTGATGTTGTGTCTCTATTTTCCTCAGTTCCAAGATTTATGAGGCAGAATAAATCTTGTTTTTAAAAAGTACATTAAAACATTAAAAAAATAAAATGTACCATGATGTCACTTTGTGACCAATGACTGGGATATGAAATAACAGAAACACAGGGAACCGCTCTACCTAGACAACCTAGACACGAGGAAGTGCTCCACCTAGACACAGGCAAGCTCTCCTGGTTTTCAGAGGAGAACTTTGGGTTTGGCTGCTCTAAAGGGGTTTGTTCTAGTTTGTCTTCCATTGCTGTGACAAAACACTCTGACCAACACCAACTTGGGGAGGAAAGGGTTTATTCAGCTTACTTCTCCTGGGCCACACACAGTTCATCACTTAGGGAGCCCATACACAACAACCTGCCCAGGGTGGCACGACTCATTGTGGGCTGGGCCCTCCCACATTGCCTGACAATCAAGACAATACTCCACAGATATGGCCACAGGCCAATCCAATGGAGCCAATTCCCCAATTGAGGTTCCCTCAACCCAGGTGTGTCAAGTTGACACTAAAGCTATCCAGCACAGGGTTTCTGACTGCTATATACACCAGCCAAAGAAATCATCTAAGGCATGCCTTCTTCTCTAGAAAGATGGAAAGGAAAGGGACATGGGAAGGAAAGGAGTCCCTCTCACACCCCTGGAGTCTGATGGAAGTCACACAGTTCTCAAGAGTCAGGAATTTCATTCCAGGCTAGCTGGGACTAAAGGGAGACTCTGTCTCAAAAAGACAAAAAAAAAAAGAAAAGAAAAGAAAAAAAAAAAGAATTTCGGCACAACTAACAAATTTGCTGTGAAAATTACTTGTATCCAGGTTGTATTGGAAAAAAAAGATATTTCAAATAAAAACATTGAAATAGCAATGCTTAAGGCCTAGCCTATGTATATGTGAATTAAAAAAAAAAATAGCCGTACTACCTTCAGACCTGTAAACCTGTAATTTCCCGAGGCTCTCTCAAACAAGACTCAAAAACTCGGTGGTAATAGGACATGCCCGAACTACCTTGTGACTAGTATAGTAAGGAGGCCTTCATACCTTATCTTCATTTTCATCTGATCAGCCTGCAACTCTACCCAGTCCTCCAAAGAGACAACCCTGTGATCTCATTTACTGAGGAAGAAAAGGTTGCTTAGAAACCCTTTAAACAGTATAACTCAGACACCACGGCAATCACTACAGTTTCTCTCTCTCTCTTTCCCTCTCCCGCCTCTCTGGACTCTCACACCCACACTTGGCTGTGTACTGCCCTTTTTCTAAATGCCTTTCTCTCCCTTGATGCCCACACTTAAATCTATGTTAAAACCTTTTCCTAATAAACTCTAACCTAGTTTCACACTGACAATCCTAGACTTCTTTTCTGCAGCAAGGCGAGAATCCCAGCCTCATCTGAGTAGAGACTTCTAGAAAGAACTCATGTTTCCATCGCAGCCAGCAGCCCTGGTGTCTCCCACTCCTGCTGCCCCTGTTTCTGGCAGTTGCCACTAAAAAGCAGTCTTGCAAGGCTTGGAGTGCTGTCTGCCCAGACCTATGAACCACTACGTGTATTTTACAGAGTGGTCAAGGAAAAAAACACCTGAAGCTTCGGCATGACCTGTTCTCCATCAAGAGCTGAGCCTTCAGTACCTCTCTCACAGTCCCAAAGTCTGCCATCCCACCTAGGATCAAAGGGAACACATCGGCAGGGCTCGTTCCGGAAAAAGAAAGAATTCCCTTGAATTTGGCACCTGAGAGGTAAAGTCCAGACTCCAGGAATTCCCTGTGGCTGGGCATTAACAATTAGCAAATGACCCAAGGACAGCAAAGAAATGGCCGACTTTGATTTAATAAGAATGTAGTTGCATAAACACTGGAAATCTGTTTGCAATCAATTTGCTATATAAACAATATGCTACCAGAGCAATCCTTCGTGTATGTAGTTGACCTTTATCTGGGGCAATCTTGTCCTATAAAGAAGAGTAAAATTCTCCCTTGCAAATCACTAGCTCTCAGGAAAGGGTTTTAATCTTCATGCTGACAAAGATATTAACTCGGGAGGGGGACTAACACACACCGTCCTTTTGTCTAAAAGGCAGTTCAAAGTCTGTGTTGTGACTATAGTTGAGTGAAGTCCAATTACTGTAATAAATGTATTCCAAATTTCATCTCAATTGCATTTGCATTTTAATGAATGATTCTCACCTTCTTGTCAAATTGGCAGCCAAGATGAGATTTATTAAGTTATTGTAATAAACAGGGCATTCTAATGTAGGGATTTTAAATGTAAAATATTTGCCCGGGCGCATCTGAACCAGAGCCGCGTTATTAATTTACCCTGTACACTTGCCTGAAAATTCAAGAATTTGAGGATGGTACGTTAAATCCTTTCCACTCCATCATGTTCACCCTGTCCTCCTCAGAAATCAATATGTCTGGGTGGGCTGACAAAGCAAGGCATGAGCTGGCCAGATGAAGCGGGCTCTCCAAGCACTGGGCCTCCACGAGCTGGGAGTGCACTGATTTATCTGCTATTATTTGAAAACAGTAAAATTTGTTAAGTGAAAATTTCCCATGTAGGCAATTCCCTGATGTGAGAGCAGGACATCTCTGAAATGGGATTGCTGGGAGTGTTTGTTCATCTTAACATCATTCAGTTTTCCCTGTCGAAGCACTCTTGGCTTTATAGCCCCATATTTCTTGTAGGCAGAGGTGGAAAATGTGACTGAGAACCAGCTGGATGCAGAACCATAACACCATTAAAAGAGGCTTTTTTCTCTTTTGAAGTACATCTGGGTGGTTAGTTTTTAACAAAGTGATTTACAGTAGTTAATCCCACTCCCCCCATAATAGAAAGGTTGAACGGGAGTGAATTCCTGTCCCCTGCTGCCTCTCAGCTCTCCAATGCTCTGTGACTTCTTGTAAGCACTGTGTCTGTTTTGGTGATGTTCAGTCCTGGTTTTCTTCAGGCACCTCAGATAGGGACTGATACAGTTAACAGGAGACTTAATACAGGCAAATGCCCTCATAGGGTCAGAATGTCCAATACAGGTAATACCTAAAGAACATTCGGGATGAACTAACTGGTGGTTAGAATGTGTCGATTTTTATTTTAAACTTGTAGTGAGAGGAGCAGGTGCCTAAAACGCCAGGTGGAACATTCCTAAAAAGGTGACTAGACCCACACAGTTCAAACTTCAGTGTGTGCTGAATCACCTCCAGCCCTGCTGATGTAGCTTCGGATTCTAGAGTTATTTTGTGTTGCTGTGACACAATGCCTGAGGGAGACAGCGTAAAAAAGGAAATACTAATTCTGGCTCATGGTTTTAGAAGGTTCCAGTCCAGCATGGCAGGGTAGGTGTGGTGGATCTGTTCAGTGCCAGGCTGTGGGAGTGTGTGGCAGAAGGTACTCACATCACGGCAGACCAGAAAACAGAGTGGGAAGCAGGAACCAGGAGGTGTGTATAACCTTTCAAAAGTCCACCTACCTCTGCTCTCTGGGCCTAACTCTGCAAAGCTTCTAGAACACCCCATAGTGGCACCATCAGCTGGGGATCCAGTGCTTCAAAGCACAAGCCTGTGGGAAACATCGATAATTGAAACCAGAACAAGAAGGTATCAATTGAGCTCTGGATTCTGAAATCCTAATGAGCTCATAGATGATGCTGGTGTTGCTGGGCCACTCTGAGGATCAAGGAACTAAAAAGTATCCCTGATGGTCGGTGTAGGTAATTAACAATCAATAGCTATGTGCTGAGATGGAGTTCAGTTGGTAGAGTGCTTGCCTAGCATGAACAACTCCATAGCCTCCATCTCCAACACAACATAAAACCAGGCATGGTGGTGCATGCCTGTGATCCCAGTCCTCAGGAGGCAGGGGAAGGAGGATCAGAAGATCAAGCTCAGTTGCAGAGCAAGTTCAAGGCTGCCCTAGGTACATGAGACCTTACCTCAAAAAGCAACCAACCAACAAAAGTTGAAAGTCCTTACATGTGTCTGACCCAGCTGTTGGGTAAACCTAAGGCTCCATAAAGAACTCTTAATCTTGTGAAGAATATCATATATTTTATCTAGTAATCACACACTTCTTAGGAGTTTTTAATTTGGTTTGGTTTGGTTTGGTTTTGGTCTTTTTGAGACAGGGTCTCCCTATGATCCCAACTGGCCTGGAACTCTCTATTTAGACCAAGCTGGCCTTGAACTCACTGAGATCTACACCCCTCTGCCTCCCAAGTGCTGGGATTAAAGGTGTGCACCCAGCTGGAGTTTTTAATTTTTATGCTCCGAATTCCAGTAAAGACCTCCTCCTTTCTACTCTGAGTCAATTTCCTTTTTTTTCGGGGGGGGGGTCTTTTGGAGACAGGGTCTCCCTGTAGCCCTAGCTAACCTGGAACTTGCTGTGTAGACCAGGCTGGCCTTGAACTCAGAGATCTGCCCAGTTTTGCTTCCTGAATGCTGGGATTAAAGGCATGTGCCACCATGCCTAGCAACAATTTCTTAATTTCGTGTTTTATCCTGTCTAAGAAACATTTTTCACAGTTTAGCATCTCCAAACTTGGAATACAATGTACAATTATAACTTAGTTGATGTGTTTTCGTTCTTTGTTCCCAAAACAACGTTGCATTTTTCAGTGTATTATTTACTGTATCATCTGCTTTCATGGTGAAGCACTGTAACAGGCTGCCCCCAATTCAATAATTTTATTTTTTTAATTTTCATTTTTTTATTGATGCTTTGTGTATTTCATACATCATTTTCCAATTCAGTTCAGGCATATTTCCCTTTCCCTTCCCCCCACCCCAGTTTGTCCAGGAATAACCTTTCGATCCTACTAATGAAGCACAAGCAATTGGATATATAGGTATTTAAACAGTACTAATTGTTATGGTAGGTTATTTTGGTATAGACACAGATGTTTGGATGGTATGTTAATCCATGAATTACATTTTTTTCTGTTAACTATGACAGGGTCTTACTATGGCTTATAACATCACCTAACCATTAGAGGATGTAAGCTTGTGGCATTAGCCGTGGGTTATTCCTCCAAGGAGAGAGCTAATAGCCAATTAGATTTGGGATATACAGGAATATGGCTGCCTCTGCTGCACAGTATTTCCAGGCAGGTAAGGTGTAGCTGGTGCTGGCGAAGGAGTCTTGCTTGACTCAAGGAAACCCATATTTGCTTTATTGGTTTGGTGGCCTTTGGTAACACTCTCTGGTATTCCAGAGACCATCTGTACACTTGCATGTATGGTCTCAATACATCTTTCCCATGTTAACGTCAGGTCTTTGACATCGGGGCCTTATTGCCTCTCTTCTTGCAGGTATCCCAGTTTAGAGGCAAGGAGCCTTTACCTTTTGTGGGGGCTTGGATTCCCTGGCCAACATCTCCTTGGTAGAATAATCCATTGCTGATGTCAGAGCTCCTGTATTAATATATCTTGCTTAAGTGCATAGCTTAAGGAGACTTTAGTATTATATTTGGTTCTGAATAGAGAATAATCCTTTTCACAGTTCCTATGTCTATTAGTCAATTAAAGAAGGCAGTTTTAC
>VZQC01002907.1:2650952-2672773 GCA_009823505.1 Rhizomys pruinosus
TTTGTCATTGTGTCCCTCTAGGTCCTTTTTGAGGTTTTCATTCTCTCTCTTTAGTTCTCTGAATTCTTCTTTATTTTCTTTAATTTCTCTGCATAAGTCTGCAATTATTCCTCTAAGCTCTGTTCCTCTGGTCTCCTCCAAGGGGATCCTATTGTAGCTATCTCCTACAAGTTTGGTAGAGCCTCGTGCAGGATTATCCTGTGCCTTTCCCATGTTGTCCCTTCATCATGTCCCTGGCATGTGGGCTTCCCTTTTGTGGTTCAAATCACAAATGTCTTTTCTCTATGTTAATGGATGGTTTTGCTTGCCTCCTTCTGATGCTTTTTTTTCCTTTCTTCCTCCTTGTTTATGGATTATTGACTTGTCTAGGTTTCAGGCTTTCAATTTTGTTTGTATATTGGATATTGGAAGCCTAAGTCACTCTTCTCTTCCTGTTCTGAAGGTTTTCCAAAAGAAAGTCCACTTGGATTCTCACCAATTCCCGTTGGCAGGGTGGCGCAAGGGGGCGGGAGGTATGCCTGTACCTGCCTGAGTGACTTATGGCCTCCTGCCTGTGCCTCAGGAGCCAGCCCACACGAAGCCACCGAGGGACTGGACCAAACCCAAACGCGACCCTCTGGTCACTCTGCAAAGGCAAAGCATGGTCCCATTGAGATGGGGACCCCCCCCCGCAAGAGGGCTCAGAGTCGAGACCCTCTTCAAGCTGCCCCTGAGACAGTCCACCCCAAAAAGTACCTGCCTGAGTGACTTATGGCCTCCTGCCTGTGCCTCAGGAACCGGCCCACACAAAGCCACTCAGGGACCAGAGCAAACCCAAACCCTACCCTCTGGTCATGCTGCAAAGGCAAAGCGTGGTCCCGTGGAGACGGTAACCCCCCACAAGAGGGCTCAGAGTCGAGACCCTCTTCCAGCCGCCTCTGAGACAGTCCACCCCAAATGTACCTGCCTGAGTGACTTATGGCCTCCTGCCTGTGCCTTAGGAGCCGGCACACACAAAGCCACCGAGGGACCAGAGCAAACCCAAACCCGACCCTCTAGTCACACTGCCAAGTCAAAGCATGGTCCTGCGGAGACGGGAGAGGGCTCAGAGTTGAGACCCTCTTCCAGACTCCCCTGAGACAGTCCACCCCCAAAAGTACCTGCCTGAGTGACTTCTGGCCTCCTGCCTGCGCCCCAATTCAATAATTTCAGTACATATTTGTGGAAGACATAGGTCTGCTGGAGTTGGCTGATCTAGGCTGGGGATGCTAGGCTCCGAGGCACCTATTCCACACCTTTCTTCTAGGTCTATTGACTAGGTCATTCTTCTCATAGACCTAAGAAAGCTCATTTGATGCAGCTCTTGGACATGATGTTAATGCCTGATCAACCAAAGAAGTCCCATGGTCAACTCCAAAAGTCAGGACACTGGGAAATACATCCTACCCTTGAAGGTAGAGGAAGGAAAAAGAAATGAGCATTTGCTGAGTGGCGTAAGGCCTCCCAGATGGAGTCTTAGATTGGAAAAACATGATTGAAAGGCAAAAAGGCAAGCCATTGGTTTATGTAGACCAGGGGTTAATCTGCACCCAAGCAACCAGAGGTACAGAACCCCCAAAACTCCAAAGTTCCCTACCGAATGTGTGTGCTTGGAATCTGCAGGTGGAGACAGGGAGGATTAGGAACACACTTGACCATTTTCTTGTTAGGTTTTAGGGTCTGACAGAGAAACACTGAGTCAATCATCCTTTTAGCCAAAAGATCTTTAAGAATGCTGGGTGGAGAGGGTTCTGAAGCTGAGATTTTCAGGTTCAAGAGACAAAGCAGCATGTCTATTCTTAAAGACTTCCAAACAAAGGGGAGCCCCTGCACTCATTGAAGCAGGCTTGCTTGATATGCAGCATATGCTAGGTAATAGAAGTGGAACTTTAGGCTGTGTAACAGGGGCTACAGTCATGGAGACTGGGGCTTGGTTACTGTGTGTTTTCAGCATGCTCACAGCTCTGTCTACTTTGGGCCTGGTCACCTGAAAGGCCTGCGCTTCTAATACTTCTAATCTTTCCTTTGCCACTTTCCCTCTTCCACAACAATCACCTCTCATTTAGCCTCCACCCTGTTTTCTCATCTGTAAATCACACTGATCTCTCTGGACCATTAATTATAATACAAATAGATCCCACTATTGGTTCCTACATAACAAGGATTAAACTGAACTCACATCCAGAGACTACTGAATCCTCCCAACAGCCCTTTGAAGCAGGAATAACACCTGTCTGAAGATGAAGAGTTTGAAGTCCAGAGTGATAATATAAAAAAAAAAAAAAACCCTTCCGTGGGCGTGGTGGCCCATACCTTTAATCCTAGCACTTGGGAGGCAGAGGCAGGCGGATCTTTGTGAGTTCAAGGCCAGCCCGGTCTACAGAGTGAGTTCCAGGACAGCTGGGGCTATAGGAAGATCCTGTCTCGAAAAGACCAAAAAAATTAAAAAATTAAAAAACATCTTCCAATAAGCCAAGCTTGTAATCCCAGCACTCCAGCGGTAGCACCGATAGGATCCCAAGTGGGAGGCCAGCCTAGGCTGCATGGCGAGACTCTGTATTGTATTGAATTAATACTTATATGTTTGTGTTTGTCTCTTATTGTCTTAGTTTCTTTACCCATTGCTGTGATAAAATCTTCTCGCCGAACCAACTTATGGGAGAAGGGGTTTATTTTAGACTACACTTTCAGGTTACACAGTACATCATGGCAGGGAAGTCACAGCAGCAGGTGCTGGAGGGAGCTGGTCACATGGCATCCACAGTCAGAAAGCAAAGAGTGTGCATGCTAGTGCTCAGCTTGCTCTCTCCACTCTTACACAGGCCAGGACCCAGACCATGAAATGGTCCTGCCCACAATCAAGAGGATCTTCCCAAATACATTAGCATAATCAAGATAATTCCCTACAGGCACACTCAAAGATCTATCTCTAGATGATTCCACACTGTCAAGTTGATAGCTAGTACTAACCATCACAACTACTATATGTAATTTTCCAGGGAACTGAAGGAGATTTCATTAGGTGAATGGGATCAGGCACAGAAAGACACAAACAGCACATTCTCAAGTATGCAGAAATTAAAAATGTTAGTGTCATAGAAGTAGGAAGCAGAATAGAGGGCTGAGAAGGAGAGGGGAAACATGGAGATAGAGGGATCTAGTTACTGCCCACTCATAGTGTACCGAGGTATCACACAGCATCCCATAAATATTGAAATTCAATTAAAGATAAAAATAAATGATATTTTTTTGAAACATACCCAAAGGATGGAGAAATAGCTCATCAGATTAGATCACTTGCTCCACAAACATGAAGACCTGAGTTCAAATCCCTAAAACCCACATTAAAAGAAAAACACCTTGGGATCCGGAGAGATGGCTCAGCAGTTAAGAACACTTGCTGTTCTTCCAGAAGACCTAAGTTTGATTCCAGCACCCACATGGCGGATAGCAACTATTTGTCACTCTAGTTCCAGGGAATCTGACACCATCCTCTGGCCTCTGCAGGGTATTATATGCAAGTGGTGCACTTAATATATGCAGTCAAAATACTCACACATGCAACAATAAAAAAATAAAATAAAATTAAGGAAACAGCTTGCCACACATGTGTGACCCCAGTGCTATGGGAGATGGAGACAGGAGGATCCTGCCAGCCCAGCTCTAGGTTCAGCGAGAGACCCTGCCTCAAGGGAGGCAGAGAGTGACTGAGAAGGATGTTGCTGGCCTCCTCTGGTCTCTGTATACAGGCTTGGGTACCTGTACACACATATGTGTATATACCATACACACACACACACACACACACATCCCACACACCCCAGAGGTAACAAAGCAAAGGTCTCACCTATCGGCCGTCCCTCCTCTGCCTTCTCCTAGCACATAATCTCCCTGGAGTTCAGAGGTGCTTGAGAGAGGGACACGGACTTCACTTTGGTCTGGTTCCTCTGCCCTGTCCCCACTGAGCTCCACAGAGTCTCCCCATTGTCAGACATCAGTCTTTTCTCATTGGCTTACTCACAGACTTCCATACAGAGAACATGTGGCCCTTAAAAATGAAAACGCACAGCCAGGCGTGGTGGCGCACGCCATTAATCCTAGCACTCAGGAGGCAGAGGCAGGCGGATCTCTGTGAGTTCAAGGCCAGCCTGGCCTACAGAGTTCCAGGGCAGCTGGGGCTACAGAGAGACCCTGTCTCGAAAAGACCAAAAAAAAACAAAATGAAAACACACCCCCTCTCTCATGTCCCCGTTAAGGGGAAGTTGTTTTGGGCAGAGGAAGCTTTTGGTTTTCTAATTGGCTCCTCCTCAGCTGCCTGATGCACTTCATTACCTCACTCCCGGCTGTTCCTCTGTGATGTTGGCCAGGGGAGTTTTACATCCTGCGAAGCAGTAAGCAGGAGGCCCTGGTGGATGGATTTAAAGACAAAAACTGCTCTTCTCTGCAAATAACTCCCGTCCCACAAATATCCCAGTAATCAGCAATAATGATGAGGGAAACGTAGAAAACATACAGGGAATTAAATTGGAATTTGCAAAAAATACTAAGCATGTTTAAATGGGCCTCTTCAGTGTCCGGGGAACACTTCCACGCTCATTCAGTCATTCTAACTGTCTGAAATTCCCACAATAGACTGATGGGTCAGACACAGGGCCAGACTCTACTCCCCCCAACCTCCACCCTCCACAAACACAACTCTGTCCATCATAAGAGCCCTTCTGGAAGCTTTGGCAGCTGGGATTCTGGCTGCCTTGGTTGAGAGGGGCTGGAAACTTGCCAGGTTCCTCCTCTCCCCACCTCTGCCTGTGAGACAGATGGATGAGACTGACAGTCAGTACCCAGCCTCTGCGGCATGTGAGGATCCTGGAGAGGAATCCTCCTAGTTCCAGCTGAGCATCGTCTGAACAGTTTTTTTTAGGATTTTTGTTGTTTTATTATTGTTTGTTTGTTTGTTTGTTGTTTGTTTGTTTTTACTTTTCTTTTCAATGCTCAGAATTGGACACATGCTGAACTCGGGGCTCAAGCATGCTACACAATGGTTCTACCACTGTCTACCTCCCTGGCTGTCCTAAATAGTATTTTTTTTATTAATTTTATTTATTTCTGTATGTGTATGAATGTACTGTCTGCATGCAAGTTTGTGCACCCATGTCGTGCAATGCCGCGGAGGTCAGAAGAGGGTCTCGGATTCCCCTGGAACTGGAGTTCTCCTGGAATTGGAGTTTCAGACGGTTCTCGGCCGCCATGTGGGTGCTGGGGATCGAACCCGGGTCCTCTGCAAGAGCGGTCGGCGCTCCCAACCGCTAGGCCATCTCTCCAGCCCCATATTACTCTAGCTATTAGGAATCACATTAAGATTCTCTTTCCTTCTTTGCCTTGGCAACTAAGATGCTCAAGACCAAATTTATGAGATTAGGTGGCACAGTCCAGGGCTTGTCTTGGCTGATCTTGTTTTCTTGTTTTCCTTGTTCTCTGCCTTTTTTTTAAGCTTCACTCTTCTGCCTTAGTTCCTTTTGGAATAGGTGCATAAACAAATCCTCCCCAACCCTCATATCACTTGTACTACAAACAAGCAGAATGTTTTTGCTTCAAAGCTGAATTCTGTATCAACCCAATCACTAGCATTCCTAACTATAAAAATCAAAGCCACAGAGACATGATTGAGGGCCAACATGATCATCAAATGAACACAGGCTGCTGTCCATCTCTTCTTGCACGCACAGAGAAGCTGGGAGATTATTTTGCTGTGGGAAGAACATAAACCGAGTGCAGATGACTGACCCTTGGCACACCACTGACTGGCAGATCAAGTGTACACAGAACTAACATTTGGGAAACTTTACGTGAGCTGAGAAGCAGGGTCCAGATTCAGAAAAACATCAGCAGCAACCTGACCACGATGCTTTTCTGAAAAAGCTCAAATACCAAATTCCACCAGCTCCGGAGTCAAGAAACAAAGCACGAGACAAGCAGATTGCCAGTAAAATTAAAATGCTGTGTTCGAGAGCTTGCAGTGTCCAGCTTCTGAACATGCCCTGGCTCTTGCTTTTTTTATTAATTTTATTTATTTCTGTATGTGTATGAATGTACCGTCTGCATGCAAGTCTGTGCACCCGTGTCGTGCAATGCCTCGGAGGTCAGAAGAGGGTCTCAGATTCCCCTGGAACTGGAGTTCTCCTGGAATTGGAGTTTCAGACGGTTCTTGGCCACCATGTGGGTGCTGGGGATCGAACCCGGGTCCTCTGTAAGAGCAGTCGGCGCTCTTAACCCCTAGGCCATCTCTCCAGCCCCTGTCTCTTGCTTTTCTAAAGACTTCACCTACATAGATAATTTCCTGGGTATAGTTCTTCTGTTCACATAAAAAGAAAAACATGTGCTGGGTGTGGTGGCGCACGCCTTTAATCCTAGCACTTGGGAGGCAGAGGCAGGCAGATCTCTGTGAGTTCAAGGCCAGCCTGGTCTACATAGCTCCAGGCCAGCTGGGACTAAAGGGAGACCCTGTCTCAAAAATACCAAAAAAAAAAAAAAAGAAAAAAAGAAAAACATGTGAAGTGTAGTGACTAGAATGAACTTCCTCAGACTTCATCATGTGAAAAGATCTGGCTCTTTTATTCAACTGTCTACTCAGCCAACGGTGACCCAGGCAACTTTTCTCTTTCTGCTACTGGGGCATCAAGCCTAGGGCTCTGCAGTTCCTAAGCAAGCACTCTGCCACTTGCTAAATCTCCAGCCTCACTCAATGCAACATTTAGTAAAAGGTTGCTCTTAGCAAGGGGTGTGGCTCAGTGGTAGAGCATTTGCCTCCATGCAGGAGGGCCTGGATCCCATCCCCAGCACAGGAGAGAGAGGTGTGAGGAGGTGGGAGGTTGGGCACCTGTTATCTCTAGGCTTTTCATTCCAGCATACTTACACCATTCTAAAAGCTTTGATACGGGTACCTTCTTGGTTTTTTTCAGAATATATCAAAGAAAGTCACTTTAAGACCCTGTCCCCACCACCAGTTCATGTGAGGTTCTGTGGTTTGTGGACCCAAGCACCAACACTCAGTTGCCCAGACAGGCTATGCCAAGTAGCCAGCAACTGTGACCTCGCAGAGGCTCCAGCTGGCAGGAATTCCAAATGGCATATAGCATACAGCCTCATCTCAAGGATGCTGGCACGTGGGAAGCGGGTCGACGGCGTCAGTGGGAAGGAAGGCCAGTGCAGTGGAAACTACAGAAGAGGCCTGCACAAATATGAGTGGAAATAGGACCTAGGTGGAGTCTTCAGTGTCATGACTAGCTCAGGAAGCTGTCCATGAAAACTCAGTAAGACACTGCCAATTCTGGAATTATCCTTACAAGGTACTGTCCCAACACTCCCCAAAGCTAGGTTCTGAGCACATTGCTGCACACATTCCGTGTTCCAGCTTCTTCAAGCTAGCTCCGCACAACAGGCCATTGGCAGACAAATCTCTGCATTTACACTCACCTTCCCACCCATTGGCATACCAACTCCCACTTTGTCCTGGTGAGCACCTACTAGCCTAATGTCACCTCCAGGAAGCCCCCATGATTTCTCTAGGCTCCCCCAGCCCTTTGGCATTTGGGGGGAAGAGTGTGTTTGTATATGTATGCTTCTTCCAGTGTATTGTGAACTCCCGGGGGGTTGTGGGCTGGTAAATCCCTTATGCCTGGTTCTTTGTACAGCCCCAGTGCCCAGCTCTGATGTCTGAAGTAGATTTTCAGTAAAGGCCAGACAGAGAAATAAATACAATGAAAGTTATCACCCAACTGCCACCTGTCTGATACGATTTGAAACATGCTGGGAAAGTGCCCCCCACCCCCACTTCTTCCCCCCACTTCCTGGCATTTATCTAATGGGCATTCACAAGAGCACCAAAATGGAAACACCCCTAGTAACATCTTAACCTTTCCCAGAAAATAACCAGAAAGCAGCTAGTCATGTTAAAATCTAGATGTGATAGCTTCCTGTTTTGGGTTAGATTGTGAAATGTCTCCCGCAGGCTGGAGTGATTAAACATTCAGTCCACAGCTACTGGTGCTGTTTGGGAAGGTTATAGAAGGTTTAGGAAAGGGGAGCCTCCCTGGAGGAAGTGAGATAGGGACCTTGGAAGTTTTATAGCCCCGCCCCTCTTGCTGTTCTCTGTACTTTCCAAGCAGATGCATGTGACCAGCAGCCTCCTGCTCCTGCCCCTAAGGCTTCCCTCCACCAAGGCAGGCAGAATGGGCCCTTGAAACTGTAACCCAGAATAAAATAAGGAAGGGTCCTTCTTTCCTTAAATTGCTTCTTGTCAAGTATTTTGTTATAGCAAAAAAATGTAATTAATACAAGACTTGAGAATACTTCCACTCAAAATTAAACACACGAGCAGGACGTGGTGGGAATCTCGGTGCTCAGAGGCTGAGGCAAGAGAACTTCAAGCTCAAGGCTAACCCGAGCTACAGAGTGAGATCCTGTCTCAGAGAATAAAACTAGAGGCCAGAGAGATGACTCAGCAGCTCCGAGTACTTACTGTTCTTGCCAGGACCCAGGTTCAGTTTCCAGCACCACATTAGGTAGTTCACAGCCTCCTGTAAACCAGCTTCCAGGGATCCTATATCTTCTTCTGGCCTCCACAGACATGTTCACATATGCACATACCTACACACTGACACATATACATATAATTTTAAAATAACAAGAATCATTTTAAAATAAAACAAGCAAACAAACAACAACAAAAACACCACTAAGGGGCTGGAGAGATGGCCTAGCGGTTAACAGCGCCGACCGCTCTTGCAGAGGACCTGGGTTCGATCCCCAGCACCCACATGGCGGCTGAGAACCGTCTGTAACTCCAATTCCAGGAGAACTCCAGTTCTAGGGGGATCCAACACCCTCTTCTGACCTCCGAGGCATTGCACGACACGGGTGCACAGACCTGCATGCAGACAGTACATTCATACACATACAGAAAATAAATAAAATTTAAAAAAATTAAAATAAATAGGAAAGTAGAAGCTATTTAAAATGAACTCTGAGGAGGAGGTGCTTCTGCATTTCAGCAGGTAACCTCTTTCTCTGTGCTTTATACAAATTGTCTTATCTATAAACAGGAAATAATCATATTTCCNCTTCTGACCTCCGCGGCATTGCACGACACGGGTGCACAGACTTGCATGCAGACAGTACATTCATACACATACAGAAATAAATAAAAAAAAATAAATAAATAAATAAAATTAAATTAAATTAAATTTAAAAACACCACTAAATTGAAAAGAAGAGAGAGCCAAGAAGAGGAAATAGGGGAAGGGAATACCACCTTCCAACTCCACTTTAGTCTGAATTAAGTCCCAATACCCAGAGCCCCTTCTCCCTATCAGTCTGTGCACTAGTTTACTTTCTGTTGCTGTGGTAAAACACTGACCAAAACCAACTTGGAAAGGAAAAAGTTTATTTTAACTTACAGGTTGCAGTCCATGTCCGAGGAAAGCCAAGACAGGAGCCTAGAGGCAGGAACTGAGGCAGAGATGATAGAAGAACACTGCTTACAGGCTTGCTTCACCAATTAGCAACTGAGAACACACTCTACTGAGAACATACTCTACTGAGAACATACTCTACTGAGAACATACTCCACAGGCCAACCTGATGGAGAAAGTTCCTCAGTTGAAGTTCCCTCTTTTAAAAAAAAAAATTTATGCTGTTTTTTATTTTCTTTTTTTTTATGTGTATAAATGTACTGTCTGCATGTAGGTTTGTGCGCCCATGTCATGCAATGCCGTGGAGGTCAGAAGAGGGTGTCAGATTCCCCTGGAACTGGAGTTAAAGACGGTTCTCAGCCGCCATGTGGGTGCTGGGGATTGAACCCAGGTCCTCTGCAAGAGCAGTCGGCACTCTTAACCACTAGGCCATCTTTCCAGCCCCCTTTTTTTTAATTTTATTTATTTTTGTATGTGTATGAATGTACTGTCTGCATATAGGTTTGTGCACCCATGTCGTGCAATGTCATGGAGGTCAGAAGAGGGTGTCGGATTCCCCTGGAACTGGAGTTAAAGACGGTTCTCAGCTGCCATGTGGGTGCTGGGGATCGAACCTGGAACCTCTGCAAGAGCAGTCAGCACTCTTAACCACTAGGCCACCTCTCCAGCCCTGAAGTTCCCTCTTCTAAAGTGATTCTAGTTTGAGTCAAGTTGATAAAAACCAACCAGCTGTGATGCCACTTCCATGTCTCTCTCACTTAATAGGCCCTGAGCACTGAGGACCCAGAGTCTTGTTCACCACCGTATCCCCAATAGTTGTCAAACACAGGTTGTTTATCAGTAACTTAGAGAACAAATAAATTTAACTTCAGAACTACATGTATATCTAGGGGACATGGCAGGGTTTTTTATTTTTTTTATTTTTTTTTTGAGACAGGTTCTCTCTTTTTAGTCCCAGCTGGCCTGGAGCTCACTATGTAGATCAGGCTGGCCTTGAACTCACAGAGATCTGCCTGCCTCTGCCTCCCAAGTGCTGGGATTAAAGGTATGCACCAGCACACCCAACTTAAACACAGTTCTTGGACGAGAATGGCCATGTGGGTGCTGGGAATCGAACCCGGGACATGGTAGTTTAACACAGTGCCCGACAACATCCCAGATAGACAGGTGGACACGTGAGTACTCACCTGTGTGTCCCTTCTGTGCCATGGTGCTACCAACTCCAACCTCAGGGTGAAGATCACCATCAAGGGGAGGAAGTGTGATGACACAAGATACCCTCTCGTCAAACCAGGACAGGGCTGATCAGGAGGAGGTGGCTGAGTTGGCAAAGAGAATAATCAAGTCCCAGCAGGGGGCTATATGGTGCATCCAGGAGCTACAATGTGACAGCTTAAATGTCTAAGCCAGGCTCATAGATGTGAATATGCAGGCAAATCAGAGAGAGAGAAGCCAGGACAGGACGTCTTGTGATACCTGATGTGCCATTAATTATCCTGGAAGAGTCCCTCTTGCAGAGCCAGAGATCTACTGGCGTGAAGGTCTCTAATCCTGTGGCTGGGGACCTGTCTGCATGATGGTCTCTAAACCTGTGGGCTCCTGATTTTTTTTTTTCCTTTTATGTGTATGTTTGTATATGTATGTACTTGTTACCATGGATGTGTGTGTGTGTGTGTGTGTGTGTGTGTGTGTGTGTTTTAGGCCATAGTTATCAATTGTTCTCCACTTTTTGGGGGGAACAGGACTTCTCACTGAACCTAAAGCTCATCAACTTGACTAGCCTTGGTTGGCCAATGGAGCCTCAGGGATCTGCCTCTCCCTGATCCCCAGGGCTGGGATAACATGCATGGGTCCTGGGGTCCTTATGCCTGTGTGGCGCTTACTGACTGAGCCATCTCCTCAGCTCCGGGCTGTGGATCTTTATACTCTCGTTATTGTCGCATCCTTCAGAGTCCCCAAAGCAGAATACACACTCTGAAAATAGTAATTGAGTGACAGAATCAAGAAGCAAAGAAGCTTTTGAGAGATTCAGTGAATTGTCTGGATTCTTCAGCGATAGATCCAGAACTGGAGCTCAGGTGCATCTGACTGTGGAAATACAGAGGGAAAGTGTATACTTTCCTGTCGCTGTGAGAAATAGCTGATGGAACACCTTGAGGGAGGAAAGGGTTATCTTGGCTCATGCTTTCAGAGGGTTTCGTTCCATTGTGGTGGGGATGGCTGGACATGGCTGCTCAGTTTGAGGTGACAGGAGCATTGGAGAGAGATCATTCACATCACACTAGACCAGAAAACAGAGATAAGCACGCCCCAAACCAGGAGCTAGATATAAGCTTCAAAGGTCCTCCCTGGGGCCTGGAGAGATGGCTCGGCAGTGAAGAACACTGGTTACTCTTGCATGCACAGGACCTAGGTTTAGCTCCCAGCATCCACATGGCAGCTAACAACCATCTAGAACTCTAGTTCCAGGGGATCAGATGCCCTCATACGGCCTCCCCAGGCATAGCATGCATGGGTGCACTTACACATACAGACAGAACCTTCATACACATAAAATAAAATAAAAAAATAAAAAATGTTAAAAGTTCTCCCTGGAGACCTACTTGCACCAGCTAACCCACACCTCTCAAAGATTCCAGGGCTTCCCAAAACAGCATCACTACCTGGGGATCAAGCATTCAAAACATGATCCCCAGGGGGCATTTCATATTCAACCCATTACAAAAGGCTCCTGCTCTGTGGTTACAAGGGGGTGGCCCCTGAGATGGCCAGACCTAAGATAGAAAGATACTGTCCTAACATAAGTCAACTCATCTTTGATAACTGTGTTTTCTTCTCCTCCCCCTCATCTCTCTCTCTCTCTCTCCTCTCTCTCTCTCTCTCCTCTCTCTCTCTCTCTCTCTCTCTCTCTCTCTCTCTCTCTCTCTCTCTCTCTCTCTCTCCCTCCTATGCCTCTGTATCTGTCTACCCATCTGTATATTCAATATATTCATCTGCCTGTCATTCTCTCACATCTCTTTCCGTCTCTCTTCCATCTGTCTCTATGGCTGTCTGTCTCCATCTCTCTGCACTCTGTCTCTCCTCATTGCTGCTTCTGCATCTAGCTTCCTGATCCAGTGCGTGAAGATTGGCCGTGGATATTTCACCATGCTGCGAGAGGAAAGTGCAATGAAAAAGAAACAACAGCTACTCCAGAAGCTGCAAGAAGAAGAATTAAACAAATTCCAACCAGCCAAAAAGGATTTGGACATCCAAGCCAGGGACACTTTTTTAACGTAAGTGGTAGTAGAAACTATCCCACAGTGCGTGGGACTCCCTTCCTAGCCTGACATAGTCTTCCTTACCATCCCCACTGTATGGAATACAGTATGTGTGGAATAGCTTCTGCTACAGTCTTCTCTTCTGTCTGATGGCATTAAGAATAACACACAGGTCTATTTGATTCCCAAATAGACCTTTCTCCATCTCCTTCCAGTAACTTCTAGGCTGCTCCTTGAGCCCTCTGTACCCTTCCCGAATCCTTTTCTAGCTAAGGCTGTACTTAGCACTCAACATCCATCTTCGATGCTGACTTCTTCTGGAATTTCCTAGATTTCAGCCAGCTACCTACCATGCCATGTGCATTCCATGTCCTTGTAACACATGTCATGTGTTAGTTCACATCATTCCACGCAATCTCCTCTCCACACACCCAGCACCAGCCCTAAGCATCTACACAAAGGGGGTGTACAGAAAATGTCTCGGCTGAATAAATCTACTCCCCTTTTGTAAAGCTTTTCCCTCAGTGGGGAGAAGAACATCCACAGACCAGTCTATTAAGAGATGTGCACAGTCATAAAATAACCAGGAGAGCTATAACACTAAGCAGCAATAATGACTGAGTGTTTACTATGTGCTTTATGCACATCTATTCATTTAAGCTCTAAAGTATTCCTATAAAACTCCTATAAAAATGGGAATTTATTAGCCCTATTTGAGAGACAAAGAAGCAGGGATTAGGGGCTGGAGAGATATCCTAGCGGTTAAGACTGCTCTTGCAGAGGACCCGGGTTCAATCCCCAGCACCCACATGGTAGCTAAGAACCGTCTGTAACAACAATTCCAGGAGAACTCCAGTTCCAGGGGAATCCAAGACCCTCTTCTGACCTCCGTGGCATTGCACGATACAGGTGCACAGACCTACATGCAGACAATACATTCATACACATACAAAAATAAATAAAATCTTAAAAAAAATATATTTATAAAAAAAAAACAGGGATTAAGAGATGCTCAGTGGCACTCCCTAACATCATCAATTAGAAGCATTCTCGGTCCCAGACTCGGTGGTACCTAAATCCATGGACTGTGCCAGTTATCATGAACAAAGTCCTGGGATGCTTAGGCTGTGAAGACAGAATAAGGCACACTATCAGGGATGGAAAGAAATGCTGCAGCTGGTGGGGAGGAGACAGAACAGGAACGATTGCAGCTGTAATCCATTAACATCCATCAACCCTAGCCACCACTGGAGAGCACACACCTGCAACCCAGCTGCTCAAAAGATAGAGTTAGTTTGAGGCCAGCCTGGGCAACATAGCCAGAGACTCCCCTCACACACACACACACCAAAAATAATAATGAGAATACCCTGGAGAGATTTTTAAACCACTAATCTCCTACTATATTAGATCTGTCAGAGGCTGGGGTATTACAAATTTATAGAATTTGTGGTTCCAACATGACTCTGTAGTTGAGCAGATACTCCACACCATGGCCTGAATTCTCCCCTCCAGGTGTTTATATAAGAAAGATTAAAATGTACTTTTTATAAATAAGGGTCCTATCATTGGATTTCTATAATATGTGACCTTGTGACTGCCTTATTTCACTTAAGACAATATGTTTGAGGTTTGACATAGGCAGAAAGCAGGTGAATAGTAACCAGGGGCTGGAAGGATACAGAACAGGGAAGTGCTGCATAATAGGGGAGGGTCTTCTCTGGGGATGATAAAATGTTTGGGGACTGAATAGAAGAAAGGCTGCAGGATAGAGCAAATGTACTAAATGCCAGACACTCAGACACTTGAAGACTATTAATTTTATGTTATGTGACTTCATGTAATTTTTTGTGTGCCATGCTGGGAATCAAACCCAGAGCTTGTGCATGCCAGCAAGTGCTCTGTCACTAAGCAATACCCTCAGCTCACCTTCATAAGGTTAAAAAAAAAAAAAAAAAGAACAAGCTAGGCATGGTGGTGCACACCTCTAATCCCAGTACTCAGAAGACAGAAGCAGATGTATCTCCATGAGATCAAGGCCAGTCTGGTCTACATAGTGAGTTCCAGGCCAGCTGGGGATACAGGAAGACTGTCTCAAAAAAAAAAAAAAAAATAGAACTAAGATTCTGTTCCATGAAAGTCTGGGGCAGGAGGCAAGTGAAAGCTATGGACACTAGCAATCAGGGGTCAGGTGTCTCTGTAAGGCCCAAGCTTCAAGGGGACAAACCCAGGCTACCAGACCTCATGAAGGTTGAGATATTTCTGCTTGAATCCCACTGTGGAACCCTTTGCGATCCCAGCTTATTTGGAAAGAGCCTCATCTGTACCTTCCTCCTGGCACAGACCTGAGCTGTTATCCCTGTCCTCCCTGCCCTGAAACCATGAGAAGGCAAGTCAGCTTTTCCTGAATCAACAGGTATCCCCAGGACCAAAGCACCAGCCATGCTGGGTCAAAACTCTGGTTCCCACTTCCCAATTTGGTCTCAAAGACGTCTATCATATTGTTCTTGTCTATTTACCACTTTAAAATTTTTTTAATATTATTTATTTTTTATATGTATGAATGTACTGTCTGCATGTAGGTTTGTGCACCCGTGTCATGTAATGCTGCAGAGGTCAGAAGAGGGTGTCGGATTCCCCTGGAACTGGAGTTAAAGACGGTTCTCAGCCGCCATGTGGGTGCTGGGAATCGAACCCGGGTCCTCTGCAAGAGCATTCAGTGCTCTTAACCACTAAGCCATCTCTCCAGCCTGTTTACCACTTTTTTAAAATATTTTTTATTAATTTTATTTATTTCCGTATGTGTATGAATGTACTGTCTGCATGCAAGTTTGTGCACCCATGTCGTGCAATGCCGCGGAGGTCTGAAGAGGGTGTCGGATTCCCCTGGAACTGGAATTCTCCTGGAATTGGAGTTTCAGATGGTTCTTGGCTGCCATGTGGGTGCTGGGGATCGAACCGGGGTCCTCTGTAAGAGCGGTCAACGCTCTTACCCGCTAGGCCATCTCTCCAGGCCCTATTTACCACTTTTAAGTTCGTCCCCTTTTGTCCCACTTTCCCAGCATAATTTGGTTTGTTGCAAATAAGCTACCTGTCATTAATTCGTTTATGAACTCATTTATTCAACTACAAGATTAGAGAGAATATTACTTATAATCTCTCATCCTTGCCTCTTAAAGAGCAGCCATCCCAAAGAGGAATTTCTGCCAGGCAGGGAGCACTGAATATAACATAGTCAACACAGAGGAGACTGAACTGGTTCCCTAAGAGGTGGGATGGAGACACCCAGAAGGCAGGCCAGATAGTGTGGCATTGAGGGTGAGGCTGACTGATTTCCAGAAAGCAAGCTGAGAGTAACAGAGGAGAAAGGAGCTGAGGCAGCCCTCACCAGGAGGAAGCAGAAACAGAAGGTAGATTTTCAGGTTTTCCCCTGTAGCATAAGATAGGCATCCGTGACCAAGATTTTAATAAAGTATCAGTAATCTGTTTAATGAGAACAAGAAAGAGATGCTGTCTTCATTAGCATCTTCGTTGCTCTTCTGTTGCTGGATAAAATACCCTTAAAACCCAACTCAATGAAAAAAAAAAAGGTTTATTTTGGCTCACAGTTACAGAGGAAGAGTCCATCATGGCAGGGAAGGAACCACAACTGGCAGAGGAGGATGGTGCCCAGAGCAGGAGGCTGATTGGTCGTGCCAGATCCACACTCAAGAATGAGACAATGAATAGGAAGTTGGGCTAGTCCCAAAAGACCCATCTTCAGTGGCCACTTCCTCTAGCAAGGCTCCACTCCCTAAAAGTTCCCCAACCTTTCCAAACAGACCCACCAACGGGCACCGAAGTATTCAAACACACGAGCCTATAAGGGACATTTTACACCCAAAGCACAGCAGACTCCTTCTCATTGCACGGTTCTCCATGATATATTGAAAGCTGACTGTGCACAGGACTTCTGGCAGCAAAGAAACAGGAAAAAGATTCAGGGAGAGCCCAGCCATTTCTAGAATCACAACACTTTCTCACAGGGTGAACACTCAAGTGCCCTGAACGCCACATATCCCTATCAGTAGAGAAAGTGAGCAGGAATCAGAAAAATGGCCTCCCGAGGGCTGTTGAGCAAGATCGTTAATGTTGACTAGAAAATGGTGGGGGATGCCAAGAGATATGATTGGGTGACAAGCCAATATCGGCCTATCAGAAACTCCTGCAGCCAGTAGGCCTGATTAGAGTGGCCAAAAGGGGGCAGGACTGTGTTGTCTTCATTAAGAATATGTTTTAAATGTTTAATTGGCACAAAATGACTGGGCATGCTTCTAGGATGCAGTGTGACATCTCGAGACACACATGTGCCATGTGTAATGATCAGATCAGGGTCATTGTCATAACCACCTCAAACATCAATCGTTTATTTGAGTTAAGAACACTTAAACCCCTCTCTCCATTAGCCATGTGGAAATATGTGATTTGCAAACATAGTTTTCCTACCATGCTATGGAGCATTAGAAGATATTCCTCCTTAGTGGGGGTGTTACTCAATAACAAAGCACTTGCCTAGCATAGGCCAGGCCCTAGATTCAATCCCCTGGACCACAGCGATAATAATAATAATAATAATAATAATAAATAATAATAATCCTCATTTCTTACATCTAACTGCACCTATGTTACCTTTGGCCAAAAGTCAGAAACATGTTCAGCATCAGAATGATTAACATGTTGGCATCAGACCTTGAAAGGATGTGTGATACCGAGAAGGACCAGTCAGTGACCCAAAGGATCTTTCTTTTTCTATGACAGTCCCAGGATTTGATGCAAATTCTGCCTTCCATGGAGCCCACGGCTCTCATGAAGTCTGACACTCCTCCCGATGCATCCCACTGGCAGCCCTTCCCTGAAATGGAGTGAACTCGTGGCTCCAGCTGACAAACCACCCAAGCTGTACCAACTAAGGAGAGAGAAAATCTGAAAAGAGGCTTCCACGCCTGTCTAAGTGGCCTGGGTGGAACATTCCACGTATATGGATGTGGTTTTAATCCACAGTCACAGGACACGTTTCTCTCTTCTCTGGTTCATGTTTCAGTGTGTAAAACATGGTTTATTTAAAGTTTAATAAGTTAAATATGCATGAGATCACTCCTGTCATAGACATTGGTCCAGTTATGCCTTATCTGGTAGATTCTATGAGCTGTACAAGACTGATCATTGAAATAAAATGGCTGCCCATTACTTCAGCATAGCATCAAATGCAAGAATCTGGGTTGTTAAAAGGCCATTAAGAGATTGCCCACAGCAAGATGGAGTCATAGACAAGAGCAATGTCAGGTCTTGGATTCAAGACCCAACTCCACCTATGTAACTGTTGAACTTTGACCAATTCTCTGTACCTCTCCTCCATTTTCTTCATCCATATGAATGGTACCAAACTCCCAAGCTTATTATGAGGATTAAATGAAATGATGCTTAGCACAGATCCTAGCATATAAGACATGTTCAGTAATTATCAGCCACTATAATGCAATAAACTGGTTTTGATCTCTCTGGGCCTCAATTACCTAAATTTACATTCACACTTGAAAATTTTATTTTCCATGAAGGCTAGAAAGCAGCCCACACCTGAGATCTGTGCTTCTATAAATGTGATTCCAACAGAAAGGTCCCGGGAATACAAGTGTTCATTTATAAATACTTTCTAGCCAAGTATTTGATCTTTTGCTTTTATGAAGCAAGAGGGATTACTTTTTGCACCGCCCCCCCATCCTGCCCCCCCCCCAGATCTAAGACTAGACAATAAGCGCTTTCAGACAAAAGTTTCAAAACTGGCAGAGTATGCAGAGAAAAGCAAACATCAAGGGAGCCACAGAAGATTCCTGCCTGCAAGCCTTCCTGCCCACTGGGCTCGGTGACCTCATTTTTCAGCAGCAGATTTAGCTACAAAGGTGGGGGAGGGGAAGGATGGTGGAATTTGTTTTGTTACTGTAGGTGAAAGAGGATATTAAAACCAGAGATTAAAGAGCTGTGAGAGCTGGCTGGGTTGATTTCTATACATTCTAAATCACTAGGAGACACAATTGAGCCAGTAATACAGAACACAGCAATGTATTGTTAGTGAGGTTGTTTGTTGTTTGATTGTTTACCAGCTCTAAGGCCAAATAAGGAGACAGTGGAAAAAAAGAAATCAAGGTACCCAGATTCTGGCACCATCTATTAATTAGCTCTGTGACCCCAGACTTGTCTTCAGATTCCCTAGAAGAAGGTGGTGACACTTGCTCCTGGACTGTGTGCAGGGTGACCTCACACTAAGCCAAAGTGATCTCTTTTAAAATACAAATTGTTAACAGTGTAACCCTCTCAACAGCTGCCATTCCTGAATAAAGACAGAAGTCTGAGCAGGACTACCAGGCTGGGGATGGTCTAGCTCTTGGCTTGCCTCTCCAGCTCCAACTCAGAACCTTGCCTCCCTCTAGGCTAGGTGCACTCTTCTAGCTTCCGTCAGTGGCACACTCCCTACCACAGGTCCTTTGCATGCTCTCTTCCCTCCCAATAAAAGGCTTTGAGTCTCTTCCACTTGCCTAGTTCATTCCTGTTCAACCTTCGGATTTCAGCTCACTATTTCTGTTCCAATGTTACTGTCGTCAAACTTATTAACTCAAAACAATTCTACTTCCTGAAGTCTGCGATTGGAAGGGAAGCACCATTACTCCTCTGTATAGCGCTGCTCAAAGGACCCATTTCTGAGATGGTTCCATGACGTGGATGGCAGAATTCATGGATTGTTAGCTGTGAACCTGCTGCCTCTCACTGTGGCCCTTCAGTGGCCTGACAGCTTCCTCACAAGATGAACGCTAGCATAAGTACCCCAGGTCACAGGAAGGAGAGGCCATTCCTTCCCAAAGCCTGACCTAGCATCTACCCTTCTGGCACATTCTATTTAGTCAACCTCCCACAGAACCAAGACCCAAGGGAGAGAGGCTGTAGACCTGCCTCTTGTTTGGAGGTGTGTCAGTGAATTCGGGTGACATGCTTTGTAACTGTCCCAACTCCATCAGGAGAGTACAGTGGAATTCCCCATTTTACGTTGTCAAATACTATGCACTTTATGTACACCAGTCCCCAGTATGTGCTTGGTTATAAACACACACACACACACACACACACACACACACACACCACACACACACCACACACACACACACACCACACACACACACACACACACACACACACACACACCCCACACACACACACACCACACACACACACACACACACACACACACACACACACACACCATTGTGTCCCCTTCTCCTGAGCCTCTGTTCAGAAATGATCAATAGCTACTGGTAGAAATGGGTGAATCAGGGAACCCACCAATGATTCCGGAAGGAAAACACTTAAAGGCCTAATAAGCAAATAGGCCTTTAAGGGAACAGGCACCTGGGAAGCCAGGGCTGCTCAAATTTAGGGCTCATAGCTCCAGCAAAGCAGGCAGCTTGATGATTCTCAGTAGGAACATGGGAGCATGGCCCAGAGGGACCAGAACTCTCAAGGTTTTAGGAACCAAAGCTTTACAGTTTTTACAAGGAATTTCCCAATCTTATAATATGGATAATTGATTGTGAGAGAGAGAAAGAGAGAGAGAGAGAGAGAGAGAGAGAGAGAGAGAGAGAGAGAGAATAGTTTAAAACACATCTGAGGGGTGAATTGTTTTAAGAAAAAACACCTGTGATGCTGGCATGTTTGGAAGGAAAACATTTTCTGTAACTGAAATAACTTGCTCAATGAGTGTGGAGGAAAAAAAATCACTGAAATAGGATATTCCAGCATACGGATATGGATATGAATCTTCCTAGAATACATCCAACACGATGGTTCATCATTAGTCTTGTGATAGTTCATCTTGATTATCTAAGTTAACTGAATTGGGAAACCCTGTAGGATATCAGCAAATCACATTTCTGTGTGTGTCTGAGAGAATACTTCCAGAAATGACCATCTAAAGAGGGAGGGACGGCCTTCCTTGAGTACGGCAGCAGGTGGAGGCCCAGATTGTGGAAAAGGGGAGAAGAAAGTCAACTAGCAGGCGCATTCTCTCTCTCTCGCTCTCTCTCTCTCTCTCTCTCTCTCTCTCTCTCTCTCCTTGCCTCTCCTTCCTGGACTCCATGAGGTGAGCTGTTCTACCATGACCTCCCCACCATGATGGACTGAGCCAGTCAATTCTGTCTTGATTTGCTTTGCACAGGTATTTTGACACAACAATGGAAAACTAAAAGTATCTGAGTCTTTAAGACAACATTTCCAACTCCTTGTATAGCATCTTAGTAAACCACAGAATTTACCTCCTTATTTAGTCTCAGTAGAGACTTAGTCTTCAGTAGAGATTTGGGGGGAGGGGGGTTGGTTTGTTGGTTTTGGTTTGTTGATGTGCATCTAGAACTGTTGTCCTGGGAGCTGGAATGATTGTGCAGCACACGTTAAGTACCCAGTAACAAGCACCAAAAAAACTGTGATGTAGGTGTTTAAAGTGGCCACTCATTCACTCAGCTCCTCTCTTTCTGTTCTTCCCTCAGCACCTATGATGGAGAGAGCCCTAAGGGGACTGGAGCCGTGATCCGACCGTTCACTCCCCTCCACAGCTGCATCATTTGCCCCACACTGCCTGAGTCTCACATGTAAGCAGTCACACTTCCGGTTCATTTCCCTGGCTGCCTCAGAAACTGGAACCAAGCTAAAATGACCCATTAGCCTAACACATCTGGAGATGTTGAGCTGTTTCTTTGTCCTCTTGAATGGGACAAGGAGCCTGGAAACCAGTAAAACTGTTCAGTGCATAAAAATATCAGAATGTAGACAGATTGGTTTAGACTTCAGTGGCAAATCAGCTAGGAACTCAGTCATCCCGCCCCTTACCAGGCCATCGATACTCAAATGTCAGGCAGTTTGCAGAGCTTGATAAAAATCTGTCTAGAGTTCACCCTGCAGAGCTTATACAAGAATGTCTCAGCTGAGGCTCAGGGGATGGGGACACAATGCTCTGTGTGTGTGTGTGTGTGTGTGTGTGTGTGTGTGTGTGTGTGTG
>VZQC01002907.1:2674664-2913395 GCA_009823505.1 Rhizomys pruinosus
CACAAGCTTACATCCTCTAATGGTTAGGAGATGTTATAAACCACACGAAGACCCTGCCATACTTGACAGAAGAAAATGTAGATCATGAATTGACATACCATCCAAACATCTGTGTCTATACCAAAGTAACCTACCATAACAATTAGTACTGTTTAAATACCCATATATCTAATTGTGTGTGCTTCATTAGTAGGATCGAAAGGCTATATATTATACTGTTTAAATACCTAAATATCTAATTGCATGTGCTTCATTAGTAGGATCGAAAGGTTAAGCCTGGACAAGCTGGCAGCCCATGAAAGAAAACAGCCAGAACTGACTAGAGACCAAGACATCAGCTCCAGAGAAAGTAGAGTGTTTTGCTTCTCATCCACCTGTGCCCCTTTTCTAAGCCTAGGGAACAATCTGCGGAAGAGGGGGCGTGGTAGAATGTAAGGGCTTCGATTGGGGTTAATGGTGAAACTACAACAATATAGACTGGACACTCATTTGATCAACTTGATTGAACATACAAGCCCCCCCTTTCAAGATGGTGGGACCCATGAGCTGTGTGGGTTTGGGCACAACTGCTTGCAAATTGGTTTTACATGAAGGATGCTTTGTACTCACAAATTATCACCTATTGTTAAAAAAAAATGAAAACAAAACAAAACAAAAAGCAGAGAAAGATGCAGAAAACTTACGGCAGAATGCACGATCTGCGATGGGTAGGGGTGGGGTGGGGGGGAAGGGAAGGGGATATATGGCTGAACTGAATTGGAAAATGATGTATGAAATACACAAAGCATCAATAAAAATAAATTAAAAAAAAAAAGAAGAAGGAATTCACTTTAAATGGTGGTGTAGTAGGTTCTAGACACCCTGCTTGTTTGACGAACATTTATTAGGCTCCCAGCGCTTATAGTAATAGTTGCCATACTGATCCTTCTTTAGGCATCGTCTCCACTGGACCCTCTCAGAAGCCCTATTATATAGGTGTATTACGAGCCCCTCTCTGCAGAAGAGGAAACAGAAGCTCCAAGGGTTGAAACTACCTGCTTCTGGTGACAGAACGCTGCATGCCACCCTCCTGGGGCTTTAAGCCAGGTCTGTCTGACATCACAGGCCAAGTTCTCATCACCTCACACTATATAGGACGTGTACCCCAAGATCTTGCCTTTGGAGAGTTCATGGCATAGTTGGAAAGCCCAGTCTGCATACAGAGAGTAACATAGCCCAAGAGTGAAATCACAGGGACAGATGTTAGATAAAGATTATCAGTAAGAGCCCTCGTTCCATTTGTGAAAGATGCCTGCCGGCTACTACCAACCCCATCATCCTCGCCGTCATTATCATCAACACCACACACTAGACACATCCTCACCCCTCTCTGATGGTCCAGGCTATGATGAGCCTCACTTATCCCACCGGCCTCCTACTCACCTTGGACTGACATTGTCATTGGTTTCTTGATAGGCCTCTTCCAACTAGCAGCCTAAAGGTGGTGCTCGTAAAACATCTGCTTGGAAAAAAAAATAGGCCTTGTAATTTCTCACAGTGTCCATTGAAGCACTTGCCTCTCTCCCCAGCTGTCCCATGATCAAGCCCTCTGGAACCAGCGAGCTTCACCTGCACCAGAGTCACCGGGAGATGGGGTTGGGAACATCTGTAGCAAAATGCATATTCCTAGGTCACATTTCCAAGTCATTTGAGCTGAACAAATAATAAATATAAATACAATGAGCCTTCAGTCAGTTATTCCCCCTTTAATACCAAATTGGGGGGGAGGGGGACGAAACCCAGAGGAGGACAGACTCTCTCAAAAGCCCACCACAGAATCTGTCTCTTACAACTATTTTGCCATGTATTATGAAAGACACAAGAATGGAGTGTACTGGCTGTGTCCCAATAAGACTCATTTAAAAAAATAAGTAATGAGCCCATTCCTTCAGTATCATTTGCCAACTCTTGCCCTTGACTATCGATGGCCTCTTTTTTCCCCTTGGCTGTTGAAAAGACTTTGGTCACATTGGATGACTAGAGCAGCAATCTATTTTTCAACTTGGAGTGGCTTAAAACAGCAATCCTTTCTCCTTGTTCCTAAGTCTACAGATTGGCAGACGGTCCCTCTGGTCCAAGCCAGCTAACCTGCTCCTTGCTGGGTTTAGGTCAGTGTTTGTACCCAGTTGATAGGTGAGTTGGAGATTGGCTAGTCTTGGCTGCATCACAGTCTTTTGACTGAATGGATGTTTATTGTACTTGTGTCTCTCAACATCTAGTACTATACATCTAGTAGAGACTGGTATAGTCTTATTCAAGAACAAGGGCTTAAACACTGAAGCCTTCCCCTGAGGCAAAGTCTCCGAATGGACACAGCAAACACAGTGGCCCTTTTACCACGTTCTACTGGCCACGCCAGTCAGCAAATCAGCACAGATACAAGGAGTGAGAGAGACTCCGCCTCTTGATAAGACAAGGTGGCAAAGTCAAACTATAGAGTGCATAAAGCAGAGAGGGGTGAGGAATTGGGGCATTTTTGTAATCAGCTGTATTAGTCCTTTTTTTTTTGGCCTCTAAGACAGAAAACCTGACAAGAACATAAGGGAATGGTGAGTGGCTCCGTGAGTAAAGGTGTTTGCCACCAAGCCTGGTAAACTGAGTTTGGTCCCTAAGACCCACATGGTAGAAAGAAATAACCAACTCTTAAAAGTTGTCCTCTGACCTCCATATGTATGCTGTGCCACAGACATACACATACACACATAATACACACATACACATACACACACATGTAATACACACACAACTTTTTTAAAAGACACACAAAGGAAAATAGAGGAATATAATGTAGGAAGGAATTATTCTGGCTCACAGTTTGAAGGGTCACAGCCCATCATGGGAGGGAAGAAGGCGTGGCAGCAGGCAGCTCCATGCAGGAAAGTGAGGCAGACTGCTTGTATCTTGGTAGCTCAGGAAGCAAAGGACTGGGGCTGAGTCTGGCCAAGCTATAACTCAAAAGGCCTGCCCACGAGGGCTCTAAGTCTGCCATCAAGGCTGTACCTCCAAATACACTCACATTCAGAGGTATTGGGGTTACAGTTTCAACACAAGAATGAGGGGTTGGGGATGGGGAGATGGCTTAGCAGTTAAGAGTACTGACTGCTCTTGTAGAGGACCCTGGTTTGGTTCCTGTCATCCACACGGCGGCTAACAACCATCCTTAACTCCAGTTCCAGGGGATCTAACACCCTCTTCTGGCCTCCACCAACACCAGGCATACACATGGTACACTTATATACATACAGGCAAACACTCATACACATAAAATAAGAATAAATAAAATATTTTTTAAAAAAAGAACTGGGATGTCCACAGTTGAGCCCATAATGAATGGTTCAGGGATTTTGAAGATGCTAAATGGGAAAAGAGAGGGACAGCTCTAACTGCTTCTTGGCACCTGCAGAGATCACTAGGATATGGGTGATGAGGGTCAAGAAAAAAAGATGAAAATGATAGATCCTATATAGGAAGGAAGAAAAACAAGGAGTGAAGGAGGGACTACAAATCCCACAGACCTGCAGGGTCCCCTGACCCAGACTTTTACTACTTTCCGGGGGTACAGTGACGGGTAAATCAAGAGGCTTATGGTCACAACAGGCACGTGACCCATGGAAATGATTGTCTAATGCTGGTCACAGCCCATGTGCCTAGTGTTGCCAATCTGTGCTGGCACCTACAGCAAGGCCCAGCAGGACTCTGGGGGAGAAAGAGATGAGAACTGGAGTGGGCATGGCCCCTCTAAGTTAGCAGAGAGGGAAGAGTGGTCCTTAGCGAATGATTTGAACAGAGAAATTCTTTTTCTTTTCTCTGGGGGCAGAGGGAGAAAGAGAGACAGAGAAGAGAGAGAGAGAGAGAGAGAGAGAGAGAGAGAGAGAGAGAGCCTAGTTGTGCTCAGACATGGTAGCTAACAGCCTCCCCAGCAAAAGAGTCTGAGGATGCGGAGGGGTGGGACAGTAGGACGGACAGGGAGTGGATGGACAGGTGCTCTTCAGGGGACTCCCTGGATCCACTCCACCCAAGGCAGGGACCCCATCCTCCAATGAGAAGCTTTCCTGGAAACAGGAGGAGACAATGATGCATTCTTGCTCCTAAGGAGCATCAGGCCTGGGAGCCCTGGGGAGCACTGGTCTGAACAAAATGCAGTTTCAGGAAGAACAATTATAGAACTTTGTAATGGAGGCCTCTAGTAGCGTAGAAGGAGAAATCTTAGGGTGGGGGAGAGAGGAGTTTCCAGAACTGAACTTTGCCTCCAGGAAAACCGCAGGCAGGGTGTAAACTGGCTTCACTCATTCATAGTGACAACTGCACTGGCCTCACCGGGGCCTCATCAGAGCTCAGGCCCATGAGGCCCAGTATCTCTGGTGAATCGGTCCCCAGCTCCAATCCTCACTGACCCCAGCTGTTTGACCTGGGTAACTCAGCTAGCCGGGCCTCAGGTCTCTCCCTGGGGAACTGTTTTCTCCTTATAGGTTCTGTAAGCATTAAATCAAGCATTCAGATAGCATCGCTGTTCATGAATTAGTTATGGGATCTGGAGTCAAATGGTTGTACCCCTCTGAACCTCAGTTTCCCTCTCTCTAAAGGGTAGGGGGTAATTTGCATTCTTCAAGGGCATTTGCAGCATTAAATGATGTGCAGAAAGTACACCAGTCAGGAGCTGTTTGACTGTAGGTGTTTAATGTAAGGTGTACAAAAATCAGAAAACATAGGCTAAACAATATTTTAGCTGCATTTTCAAATAATATGATCAATGTGTTTTTCTTCAGTATCCAGCCATGTTTATGTGCAAAGAGCTTACACATTGAAAGCAATAGGTTTACCAGATAATCTCATAAAAAATAAAAGTACAGTTAATACCACCATCCCTATTTCCAGACTTCCTTGTACACTTGGGCCATTTATCTCATTGTTTTCTTTTTCTTTTTTTTTTTAATTTTATTTATTTTTGAATGTGTATGAGTGTACCGTCTGCATGTAGGTTTGTGCACCCGTGTTGTGCAATGCTGCGGTCAGAAGAGGGTGTCGGATTCCCCTGGAACTGGAGTTCTCCTGGAATTGGAGTTCCAGATGGTTCTCAGCCGCCATGTGGGTGCTGGGGATCGAACCAGGGTCCTCTGCAAGAGCAGTTGGCACTCTTAACCGCTAGGCTATCTCTCCAGCCCTATCTCATTGTTTAATCAGCTAAACAACTAAACGTCAGTGGGTTATTAATTCCCTTCTATTCAATTCTCATTTCATTTGCCTGTGTCACGGAGACTCTCCCCTCTACACAAACTCACAGGAAGTAGGATAGGATGGTCTTGCTTCAATCATGGCTCTGCCACGTGTTAGCCCAGTGACGTGACTGCTGTGAACTTCCTAACCCTTCTGCCCTTCAGAGTCCTCATCAGCACTGTGGGGCTAATGGACACTTCCTGAGAAAGCACCAAGGAGAAGATATATGCAAAGTACACACATAAGTGTGAGCACTTATGTGTGTACTGGAGACAGCCCAGATGATCTCTGTGTGTACCATGGTGAGGACTACTGTGCTAACAAAATCCCACTGTGTTCTCTCCCTCTCTCTGCAGTGATCCCCTGTATCGTCAGCTCTGTGCTCTCCACTGGCTTCTAGAGGCCCTGACCATCGACCACACCCACCATATCATGAGGCCAGTGATCGCCTGCTGGAATCCCAAGTAAGATCCCAGCAGCCCTTCATCCTACCATAGACTTGCACTCGCCTGGGCAGTGGGGGAGAGCATCCTGTCCTTCCCTCCCCCTCTTCTGGCTTGTTTTGGTGGGTGACTTGCTTTGGAGTTCTGCGTGTTCTATGGATCCAAACCCAGTCTGCTGGAGCCAGCCCTGGCAGACCCACGAGAGCCTCTCTGCCTGTGCATATGGGCCATCACACTGGCAGCTTCAAGTCACCCACTGTGGGGAGTTTACAGGACAGGAACAGGCAAGCACCGGCATGCTGTGGCCCCATGGCCAGATTTCTCTCTTCTTTTTTTATTTTACAAACTTTTTTGAGCATTTGTACAACTCACACAATGGTTCCCAGTCAAACCCAATCTCCTCCATGCCCTGTCCCCCTATTAGAACTCATCCTTACAGCATCCAAGCTAAGCCCGATCCTTAGGCTCCCAAACCCAGACATCTTTCTGTGCAAATAGATCCGCTGGAGTCTAGTCAGCACATCTAGGAATCCTAGGTAAGGCACACTCTTCCTCCCCCAACAGTACTCAGTCTCTTGTAGTTCTCAGTCCAGGGTCAGCCCCCCATTTCTCTTGCTCCACTTTGAGACCTTGTCCTAGTCGGCGTGGGTCCCGCACCTGATGCCAACATTGCCACAAGTTCACAAGTTCACATGTGAAAGCTTACGGCGTAAGCCACTGCTTCTCTGCGTTCGTGCACCAGCCCTGGCTCTTCTACAATGATCCCTGAGCTGTGGGTAGGTGGGTTTATTATGGGGGTCCCATTCAGGGATATACACTCTGGAGGCTCCCATTCTTTGAAGCTTGACTAGTTGTGGCCTTCTGTTTGCCTCACACTTTATTGTGTAAGGAAGCTTTACTGGTGAGAATTGAGGGGTGCACTCGTTTTCTCTCCGCTCCTCATTCTGCCTATAGAGGTTCAACTGTAGATGTGTCTCCTAGGAATGGGGATTTTTCAGATGGATGTATTCTGTGTCTGACCAGTCATGAGATTCTGCAGTGGCCTCCATCTGTTGCAAAAAGTAGCTTTTTTGATGAGTAGTATATTACATGCTTGTCTATAAATAAGATTCTATAGTTAGTGTATGGTAAGAAATGTCATTTGTCTAGAGATATGACACATAGGTTTTTCCCTAGGTTCTGTGTCCTCTCCAGCCCTGGGCATTTGGCTGAGTTTACAGTCATGTCTCCCCCTTCTTGCGCTTTCTTCTCTTGCCTTTGCTGCCTTCTCCTCCTTCCCCTTGTTCTTCCTTCTCTCTTTGTTCTCATGTTATCTTTTCTTGTCTTTTTGAGACAGGGTCTCTCTGTAGCCCCAGCCTTCCTGGAACTTACTATGTAGATCAGGCTGACCTTGAACTCACAGAGATCCACCTGCCTCTGCCTCCTGAGTGCTGAGATTAAAGGCATGCGCCACCACACCCAGCTACCTCAAGGGAATTTTATTTGTTTGGTTGGTCAGTTGCTTGGTTGGTTGCATTAGGTTGGTTAAGTGGTTGGATGACTGGTTGGTTAGTTAGTTAGTTAGTTAGTTAGTTAGTTAGTTTGGTTTGGTTGCTTGGTTCTTGAGTTGGCTGATTTGTTGAATAGTTGATATGGCCATTGCTTGGTTTGATTGAAAACTTCATTGACTGGTTGGATTGATTTCACCCTGTTGGCAGTTTCATATAAATATTAAAGGTTATTTCTCCACTTGGGCCCAAGGGATTGCTTGTTCAAGCCCTGGAGCAGTGAGTTTGCCTAACAGAAACTCCAGAGGCCATTGACTAAGGAAATAAATCTGTTAAGCAGGTCACTGCCCGAGGAATAGTTCATGCAGAAGCTTGGAGGTCATTTCTCCCACACCCACCACGGCCTCTCAAGTTATTTCCAAAGTGTTTTCATAGGTTCCTAGAATTTGTTCAAAAGCCATGGCCTTAATCACATTTCTCAGGGCTGAGGAATTGGCTCTGTGGGTAAAGGGCTTGCTGCACGAGCATGAAGACTTGAGTTCAAATTCCCAGCACCTATATAAAACCCCAGGCATAGTGGTATATGCTTGTAATCCCAGAGTCAGAGAGTAGAGATAGGTAGATTCCAGGGGCCCCTGGCCAGCCATCCAGCCAGAATGATGAGCTTCACCCTGTCTCAAAAAATAAGATAGAAGACAGGCATGGTGGTGCACACCTGTAATCCCAATACCTGGGAGGTGAGGCAGGCAGATGTCTGTGAGTTCAAGGCCAGCCTGGTCTACACAGCAAGTTTGAAGCTAGCCAGAGTTACACAGTGAGACCTTGTCTCAAGAAAATAAATAAATAAAATAAATGGAGAAGAATAGAAAACATTCCAGTGTCAGCCTTCAGCTTCTACATGTACCACAAAGATGAGTGCACCTGAACACACACACACACACACACACACACACACACACGTACACATACACACCAGACACAAACATACAACACACATAAACATATACCACACATGCTCAAATACATAAAGGTCTTCTAATTAATTAATTTAAAAACATTTACCATGCATCTTTTATTTTTCTTTAAAACAAAACTGCTCAGGATATAAGTGATTTCAACTTGTTTTATGGAAAATTTTCTAAAACTTCATTCTAGAAATCCCTTCCTTAAGTCCTTTTTAAAGATGTAAAGTGTGAGCCTTCTTAATACCTTCTTCTTGCAAATATTTACAAATGCACACATATTTCTAGGAGAAACAGCATCAATCACTGTATATGACTCTCCAAGAGATCTAGCCCCTTTGACAGTGACTTACTGTCATCTTTCCATAGGATGGTACACACAAAGCTTCCAGTCTTTTAATACTGAAAAGATCACACAGCAAGACACTGTACTAAGCAGATGGCACAGTGTTCAGATCATCATGTCTCCATTGACAGACATTGAGGCAGTGCCCAAATTCCTGGCATTTCAAGTAATGTTTCACCAAACATTCTAATGCATCTCATTTATGACCAATTATAACATTTCTTCTGGCTGGGTTATGAGAAATGGGAGTTACTAGGTCAAAGCAACATGTACTATTTTTCACAGATTGCTTACATTTTTTAAAGAAAAAGACCCCTGAGCCTATAGAGTTCTGATAGCACTGCGTCTCCCCAAGCAAGTCACCTGGGGCAATATTTTCCTCTGGACATTCCTCTTCCCATACCAAAGAAAGAACATCACGTAGGATTTGGATTGAAAAGAGATGAAGGACCATCTAATATTCTTTCAGTTGCTTTCAAAATGTGCTCAGAACAGGAGCACAGTCTGTTAACTGCAATAAAAAGATCTAGTGGTCACACGGAGCCCTGTCTTCCAAGGATTTCCCAGATTTCATTGAGGACCTGAGAGTATCCAACTTCTTACAGCAAAACCAGGACAGACATGAAAAGCTAGGGGAAAATGCAGTCCAAGAAGACATCTACTGAAGTCAGCGTGTTCACCAGGGTTTATTCTGGTGGAACTTTTTCTCTTGGTGGGAATTTTAGCTTGGAGTCATAGACATGCTGGAAAATGTTTAATTACCAGTTCCTGGAGGCTGCAGAGCCATGATGTGTAACAGTGCCAATTTCCATAGCATAAATATATGGATACACCCACCATGGTTGATTATAAGCTCACAAACATGGTGAAGCTCAACTTGGAGTTGAGAAGGGATGAAAACCAATTTCTTCTGGTCTTGATTTTTTCATTTTTTTAATTTTTGTGAATTTCATACAATATATTTTGATCACATTTAGATCCCTTCCCCTACTGCACCCCTCCCCCTTAGTAACGTCCCACCCAATTTCATATATAAAGGCCTAGACAGTCAGGTTTGTGGCCCCAAATGCTCTTTGGTGTGGGTTCATCCACTGGAGCCTGGCCAACCTACTAAGAGTCTGACCCCTAGATGAGACTGACTCTCCCCTTCCCAGCAGTCGTCAGTTGCCAGCAGCCCCTCAGATAGGGTTGGGGTTTCTTACACACTTCCCCCGTTTATGCTAGAGGTTTTTTCTGGCTTGTCCATGTTGACTGCATTGCAGAGCTCCTATGAATAACTGACCAGCTGTCTAGAAAACTCTGTTTTGGTCATCTACCACCTCTGGTTATTACAATCTTTCCACCCCCTCTTCCACAATAATCCCTGAACCTTGGGAGGCAGAAGTTTGATATAGGTGTCCTGTTCCAGGGTAAGTAGTCTGCAGCCTCTTACTCTATGCATGTTGGCCAGTTGTGGTTTTCTGTGTTAATCACCAGATGCTGTGTAAGGAATCTTCTTTGCAAGAGTTGAGAGATACATTAATCTGTGGATGTAGCAATGAGTCCTTAGAAATCAGTTTAATACTATATCTATTAGCAGAATCGCTGTAATAAGCTTTCTCTCATGGCCTGTGGGCTGTGTAGGCTCAGGCTTCTAGGCTTGATATTTATGTCAGGTATGGGCTGAGTCCTATAGGACAGACCTTAAATCCAATCAGAAAATAGTTGGTTACTCCTATAATGTTTATGCCACTATTGCACCAGTAGGCTTATCTTCCAGGCCAGTTGTTGCAGCTCACAGGATTCACAGGCAGGTAAGATTCAGGCTAAATTTTCTCTTCAGGCAGCTTGCATAGCAGC
This sequence comes from Rhizomys pruinosus, assembly GCA_009823505.1. Lineage (NCBI taxonomy): Eukaryota > Metazoa > Chordata > Mammalia > Rodentia > Spalacidae > Rhizomys > Rhizomys pruinosus. The sequence continues at coordinate 2,684,995 of VZQC01002907.1, forward strand.
TCCCAGCACTATGAAAGCTCAGCAGTAGACCCGAGGCCTTGAAACCAGTGCCAGCTTGAGTTCTCCTTATTCACTACAGTAGTGTCTTCAGAATAAGGTCTTACCATGAAGCTCTGGGGGAACCAAGAGCAGGTGCAATGCCCAGTGGTGTCTGAGGGTCTATGGGACACGTGGTCAACACTTAACATTGGGTGCTTGGCCAGGCTCCAGTGGATGAACCCACACCAAAGAGCATTTGGGGCCACAAACCTGACTGTCTAGGCCTTTATATATGAAATTGGGTGGGACGTTAGTAAGAGGGAGGGGTGCAGTAGGGGAAGGGATCTAAATGTGATCAAAATTGGTTTTCATCCCTCTCAACTCCAAGTTGAGCTTCACCACTCCTAGCATTGGGTGCTTACTTTCTATGTTTATGGTGTCTAATAGGAGTAAAGCCCCCCATCATAAGAAACCCCAAAATCAGTAGCCTTCCTATATGCCCCCAACAAACATACCAATAAAGAAATCAGGAAAATGATCCCAATTACAATAGCCTCGAAATCCATAAAATGTCTTGGACTAAGTCTAACCAAGGAAGTGAAAGACTTATATAGCCAAAGGTTTAAGACATTGAAGAGATAAACTTAAGAAGACACCAGAAGATGGAAAGAGTTCCCATGATGGAGTGGAAGGGTTAATATTGTGAAAATGGTCATCCTTCCAAAGCAATCTACAAATTCAATGCAGTAGTCAGTAAAATTCCAACACAATTCATCACAGAATTTGAAAAATGTCTCAAATTTCATATAGAAATACACACAACTAAAACAGGATAGCCAAAATAATCCTGGACAATAAATGAACTGCTAGTGGCATTACAATCCCTACGGAGCTATAGTAATAAAAGCCAGCATGGTACTGTCATAAAAACAGACGTATTAAACAGTGGAATAGAATTGAAAACTCAGATTTAAATCCACACATTCCCGGCCACCTGATTTTTGACAGAGGAGCCCCAAATAAACACTGGAGAAAAGACAGCTTGTTTAACAAATAGTGCTGATCAAACTGGATAGTGACATGTAAAAGAATGAAACTAGACCCCTATCTCCCACCATTCACAAAACTCGACTGCAAATAGATCAAGAACCTCAACATAGACAGATACCCTGAATCAGATGGAGGAGAAAGTCAGGAATACATTGGAACTTAGAGGCACAAGAAAGAAAGAATGTTCTGAACAGGACTCTTAGAGCACAGGCATGAAGTCCAACAATTGACAAATAAGACCTCCTGGACATAAAAAGCTTCTTTATAACAAAGAACACTATCATTCATGTAAAGAGGCAATCTACAAAGTGGGAAGAGACCTTTACCAGCTATACCTCTGACAGAGGGTCAGCATCTAGACTATATAAAGAGCTCAAGAAACTAAATATCAAAAACAACAACCCAACTTAAACAATGGGGCAAGAAGATAAACACACAAATACTGAGAAATACTTATTTTTTGGTATTTTCAAGACAGGGTTTCCCTGTAGCCCCAGCTGTCCTGGAACTCACTCTGTAGACCAGGCTGCCCTTGAACTCACGAAGATCTGCCTACCTCTGCCTCCCAAGTGCTAGGATTAAAGGTGTGCACCACCACACTTACTTGAGAAATACTTTTTTAAGTGTTCACATCTTTAGTCATCAGGGAAATGCAAATTAAAACCACTTTGAGATTTTTATCTTAGCCCAGACAGAACAACTAAGCTTCAAAACAATGACAAACGCTGGAGAGGGTGTGGAGAAAGCGTCTGCTCCTCCACTGTTGGTGGGAGTGCAAATGGGTGCAGCCACTAAGGAAATTGGTGTGGAGATTCCTGTCGAAGGTCAAAACTGAGCTACCATATGATCCAGACATACCAGTCTTGGGCATATACCAAAAGACTCTATTGCCCACTACAGAAATGCTTGTTCATCCATGTTTGTTGCTGCCTTTTTCATAATAGTCAGGTATCGAAACAACCTGGATGTCCATCAACTGATGAATGGATAATATTATTAAGCTCCTTAAAAATGAAATTATGGGGCTGGAGAGATGGCCTAGAGGTTAAGAGCGCCGACTCTCTTGCAGAGGACCCAGGTTCGATCCCCAGCACCCACATGGCAGCTGAGAACCATCTTTAACTACAGTTCCAGGGGAATCCAACACCCTCTTCTGACTTCCACGGCTTTGCATGACATGGGTACACAGAGCTGCATGCAGACAGCACATTCATACACATAAAAAAATAAAATTTTTTTAAAAAATGAAATTATGGGGTATGGAGAGATGGCTCAGTGATTAAGAGCACTGGCTGCTCTTATAGAGGACCTGGATTCGATTTCCAACGCCCACATGGTAGCTAACAACCATCCGTAACTCCAGTTCCAGTGGCTTCTGACACCCTGTTCTGACCTCCATGGGGCAATGCATGACACAGGTACACTTACATACATGCAGGCAATATAGTTATACATAAAAAATAAAAATAAGGGGCTGGAGAGATGGCCTAGCGGTTAAGAGCGCCGACCGCTCTTACAGAGGACCCGGGTTCGATCCCCAGCACCCACATGGCGGCCGAGAACCGTCTGAAACTCCAATTCCAGGAGAACTCCAGTTCCAGGGGAATCCGATACCCTCTTCTTGACCTAACCGCGGGCATTGCACGACACGTGCACACACCTGCACACAGACAGTACATTCATACACATACCGAAATAAAAAAATAAAAAAAAATAAATAAATAAAAATAATAAATAATAAAATGAAATTGTAAATTACATGTAAATGGACAGAACTGGAAACAGTTATCCTGGACTGAGGTAACCCAGACCCAGAAAGACAAACATCACACATTCTCTCTTAGCTGAATTCTAGCTTTCGAATCTTAGATGTGCACGCTTCAACTTGAAAATCCAGACAGTTCAAAACTAATAAATGGCCATTGGGGGAGGGAGATAGAATGGAGTAGGAAGAGTTAAAGGAGGTGGGAATTGGGAGGCTCAGGCAGAGGAGTGGTACGAGGTGGGATAACTGACCCCAAGGGCCTCTAGAGAAAGCCATAGAGACACCTGTCACTAAAGAAGCTTCTTAAAGCTATACATGTACATGATACAAAATGCACATTTAGGACTCATAAGTATTTATGCCGTTATTGCTATTATTTGTGGGGCTAAGTTTCCTAGTAAGTACATTTTTTTAGCCATCAAGAAAACAGAAGAATGACTTCTCATGAATGCTTAATCCCTCTCTGCCAGCCTGGATAGCGACTCCCCGGCCAGCCTGGACTAAAGGGGGACCCTGTCTCAAAAAAGACAAAAAAAAAAAAAAAAAAAAGAGGAGAGAGGAAGGGGGGGAAGGGTGGGAGGGACAGAGGGGGAGAGAGAGAAAAAAGAGAGAAGAAAGGAAGAAAAACATAAATAAGACTGGAAAGATGGCTCAGCACTTACTGCTCTTACAGAGGACCCAGGTTCAGTTCTCAGCACCCACATGGTGGCTCACAGCTGCCTGTAACTCAAGTTCCAGGAGATCCAACGCCATCTTCTGGCCTTCTTGGGCATAGCACACACATGGTACACTTAACATGCATGCAGGCAAAACACTCATACACATAAAATAAATAAAAGTTTTAGTAAAGAAATGCATAAGTGAATAAAAGGCAACTTTACTTTGGATAATTCAAACATGAGGCAAATATTTTCGCCCCTTTATGTTCTCTGGTGGCAATAGTGGCATTTGAGCACTGCCCATGAGGCACTGCTCTGGGTCTAGCCCCTCATTTAAGTCTCATTCCAACTTGGCAGTGAAGAAGCTGGAAGTCAGCAAGTCTGCATAGTTTGTGTAGCTAGCACAAGATAAGTCCACATTTGAAGCCAGCTAAGTTATGAAGCACAGGTATTGAACCACTCAGTCATGATCTACCTAAAACCAAAGTCTTTAATTAAAGAATAACCTAGTCTACTCCCTCAACAAAAAGTCTATCTCATTCCAAAGTGATACATTACAAAGGTACTACAAAGGAGTCACTTATCAACATGTATGTGTTGGTTTCTTTCCTGACAGAAACAACTAAGGAAGAAATTTTTTCCCTTTAGCTCATGGTCTTGGAGGATTTAGGTCCATCCTGGTGGAGAAAGCAGAGCAGAGAAGCTCAGTGGTGTGGGAGCATGTGGCCAAGAAGCTCACATCAGAGCAGATCAGAGCTTAGGGAGAGGTGGGAACTGAAGGGGCTGTAATCTTCAAGGACCGCCCCCCCCCGCCCTATTTTTTACCAGCGAGGTTCCACCTAAAAGTTCCACAACCTTCCAAAACACCGTCACCAGCTGGGGAACAAGTGTGTTAAGAACATGACCCTGTGGGTCCTTCAACCAAAAGCAAATAATACGTTTCCTTTTTATAAGATAAAGTGCCAGTCTTTTGTATTCTGTTCTGCAACTAAATTTTTGCTATTTGGCTTAATACATAGGGACCCGCCCCTTCCACATCTGAATCTGTGTCTTGGAGTTTATCAATGTATGAATGTACCAAAATACACTTAACCACACTTCCAAGATGAAGTCTGGGATCCCAAAATGTTCACCGTCATGAAAAATGCAGCCATATTGCTGAACAACACACATAATAATCTTTTCCATTTAGCTTTTGGGGGGGGCTTTTTTTTTTTGAGACAGGTTCTCCCTTTAGTCCCAGCTGGCCTGGAGCTCACTTTGTAAATCTGCCTGAGTGCTGGGATTAAAGGCATGCACCACCACTCCCAGCTCCATTTAGCTTTTATATTTAAATGTGGGCCCACTCCCAACCAAAACCAAAGTCCCAGTCTCCTCAAATTCGTATTCCTGGCATTGCTGGAAATTTCACAGTGAAGAAAGTGGATCACATGACTGTCCTCAGGTGTATCCATGCAGGGAAGGAGCAGGAGGGTGCAACCTGTAATAAACACACAGAAATCAAGGTGAGCTGTAATAGCGACAAGCAGGAGAACTGATTACCTCTCAAAAGGCAGGACAGCGCATCTGGCCTGGAAGATCCCAAGAGCTTGACTGCTGTGTCCTCCCTGGTGTATAGCCAGCAGTTCTCTTCGGCTTCGGAGAGCTGAGCACGTCCAAACCAACCCACAGGCTTCCCACACTGAGAAGAAGACACTTTACCCCTAATTGGAGTTGGGAAAGTGAGAGTGAAGCATTTGAGAAAATTGCTCTGATTGCCCCAGCGGACAGACATCATCAAGCGACCCTGGGGCACGAAATGGGCTTGGGGAATCAGTTAAGAGGGGAGCCTATGCTCAGTGCCCTCTTTCCTCCATTTCTGGGAAACAGGAAGAAATTATGGTCTGAAAATCACAGCTCCTCCTCCCCTCAAGAGCTCCCTCCTGCCCTTCCCCCACACTCCCACACTCCCACTCCTCAAACCACACTAAGATCTCCATAGAAGAAAACGAGTCGTTCATGTTAATAGCAGAGTGGGATTCACCCAGTTGAGTCTCATTTCCTTTCCTATTGGCCTGACATACCGCTCCGATTCCCAGATGGACTCCAAAGCTCAGAGAAGCCAACTAACTGGCAAAGTCACACAGAGCAGCAAGCAGGTTAGTGGGACTTGAACAGAATAGCTGGTTGTGACATCCTGAGAAACTAGTCCAAGATCTCAGGACAGTACATCGGGAGTATCAAATGCACTGATTAAACAACCATCACAATGAACCACCCCCAAACTTAAAGCAGCTGTTTGCCACTGAAGCCCATTTTGGGCTCAGCCTATATGTGCCACACCAGTTATAGACATGCAGGGAGCCAGGCTGGTAGGGGCCCTTGTCCAGCACAGGCTCCAGCCGTCACAGGCAGAAAAAGGACTCTGCTGACTTCGGGACTGCCTGGCAAGCATCCACCCTGGTCACCTGTCACTCTTGTGCTCGTGTATTTTTTTCTTTTTTTTATTTATTTTTTAATATATATTTTGTACAAGATTATCAAATCTAGACCCGTGATCCCCACCCTATGCCCCCACCGCACCAGAGCTCATGTATTCTGCCAAACATGCTTTTGTGCTCGTGTATTTTTGAACAAAGCAAGTCACTGAGAGACACCTTACTTGAGGGAGCAGAGAGGGGGTGGGACTGCTTGGTGAACAGCACGGATCATTCCCCTACCCGGCCCTGGGGGAGGAATGCCAACTGGCTTTGCCCTTCACCACAAGATGTGCGAAGGACGTCACTGCTCCGGCTGCTTTGATTCTTTCCTCTCCACTATTGATCTTCCTTTTTGGTTTATTTGCTACTGAAAGTGAAACATCAGAGGGACTGATTCTGCCTAAACTAGGCCTTTCCTTTATCAGTGGCTTTGCAAAGCTCGGGCTGAGGGCTTCTGAAGGTCTGCGGGGATCTTGCTGCGTTTTTAGCTCATTTAGCCGGCGCTTGAAGTCGCAATAGATTTCGGGTCGTCTTGGAAGTCAGCATTAGTGGAAGGCTTCCATCTTCCCAATTGGACCTGAATATTTAAGATTTCGAAAGCTTGGCTGGGACCAGATTTAATTTTAAAGGGGGAAAGAGGGTGCTTTTGAACTTCAAGAAGAAGGCTAACGGCTCAGCGGGGGCTGCCTTCGCAAAAGGGGAAACAGAAAGCCCTGTGGTCTTGAAAGAAACACTGCAGCACACAGGGATCACTAAAGCTGCCTGTTAGCGAGCCTTAAATCAGACTTCAAAAGTGCCGCTAGTTTAAATATTGTTTATAGGACGGAAGTATTGCTCCTTCTTCCTCAGGTTGGATTTTAAATATTCCCTAATTTGATTACTCGAGGGAGAGGCAGGCAGAACCAACTTAAATGAGCTTCTCTGTTAATTATTCAGAGAGCTTTTTATTGTGTAATCAAACGTAAAAAACTTATATAAAAAAAAAAAAAGGTTGGAGGCACATTCTCACCCCTCCCTTCCCAGTCTGACTCCCATCTTGGGGTCTATTTCTTGTGTTGTGGCTGTGAGCTGCTAGATGCCAAGGCTTGTCCTGCTTCAAGGTGAAGAGAAAAACTCTCCTCATCTGTGACAGCCTATGGTTCTGCTCCTTAGAGCCCCACAGAGTGAGAAGCCAGCCTTCAATTCAGTTTATCATAATGATTTTTGTCCCATTTTTAAGTACTTTCACCCACAACCAGCACACGGGCAAGCTCTGACAAGCTTAGACCCCATGAGTGCCCCCTTCCATCAAAGTTGGTTGGATCATGTCACTTCCAAAGGCCCCTGCTCTCTGCAGGTTGCAAGCCAGACAAATGGGTTAAGGGATCTCATACATCCAAAACTCTTTCTGCAGAGAAGGGGGGAGGGGGCAGTAAAAAAAAAAAAAAGAGAGAGATGGAAAGGTGTGTAGTTGGGTGGATGGGTGTGTGGGTGGATACATATGGAGATGACTTTAAGGGTGGGTGAATGAATGGGTGTGTGCATGGATGAGTGTGTCGCTGGATGGATGGATGGGTGGGTGTGTGGTTGGGTAGATGGATGGATTGGGTGGGTGCATGGTTGGGTAGATGGATGGATGAGTGTGTGACTGGGTGGAGGAGTGTGTGGATGAATGAGTATGCGAATAAATGGGTATATGGCTGGGTGGATGGAAGTGTGAAAGGATGGGTGGGTGGTGGTGAATGAGATGAAGGGTCCTGGAAGAGGGACCCATGTCGGAGAGGGGACTGAAGTTTTGACTTTGTTTGTTCTATCATAAATCTGCTTCTGGGTGAAATTGTTTTGTCGTCAGCAGAGCAGATTGATGATTATTATGTCCCAAGGTAACAGTAAAGGAGGTGATTCCATGAGAGCAGGAAGAAGCATCTGGCACAGAGCATCGCAGATACCTTCTGCTCCATACAGCTCAAACCAGCTGTTTGTACTGCAACTGTCACGCCCACTCTCCCAGCCTCACTTAGCCCCACTCTTTCTCTCTCTGCTACTCAGAAGTGCTCCTGCAATTGGTGCCCTTAAGCAACCAAAAAGGCAAAGAGATTCAGAAGCTAGCATGCTTTTCAATCCACCCCAGGCATCAGGGCAGCCTCGCCCAGAAACCATCAGAGCATTCAAGTCCCCCAAAGCAAATGGATACAATAATGCATACAGTTAGACCTGCACCTCCCTCGCCCCTGCCAGGAAAGGTTGGGCTCTCCTAGCTTCCATTTGATTTTCCTCAAAAGACCAAGCTATGGAGAACTGCTTCTCTCATGTCAAAGGTACAGGAGTTGAGGGGAAAAAAAAATCATACCAGAGGCCAACCGCCATATGTCTTGTGTTTATTACAATTTCTTGGGGTGGGAGGGAGAGGACTTGTACTAAACTGAGGCTCTGCAAACAGAAAGCTCATTAAGCTGCTTCTCACTCAGGGACCCAGGTGGCAGCAAAAGCACAATAAAAAAAATCAACAAAGATAAGTCCATGGGACAGCGGTGGGACCACTTCGTCACAGCACCAAAGGTAACCAGGGTTCTGCCCTCGGGCTCACAGGGCCCAGCTTGGAGTGGAGAGTGCATTTCCACAGTTTAATTCTGGTGTGTGTGTGTGTGTGTGTGTGTGTGTGTGTGTGTGTGTATCAGGTTGATTTTTTGTGCCCACATGCCATTGGATGTTTCTTGTAAATTTTAATTAAAATAGTTATCTGGAGATTATAGGAAAAATGACATTTGGCCAGACACAATCTGATGGAGAAGAAGGGGAAGTGGAAGCAGCTGCAGTATATCACTAGAAGGAAATGGACTCGGCTCTCTCTCTCTCTCTCTCTTTCTCTCTCTCTCTCTTTCTCTCTCTCGCTCGCTCTCACTCTCGCTCTCTCTCGCTCTCTCACTCTCTCGCTCTCTCGCTCTCTCGCTCTCTCCTCTCTCCCCACTCACAAAATAAAAAGTGATTCCACAAATGTTCCACAAGCTAAAAACATGTGTTTAACATTAAGAACCCCAAACCCCCAGCCCATCTACTCAACAAATAGGCATCCAAATAATAATAACAGCAAGAGATTAAACAGATAAAGTTACTGTCAAGAATACACAGCTACACAGCTGGTGTGTTGTACTGACCTGTACCTTTCCTACAGAAGGGATACATTTCTCCCACACAAAGTTAGTGAGGAATTCAAGGAAAGAATGTACAAAATCACTTGAAAATGTAATAATGTGGGGCTGACAAGATGGTTCAAAGGGTAATGGTGTTTGCAGCCAAGACTTTGGGCCAGAGTTCAATCCTCAGGACCCACATGGTGGAAGGAGAAAACCAACTCCAGCAACATGTCCTCTGGCTTCCACATGTGCATACACACACACACACACACACACACACACACGATTAATTTTTACAGAACATGTAAAAATGCTAAGCTTTGCTGAAATTTTGTGGGTTTGGGGGACCACTTCTCAATGTACTTACAAATAGGCCAGTTTCTATGCTAAGGACGCGCTTCAGGTGTGTTACTCCATTTTGCCTTCTTAATATCCCCACAGGACACTACTCTCTCACCCTCTGATGGGAGAAGAGAACATTGGAGCTCAGAGGGGTTAAGTGGCTTGCATGAGACCACACAGCTGGGCTGTGGGCAGAGCCAGGAGTTCACCTTGGGTCTGTGTGTTAAATGCTGGGTCTTTGAATCTGTTCTCCAGGATAGGACTGTAGTGTAGAGTTTCACTGCTTTCTTGTCCTCTCATCAGGAGGTTCCTAGACCTGAAAAGCAAAAGCCTTTATTTTCTTGCAGAAAGTTGCTATGGAGATATTGTATGCATCTATCTCCAGAGATGCAAGAATCAGCAGGAGCTTTTGAGACTGAGGGGGAAAAAAAAAAAAAACCCTTCCAAAATATTCATCTCCACAAGGGGAGGAGGGAAATGTGAACTCTAGGGTTGAATTCTCACAAAATACCTTGGCTGCAAGGCGGGCCACGCCAGGGTGGCCCACAGCTGAGAGCACAGCAAACTGCCTCAGCCAGTGTGGCTTGGTTCACATGGCCTTGCACAAGTCTCCTCTCCTCTCCTGACCTCAGTTTCTTCCTCTGTAAAATGAGACTCTGCAGAGAGACCCTAGCCAGCAACCCGAGCCACCAGTGATTTCTTCTGGAGGTTCAGGCCTCATCATTGCCAGGCAGTGTTCCTAGGGGCCAGGAACATTGTGCTCATGGGAAAATCAGGCTGAATGGAACACAGAACGGTGAAGCCTGTGGCAAAAAGAAACCGCCCAAGAGACGGCCATGAGGGGCCTTAAGTCATTTCACCACACGTGAATGACAGCCCGGGCCTCATCATTTTGAAAAAAAAACTACCCCTTAGAGTTTTCCATAAAAGTCTTCCAACTTGTAAAATCCTGGGTGGATAAATGTATTTCCCCATGGGCCATAGTTTCTTGTAGAAAGCAGAAGGAGCCATTCAGGGAAATCCCTATTATGGAGGGGAGTTGGGGAACAGTCCCCACAGAGAAGCACCACTCCTGAGGAAAATACGGACATGAGAGGTGTATGTGGGGGTTTAAATCAAGTCAGAGAAAGTCAGTTCAACAAAGAGTAAAGAGCAAGCCAGGTGTGGAAGCTCCCTGTCAATTTCCAGCCACATTTTATTTTCCTCACACTCTCAATTAATCAGATATGTCAGGCCTTCACTCTGGATTCCTGAGCTGGAGTGGTTAATTGAATGTTAATTAATGACAACTTTAGAAACACAAGATGAAATCCCAGCTCAGAGGAAGCACATGGATTGTGGCATAAAAGTCCTCTGTGACCATCCTACTCCATCCCTTTTGTTTTATAAATGAGGAAATTGAGGCAGAGCCATCAGGTTCTTGGCTGTGAGTCTGAGCTACAAGACCCCAGGTTGACCCACCATGACACACTCTGTCCAACCTTCAAAAATGTCTGGTCTCCACCATCAGAAACTGAGGTAGTGACTGGTAAAGCAGGAAGAAGTGACCCTGGCGTGTGTTGTCTTGACATCTTCTCTCCAAAGTTGTCAGGGAGTGCAGGGGACTCTCCTTAGGGTGACGAGCTGCTGGCCAGCTGCAAAGTCAGGGACACGGAAGCCTGGCTCCTACTTAATATAAAGAGAGAACGAGCTGGCTCTTGCTATTGGCAATTATTATGTAACCCACGTGACACCTTGGAGACTTGGATAAGCCCAGTCCAAACCCCAACTCCCTTTGTCTGTCACATTTTCCATTTGTGTGGAATTTTGTCCAAAGACTTGGAGAAGGGAACAAAGGCAAGGAAGAGATCACAAGCTCCACAGCCTTATTCCTCTCTCTCTTCCCTAACCTTTCTTCCTCTGTTGCAACCAAGAAATCCTTCCCCTCTCCTAGTACAGGGAAGTTCCACCTATATTCACGGCTCCACAGGGTAACTTATCACATACAGTTGATTCCCAGAAGCAAATCTGCTGAGTATAATTCTTTCTACTTTATGTCACAGAGTTAAATCTTGGTGTGACCTTCAGAACTATCTCTGCCCTTGTCTTCCTTCCTAGCACGTTAAACACTAGAAATTTCCTCAAAAGATATCATCAGTCTGGGAGATAAAGCACTTTCATTTTTAAAGTTCTCAAGTAAAATCACTGGGGGCTGGGGAGATGGCTTGGTGGGTAAAAGCACTTGCATAAGAGTGGAGACCTGAGTTCAAATCTCCCCCTACATGAAAAGCCAGGTATGACAGTGTGTGCCTGTAACTGTAGCACTGTAAGGAGGGTTGGGGAGGGGGGTCTGGAGGATCTTTGGGGCTTGCTAGCCTACAGTCTAGATCAGGTTCAGTGAGAGATTCTGTCTCAAGAGGAAAAGATGGAGAGTGACAGAGTAGAACACCGATGTCCAATTCTGCCCACCTCTCTCACCTCTCATGCTACACACACACACACACACACATACACACACACACACACACACACACACACCCCACATTGCCTACAGTCAAACACAAAAACATAAAATGTAATGTGATATCATTTCTATTAACTGAGTGTAAATTACAGCCCATGTACTATATATAAGCTCTTTCTTTCAAGCAGCCAAGGCCCTAAGATTCCCAATTGTCACTGTGGTATTTAAGATGGCATCAGCCTGGGGTCAAGGGCACTTTCAATGACACTGAGGGAGATATTAGAACTATTTTTAAGCAATGTAGTCATTAGCTTTAGTGTTTAACCTCTAAAACCTGCAAGTCCATATCCTGTCTCAGCTATGTGGTCTTGGACAAATGAAAAAGCCTTTCTGGCACTGGCTAGTAAGTAAGCCCAAAAGGACAGCGCCTCGGATGGTACACTCGAATGAGTGCCTATGGCCATCTCTCTGATCCCTCCACCAAATCCGTCCGACCTTATCTAGCCTCTAACCCCTCCAAGGGCCCGTCATTAGGTCTTCCCACACCCCACGCCTTGGCTGCCCCTCCCTCCAGAGCCTCATCCCACCATACAGATCTATCCACATCAGGCCCAGAATCTTCTCCATCTTGTGTGCTTCATGACTTAGATCCAGCCATCAGCTTGGTGTGGAAGTAGTTGGTGTACCCACCTTGGGATCTAAACCAAATGTAGCTAAAAACACTAGACCCATCCTCTTGTGCCACTTAAAAGTCAATTCCATGAGTTATCACAAAGAAAAGGCAAAAGGTGTTCTGGGTCTTTGGCAGCAGCTTCAGAAGGTGCCCTAGGCAAACATGCACTCATTCGATAGAATTGCTCCTGCCTCACCTGTTCAAAGAATACAAGCCTTCTGATGACCTTGGTTGTGATGAAAGGTCGCCCAGAGCCAGCAGGTGACTTGCATTTGGAAGGAGTCAGTCCTCTTCCCTCTCCTTCTTTCTCCTCCCTCCTCGCACTTCCTTTCTCATTTCCTCCTTCCTCCATCTCCTCATTTCTTCTTTCCTTCTTCCCTCTCTCCTTTCTTCTCTTCCATCCTTTTTTCCTCTCTTTTGATAATGCTTTTTTTCCCCTCACTTTCCTTCAGTCCAAGAAATTCAAAATCCCTGTTGCGCGCACAGCCGGCCGCAAACAAAGCCGGCGAGGCTCCATCCTCAGTCTGTCTCGGACCAGTGGGGGGTCTTCACCCCAAAGCAGCATGATCTCTGTGAACCCTGGCTCTGATGAGCCCCCAAGTGTGGCCACCCCGGGCACCGGCAGCAAGGACATGGAAGACAATGAGTCATCTTCAACCAGGCCAGATGAAGAACCTCTTCACCCCAGTAAGTCCTACCTGAGATCCCACCACTCTCTCTCTGCCTTGCTACTTTTAGGTCTTCCAGCCTCTCCTGACCGACCACGGGGGGGGGGGGGCTGAGGGTGGTAGAGACACAGGGGTCAAAGGTCTTCATCACCTCCCTCATTTAGTGTCTTTGGATTCCTTTCCTTGGCACTGAGCAAAGACCAAAGATACACTCTGGAAGTTTTGTTACTCTGAGCCATTCAGAGACACAGCCCAGGGGCACCAGTTGTTCTTACGGTATTTAACAAATATTTGGGGCTGGAGAGATGGCCTAGCGGTTAAGAGCGCCGACCGCTCTTACAGAGGACCCGGGTTCGAATCCCCAGTACCCACATGGCGGCCGAGAACCGTCTGTAACTCCAATTCCAGGAGAACTCCAGTTCCAGGGGAATCCAAGACCCTCTTCTGACCTCCGCGGCATTGCACGACACGGATGCACAGACTTGCATGCAGACAGTACATTGATACACATACAGAAATAAATAAAATTAAAAAAAAAAACAAAAAGAAAACAAATATTTAACTCAAATTTCATAGAATTTTATCCTTTCTGGAAGCTGGAGAGATGCCTCAGCCTTTAAGAGCAGTGAATGTTCTTGCAGAGGCCTCAACTTCAATTCCCAGCACCCACATGGTGGCTAACAAGTCTCTAACTCCAGTTCCAAGGAATCTGACACCCTCTTCTGACATCCACATACATTGCATGATGTGGGTGCACTTACATATCCAGGCAATACACTCATACACATAAAATAAACATAATAAAATTTTTAAAAAGAATCTTATACTATCCACATAAATGAATATAATGAGATGTTTTATCTTTTTTTTACATCCACTCTTTCAAATTCACTACCTGCTTTGTAACAGCTTTACTGAAGTACCGTTTTTGCTTCTTTTTAACAGTTTTTTAGACAAGGTGAGCTTATGTAGCCAGGATGACCTGGAACTCACAATCCTCCTGCCTCAGCTTCCTGAATGCTGGGATTAGAGCTATGAGCCACACCCAGCTCTAGGTACCATTCATTTTAAATGTACATGGTTAAATATACAAGACAATGATTTTAGTAATGTGACAGAATATAAACTTATGGTCTACCATTATAATCTGATGTTAGAACATTGCCATCAGCCCAACAGAAAATTCACCTGGCCACTGTCCCTCTCCCGAAAGCAGAGCCCACGCCCCAGCCATTTCCTACCTCTCTAGGTCTACCTTCTTACAAAGAGATATTATTTTTTCTTAGCCTTCACCCTGGAAAAAAAATCTGTTTAGTGGTTTACATTTTGAGGTTACAGAGACCTGAGAAATCTGTTGAAAGCTATGGGCTCTCTTTCAAGAAGAAAATTCATAAACATAGATGTCATTAGAGGCAAAGGAGACTGTGGACCTCAGATAAATAGACTTTGTAACTAGATTCCAAAAACTTCCTGGATTAAACATGTATGGTTAGAGGAGAAGAGAAAGAGAGGACCCAGGCTAGATAGATGGCTCAGTGGATAACAGTGCTGCTCTTACAAGCAGGAGGAACCAAGTTCAAGTCCCCAGAACCCACATAAAAGCTGGAAGCATAGTGAGAATATCTCCTAGGGGAGATGGGAAGCAGAGAGAGGCGAATTCCAGAAGCACACAGCTATCCTGGTGCGCACAGTAGAAAAACAACAGAGACAAGGTCTCGGACAAGGTGAAAGGTTTAGACCAACATCTTGGGTTGTCCTCTGATCTCCACATATGTTCTGTGATACATGTGCCCACATTCACACACACACACACACACACACACACAATTATACACACAGAAAATAAAGCAAAAGAGTGATTCATGCAGAAAGGAGAGGGGAAGAATGAGGGAGGGAGGGAAGGAGAGAAGGATGGAGGGAGAGAGAGAGAGAGAGAGAAAGAGAGAGAGAGAGAGAAAGCAGGACCCTTATGCATCTTCCCAGCCTATTCCCCACCTGCCTGTCCCTGAGGTGCTGATAACACTGAGGCACCTGCTGGACTGGAGTTCTTTCTAGCCATCCACAAGTAGACCCATGGCCACCAGGGTTGGGCTAGTCACAACTGACAAGGACCTGGTGCCATTTAGATACAAGGAGGTCGATTAGGAGATCAAAGTGAACCAAGCATCTGGGTAGGGCCCAGTTTATCAGAGCTGGAAGTGAGCCGAAATACAGATGTCCAAGAAGGAGTCGGGACTTGTTAATGGGGAGCCAAGGAAGGCTCAAAGCCCTGAAACACTGTTCTGTCAGCAGCAGCATTGTCTGAGACAGAGGGACTAAAGGAACCCATCCAGAGACACTATTCTTCTGGATTTTTGGAACCTTCGGTCCCTCAATGCACATTTACTGAGGATATAGAAGTGACCAAGTGACCGTACATTTGAGAAGAAAAAAGTAGGCTGGGCAATAAGCAAGAAAACCACAAGTACTCCAGCAACTCCAGATCATGCACACTCAGAAGACAGTGAACACCAGAGCGGGCCTCCAGAAACACCGATGGTCGGAGGAGGGTAGTTTAGCAGGAGACTCAGCAGAAGCCTCTCTCAGCTCTGACTTTTGAGCTCAGACCTGAAGAGATGAGGCACAGGCAGGGGCCAATGCATGAGCACTTCCTAATAGTCTCTACTCCTTGCTCTGCCCCCACCCACAGGGGCCAATGCATGATCACTTCCTAATAGTCTCTACTCCTTGCTCTGCCTCCACGCACTGGGGCGTTGAGCCAGAGAGAACCTTCTCAGTTAAAACCTGGATACGGTGCACTGCCCCCCCACTTAGCATCTTTCAACAATGGCCTCCAGGATATTACAACTGCTCTTCTTCCGGGATGCCAGTGGTTAGCTCAGCATGGCTCCTGCGCATCTGAAGCAAGGCAGTCCAACTTTGCCAATATTCTTCCCCTGTTCAAACAAAGCACTTACATGATTCCCTGTGTCCTCCCCCTTATGGAGCCTTTTGGTCCAGCTCATCTGCCCCCTTCCCTGGGCATTCAAGTCTCTTAGTACTGTGTATGGGGTCTTACTGGGAACTTAATTTTAAGTTATGATTTTAATCTCATTGCATCAAGTAGGAACTTCTTTTGGCTGACCCGGAGGCCTGAAAAATAGTGACTTAAAGAAGTTTGCATTTGCTTAGAAATTGAAGAAGACCAGGCAGGGGCTGGTAAAGTGACTTCTTTAAAAATCATCAGTGATCCTGCTTTATTCTCTTTTCACTCTGCCATCCTCAGTACCACCTCATGGTCCAAATGGCTGCTAGAATTCTAGCCATTACACCATCTTCTAGGCTGGATGCAAAAGGCAGTAGACAAAGTATGAAAGTCCCCACACCCAAGTAACCTTCTCAGAAGCTCCGTGAACTAGGCTTCTAAATTCAGGCCAGCAAAATGGCTCATCAGGTAAACGTGCTTGCTACCATGTCCGATGACCTGAGTTCAGTACCCAAGATCCACATGATGGGAGAAGAGAGCTGACTCACACAGGTTGACCTCTGACCTCCCTATGTATATGTGCATGCACAAACATACCACATGCAAACACACAATAAATAAAATAATTGTTTGGTGTTTTTGAGACAGGGTCTCCCGGTAGCCCGAGCTGGTCTGGAACTAGACCTGTAGACCAGGCTGGCCTTGAACTCATAGAGATCCACTTGCCTCTGCCTCCCAAGTGCTGAGATTAAAGGTGTGCATCACCACACCCGGCTTTAAGACGGTTCTTAGCCACCATGGGGGTGCTGGAAATTGAACCTGGGTCTTCTGCAAGAGCAGTAGGTGCTCTTAACCACCAAGCCATCTCTCCAGCCCTAAAATAATTTTTAAAAAGATGACGTTTCCTCATCTGAAGCTTAGTCATAGGGCCATACAAAATTACAAAGAATGCTGGGAAAATGAGCTGGTATATTTTCCCCTTCCAAACAGAAACTCGCAGGTCTTTAACTAACCGACAAAGAGAAAGGTGAATATGATTGTTGCAGGTATGGATGTCTTATTTAATACCTTTCACCCTGGTACACACAGATGTCCAATTGCCAAGAACGTGTGTCCACCAGAGCTCTGCTTTTCAGGGTAAAGCCCGCTCTTGTCAGCCATTCTTTTCTCCATTCTCTTCTCCATTCTTTTCTCCTTCCATCTTAACCTCCATCATGTTTGTCACAGCCTTGACAAAGGCAGATTAATTTCCCAACCTCTCTTTGCCTTCTAAAACCTCCCCAAATTGATCTGAATTCCTGATTCCTATTCCCAGCAACGCACTAGCTGCCCGAGGTCTAATTTCCAGGACCAGATGCATAATGATGCTGTGTAACTGTAGATCACTGGAGACAGCAGGTTGTGGCCTCTCTGTGGACTGATGAGCCCCTCCTCCAGATCAGTGACAGGGCAATTCCCAAGAAACCAAAGCCCAATCTATTCCTCCTGCTAGGCTTAAACTATGTGAAGAGAAAGTCACTTGAATAGGAACTTAGAAGGGAGTCCCATGCCATTCAGTGAGCATTCTGTGGAACAAAAAGACTGCTCCAAAGAGATGACTCAGCAGTTATGAACTCTTGCTTCTGTTGCAGAGGACTAGTGTTCAGTTTCCAGCACTCAAGTTGGGTGGCTCACGACCACCTATAACTGCAGCTCGACGGGATTTTACACCTTCCTCTGGTCTCCATGGGCACCTGCACACAAGTGTACACACACATACACACACACACACACACACACACACACACACACATTAAAATTTCAAAGACGTTGGGGCTGGAGAGATGGCTCAGCAGTTAAGAGCACCGACTGCTCTTGCAGAGGACCCGGGTTTGATCCCCAGCACCCACATGGTGGCTAAGAACTGTCTTTAACTCCAGTTCCAGGGGAATCCGGCACCCTCTTCTGACCTCCGCGGCATTGCACGACACGGGTGCACAAACCTACATGCAGACAGTACATTCATACACATAAAAAATAAAAAAAAAAATTTCAAAAGACATCCCCCAAAAGAAGAATTTGGCTTAGTCATTCAAGGGTTTGATTCTTAGTCTGGAGACAGAAGATGAAAGAAGAATCAGAATTTCTCCTCTTTGTGGCTTTGATTGGTCATTTGAGAACTTGGAATAACATTTTATCTGAATCGTGGCTCACCTCAACCCCACAACCCTGTCAACCGGGAACAGAACAGGCCTCTCTGAGCACACACACACCCCACAGGACTGACTTCCTTGGGGAAATTCCACTCTGTAGCATCTGTACCCTTTCCAGGCAAGTCCTTCCTGCTGGACAGCCTTGAGAAGCCATAAGGCTTTGCTCTGTTTCAAGTACACACACACACACACACACACACACACACACACACACACTCACTACATGATGGGTTGTGATCCATCCCTATAACACAGAAGAAATCTGTCTTGCACTGAACATGAAACTTCACCTATGATTCTCCAAGAGAATCACCCAAAGGCCAGTCACTGGGGCCATTTGCCATGGTTGCTTCGGAATCGGGAACAGGGAAGTGGACTCGTGTTGTTGCATGGTTCCCAAGAGAAGAAAAGAAAATGGCAGGCCAGCTATGGCTCCCTTACCCATACGCCTGTGGACACACAAGGATCCTGGGATGTATGGCAGTAGGATTGTGGCGGGGGGGGGGCACATAACAAGACTGAAAACAAAGGTTCCACCCAGGTGAAGTGAAGTCTGCCCACAGATTGGCAACAGAGAAGACTGGCTGAGCAATGACATTTGGCACAGTCTAGGTAGGCCCAGGTGGCTAAGGAATGGTACTCTTTCCTCCCCAGAGCCCAGTAACTGTGTTCATAAAAAGGCTGGACACCAAAAGGGCCTGCAGTAGGGTCGCCATCCTTCACCGATAGCCAAATGCGGTGGGGCCGCCATCCTTCACCGAGAGCCAAATGCGGTGGGGTCGCCAACCTTCACCCATAGCCAAATGCGGTAGGGCCGCCATCCTTCACCGATAGCCAAATGCGGTGGGGCCGCCATCCTTCACCGAGAGCCAAATGCGGTAGGGTCGCCAACCTTCACCCATAGCCAAATGCGGTAGAGTCGCCATCCTTCACCGATAGCCAAATGCAGTAGGGTCGCCATCCTTCACCCATAGCCAAATGCAGTAGGGTCGCCATCCTTCACCCATAGCCAAATGCAGTAGGGTCGCCAACCTTCACCCATAGCCAAATGCAGTAGGGTCGCCAACCTTCACCCATAGCCAAATGCAGTAGGGTCGCCAACCTTCACCCATAGCCAAATGCAGTAGGGTCGCCAACCTTCACCCATAGCCAAATGCAGTAGGGTCGCCAACCTTCACCCATAGCCAAATGCAGTAGGGTCGCCAACCTTCACCCATAGCCAAATGCAGTAGGGTCGCCAACCTTCACCCATAGCCAAATGCAGTAGGGTCGCCAACCTTCACCCATAGCCAAATGCAGTAGGGTCGCCAACCTTCACCCATAGCCAAATGCAGTAGGGTCGCCAACCTTCACCCATAGCCAAATGCAGTAGGGTCGCCAACCTTCACCCATAGCCAAATGCAGTAGGGTCGCCAACCTTCACCCATAGCCAAATGCAGTAGGGTCGCCAACCTTCACCCATAGCCAAATGCAGTAGGGTCGCCAACCTTCACCCATAGCCAAATGCAGTAGGGTCGCCAACCTTCACCCATAGCCAAATGCAGTAGGGTCGCCAACCTTCACCCATAGCCAAATGCAGTAGGGTCGCCAACCTTCACCGATAGCCAAATGCAGTAGGGTTGTCATCCTTCACCGATAGCCAAATGCAGCTCACTCCAAATAAACTCCTTCTTTTCACCCTAGCTGTGCACTTACTCATTTACAACTCATAACTTAGGCCCCATGTGTGAAACATGCTGTCAGTGCTACCAATAGAAATGTAAATGAGATGTGACTCCAGTCTCAAAGAACTTGAAGTCTAGAAGGGAATTCTCACAACCAAAAAGGCAATCACCATCCCATGGAATCAGTGCACAAAGCCAGGATAGTGTTCTGTCCCACGGAATCAGTGCAAGGCCAAAGCAGTGTGCTGGGGAAGTCCACAGGTCAGTGTCCTACAAGGTGCAGTGGATGGAGAGAGAAGACAACACAGCACAAGCTTCCAGAAACCCAGATACGTGAGGAAAGGGCTGAGAATGTGGCTCAGTGGTAAACACTCACCTAGCATGCATGAAGACCTGGATTCAATTCCCAGAACCACAAAAAATGAAGGCACCCCAGGAAAGGGGGGAAAAAATGTGAGGCCTTTCAAAAACACATAAAACAACAGTGGCCTCACTACTGACTGCTCCGAGACAGCTCAACACTACTCCTATCTTCCATCAGTATATAAAATGAAAATCAAGGGGCTAGAGATACAGCCCAGTTAGTTGGTAGAGTGCTTACCTAGCATGCATGAAGCCTAGGGTTCAAGCCCTAGTACTCTATAAGCCTGGTGTGGTGGCACATCCCTGTAACCTCAGCACTTGGGAAGTAGAGATAGGGGGATCAGAAGTCCAAGGTAATCCTTGGCTACATAGTGAGTTCATAATCAGCCTGGGATGCATGAGACCTTGCCTCCAAAGATAAATAAAATAAAAATCCCACCCACTCAATGGAACCAGTCATGTAATTTGCTTGTTACAAAGCCACCTTTTCATCCTACTATGAACACATGCTTAAGAGTCTCCCTTCATGAACCCATACCTAGGAGCATTTGAGAAACATAAATTAGACTCCACAGACCTTTAAAAATTTTTAAGAAAAATAATAATAAAGGACATAAAAGTCAGGGAGAGTAGAGTGGGGTGTGGATGGGGAGAGGTCTAACTATGAGCAAATACACTGCATGAAAGTCTCAGAGAATAATATATAAGGCAAAAGAATCTCCCTTCGGTGGCTCAGATTCCATTAGCTACCCACTGTAATTTCCTTCTTGGTCCCTGAAATCATTTGAAAACTATTCCAGAAGTCTCCCCTTTTCTTGTTTTCTGGCACATCTCACATCTTCCAATGGTGTGTGTGTGTGTGTGTGTGTGTGTGTGTGTATGTGTATGTGTGTGTGTGTGTGTGTGTGTGTGTGTGTCCTCCACCCATGCCAATCTCCTTTGCTCTTTGTTTATAAATCTGGAGAGAAATTCTGGACAGTCACCAAGCAACAACCTCACAGGAGATGCTTCAGCACCTTGGGCAGTTATGCACTTCACGGAAAGGGGTCCCTCATGGTTTTCTACCAAGCAGATTCCCTGCTAAGCCTGGAAACAAGTGAGAAGCTGGAGACATGCAAATACGTATCCTGGGTGGTCACGTCTACCTCCATCCTTTGTGAAACACATAGCTCACTCCATGTTTCCTTTTTCAACTCTGTGTGTGTGTGTGCGTGTGTGTGTGTGTGTGTGTGTGTGTGTGTGTGTGTGTCTTTTTGAGACAGGGCCTCCCTGTAGCCCCAGCTGTCCTAGAACTCACTATGTAGACCAGGATGGCTTAGAACTCACAAGGATCCACTTGCCTCTGC
Organism: Rhizomys pruinosus; assembly: GCA_009823505.1. Lineage (NCBI taxonomy): Eukaryota > Metazoa > Chordata > Mammalia > Rodentia > Spalacidae > Rhizomys > Rhizomys pruinosus. Next base: position 2,706,676 of record VZQC01002907.1, read on the forward strand.
CTCCAAGTGCTGGAATTAAAGGCATGCGCCACCACACCCAGCAAAAAATAACTGCAAAGGCAAAGCACAGGGTGTGCCGCCACCTTACCTCCGCAGCAGGATAGTTCATCCTCCTTTTTCAACTTTTAAGAGCGTCTATGTATTAGTTTCTTAGGGTTACTGTAATAAAGTGGCAGCCTGAGTGCCTTAACACAACAGGAATTTACTGTGGCTGCTTAGACTTCAAAAAAATCAAGGCTGGATCTCAGCTAGTGGTGCTACAGGGAAGGAGCTGAATCACGAGGGTGCTAACCCCATCAGTAGGTTAATCTAATGATGACTTCATTCTGAGCTAGCTTCTGGTATTTCTCAGAAGGCTTGGCAGCCCTTAGCTCACAGATGTATCACTTCAGTCTGTGCCTCTGTCATCACATGGCCACACTCCCTCATGTCCCCACCTCTCATCCCTAGAGCCAGTCATACTAGATACAGAGCTCGCCACACTCCAGTATGACCTCTTCTGAACTTGCTGCATCTATAGTGTCTGTTTCCAAAAAATGATCACATTCTGGAATGTTGAAGGGTAGGAATCCAACCTCTCTTTTGGGAGACAGGATTGAACTCAAAGGAACAGGTCTGAAGAAACACTTGCACACTACATGGAAAAGAATGCACTAGATCCAAACATGAAAATTCTACTTATCACTGTCCATCACTAGTAAGATACCTGAGAAAACTTCCCAAGGAGGGAGGAGATCTCTTGGCTCACAGTTGTGGAGGTGTCAACTCGTGGTCAGTGATAGCATTGCTTGTGGGTCCTGGCAAGGAAAAGCACCATGGGTACGGACGATGTGGAGACACAGAAGTGCTCACCTTAGGGTGGCAGGGCACAGAGTGTGTAGAAAAGGGCCAAGAACAAGACAAGTTCTTCATGAAACCCACTCCCACCAACCTTCCCCATCAATTAACAGCACACTCAGAATGAACCCAGCATTGGATTAACCCACTGATGGCTCGCCCTCTTGCTCTGATCCCTTCTCAGTAGCAGCACTAGCTGAAGACCGAGCCCTCAGCACATGGATGGTGCATCAGTTCCAAATATAACAAGGGTGAACTAACACAATGAAGAGAAGTGGGTGTCATGGGGAACTGGAGAGCAGGTGGCTCTGCGAAAACCATACTCAGCATGGAGCTGGAGTGAGGGGCACATACATGGAGCTGGAGTGAGGGGCACATACATGGATCTGCAGTGAGGGGCACATACATGGAGCTGGAGTGAGGGGCACATACATGGAGCTGGAGTGAGGGGCACATACATGGAGCTGCAGTGAGGGGCACATACATGGAGCTGGAGTGAGGGGCACATACATGGAGCTGGAGTGAGGGGCACATACATGGAGCTGCAGTGAGGGGCACATACATGGAGCTGCAGTGAGGGGCACATACATGGAGCTGCAGTGAGGGGCACATACATGGAGCTGCAGTGAGGGGCACATACATGGAGCTGTAGTGAGGGACACATACATGGAGCTGGAGTGAGGGGCACATACATAGAGCTGCAGTGAGGGGCACATACATGGAGCTGCAGTGAGGGGCACATACATGGAGCTGCAGTGAGGGGCACATACATGGAGCTGCAGTGAGGGGCACATACATGGCCATGTCTCTGATTCTTTCCAAGGAAAATAGAGGTTGGGATTTTTACACAAAACCTAGTTTTCAAAGAACTAAATATATTTGTGAGCTGGATTTAGCCTGTAAATCAACAGCTTGGAAATTAATCAGAAACGATTTTCTGAGGATTTCTTTTCAGAATTTGAAACAGTTCTTTTTGTGTCATAGAGTTTTAAGGATTCTTAAGTAGAGGTTGGAGGGGTGGTTCCGTCAGTACGTGCTTGCCAAGCAAACAGGAGGGTCGCAGTTCAATTCCCTCATCCACATGAAAAGCCAGGGATGACAGAATCTACCAGTGATCCCAGTGTCCAGCAGGTAGAGACGGGAGGTTCCCTGAGCCTTTCTAGCCAGCTAGTCTAGCCAACCGGTGAGCTCCAGTTTCAGCAAGAGACTCTTGTCTCAAAAAAAAAAAAAAAATAAGGTGAAGATCAATGAAAGAAGACAGGCAAGCCTCTGGAGTCCATATACACGCACGCACATGAGCATATAAACTCACACACATGCATGTGCACAAACATGCATACTACACAAACAAATAAATGAATTAAGTGAAATAAACTTTAAAGGATTTTTCAATGTCTCATTGGTCATGTGAACAATGTCATCAAGAGAAAAATAGAGAATCATGGGTGGGTTTTAAGCCAAAAAGTGACCCTGCCAGACCCCATGAACCCCCCACCTCCAGAGCTGAGTGGAATCCCTCTCCAACCCTCTGATTCTCAGAAGCAGAGGCAGCCTTGGGCCTGACAGGAGGTCCATCTGCCCTCCTATCTCAAGGTCCAGAATAACTTCTGTTCCCATCAGCTCTGCAGAAGCTCCTAGAGATGGTCCGAGAAGATGCCCGGAGAACAATCCTGGTGGAGACTGAGATGCAAAAGAAAGCTCCCAGGTAATGTGTCTTAACTCCTTGGACGATTAAGAGATGTCAGTCTAATAGTGACCAAATTCACAATAGCAATTACCAGTTATTGGGCACTTTATGCCAAAAACACATATACTAACACATGTATCATCGCCTTCGGTTCTTACAACAACCCTGCAAGGTATGAATTACTACTTTTTTGTTTACAAATAGGAGAGTAAAGGTCAGAGAATCTAAGTGACTTGTGGTCTCACAACTTAGGAGTGGTAAGGTGACTCACAGTACTTAAATCCAGATTTTTCCAACTTGAAAAAGCACCCTCCTCACCACTCTGCCACACTGCCTATTGGATGGCCTTTGTCATCCACCCTTCTCATGAGTGCTGTAAATATGTGTAGACTATGTTCTGAAAGAAGAACTTGGAAACATTAGAGCAAAAAATACGTATTTGTGTAAATTAATGATTCTCCTGACCTTAGCCAGAGAAGCTTCTTCTGTAGTGGTCAGCAGTTAATGCAGAGACTCAGAACTGGTCAGAGTGCTAAGAGTAAGTAACTGTTGAGTGGTCAGCCCTAAGTGAGACATATACCTCAACTCCCTCCAACACTCAGGGAACACTGTGAAAGAGGGGGTGAAAAGAGTACAAGAGTGTAAGGATGGGTGGGGGGCTTGCCACAAAATACTGTCTTCGGGGCTAGAGAGATGGCTCAGCAGTTAAGAGCACCAACTGCTCTTGCAGAGGACCCAGGTTCAATTCACGGGACCCACATGGCAGCTAAGAACCATCTTTAAGCCAGGCATGGTGGCTCACTCCTTTAATCCTAGCACTTGGGAGGCAGAGGCAGGCGGATCTCTGAGAGTTCAAGGCCAGCCTGGTCTACAGAGGGAACTCCAGGCCAGCTGGGGCAATAGACAACAACAACAAAAAATACTGTCTTCTGGACATGACGATGGCTGTTGCACTGATTAACTCATGGCAGTACAGTTACCTACACAAGATCCTGTCAGCCAGAGTAGTCAGTATTCTAATAGACAGTACTAATTGGATTCAGTAAGTTACCCAAAAAGGAAAGAAAGAAAAGAGGACATGAAGGTGGGAAAGAGAAATGTTAGGGAGTATCCAGGGGGTGCGAGACAGGTTAGGGAGTATCCAGGGGGTGCGAGACAGGTTAGGGAGTATCCAGGGGGTATGAGACATGTTAGGGAGTATCCAGGGGGTGCGAGACAGGTTAGGGAGTATCCAGGGGGTGCGAGGAGGGATTTGGGGTGCATATGATCAAGATACAATGCATACAGGTATGAAATTGTAAAAAATAATAATAAAAGATTCAAAACTGGGGGGGTTAAATTCATAGTTTAGTAGCAGAGAACTTGACTAGCATGTGCAAAGCCTTGGGCTCACTGAAGAAAGGCAGAGAAATATGAATAATTTGGGCCTGGTGGCATATGCCTGCCATCTCAGTATTCAGGAGTCTGGAGCAAGAAGACCTTGAGTTTGAGGCTTGCCTGGACTACATAGCAAGACTGTAGCTCAAAAAATAAATTCTGAAAGGATGTTGATCTAGTCTGGGATGGTTATGAGAATAGTTTCTTCTTTCTTTGGGAGAAACTTTAAGATGATTTAGATGAAGTAGGAAAAAGGGCCCCTGTAAAAAGGATGGGTGCACAAGGAGAGAAGACAGAATCTGCAGAAAGCCACATGCATATGTGGTCAGAAGGGATCATGACACTATCATGGAACTGAAACAGCCAAAATGGGATGAAAAAGGCATATGCTGATGTAGGATCTCAGCTCAGAAACCCTCACCTGCAGAGCCTGCATTCTTACCCTAAAAGCACCAACCTTGGAAACTCCAAGCCAGCAGCCAGTTCAACTGGGTCGTTCAGAGTGGGGGAGGGGTGCTGAGGTGTCAAATACCTGAGGTATCAGAGTTCTGGTGGAAAGCCCTTTCTGTGGACTTCTGATCTCTAAAAGCTTCAGAGAGAATGCAGGCTAGACTCAGAGTTCCCTTCCCAAGTGTGAATCCCTCTGAGCAAGAAAATTATTTCCAGAAAATAAATGAGGCAAGAGAAGATGTTCATCATCACCCTCTGCCTACCAGGACACCAGCTATGACTTATTGGTTATTGTTATTTGCTGTAATTACAGTTCACCCAATGTTTTCGAATGCATCACGCCCTGCCACTGCCTGTTAATAATGAATTTATCTGCTGCAGCCTCAACTCACATCATGCTCCAAAGGTGGCACTTGGAGGCACTCAGAGACAGTCTTGGCCCATAAGGTACTTGGCTTGTCAGCATTAGACACAGACAAAAGTGATGAGTATTTGTTCAAAGAGACACCTTGCTTTGTAAGTGCTTACCTGCCTGAGTGTTGGCTTCTGAATCGAGCTGATGTCAATCCAAAGCCTGGCACTCTTGGACACGTCTTTCAGCCCTTCTCTAAACTTCCATGATATCATCTATAAATTGAGATCATGTCACATCAAGGCTTTGACTTTGGAACCAAATAGACTAAGGAACATATCCATTCCATCATTCAATTGCCATGTGATACAGGGCAAGTTGCTTCACCCCTCTGAGTCTGGTTCCAATTTATAAGATGAAGCCCTTTAGCAATGTATCCAAGAGGATTGTAGGGAGAATTATGTGACACTATTTTTGTAAAGTACTGTGAATGCTATGGAAATTGTGTCTATTTCAATGAGTCATTAAAAGCACATCATGAATTAATACATTTATTAACAGACTGGTTTATGCCTGACACAGTAAGCAACCAATAGATGCAGAAGGGGAAATCTTTGTATTTATTCCCTATTAGTCCAGATATAGCACCTCACAAATCCTTATAGTATCTTGCTGATACAGGTACATCAACTGTCACATCACCCCTTGTCACAAATGGAGAACATCCAGGATGACTCTCATAAGGTTTACAAAGAGCCAGGCTCTGAGGAGACCCACCTGCACTCAATTGACTCTGGAGTCCATTCTGTGATAACTCTGGTTATAGAGCAGTCTGTTACAATTTCCCTTCCTTTTTAATTTCTTCCAAGAAAAATAAACTCTCCCCAATGTCTCAGTAAGGCAGAAAGCACCGAAGTGGGAGGTGTGGGGAGGACAGGAAAAGCCAGCTTCTCTTACTTCATACATCGTCTGCTCTCACTGAGATCAGCAGACAGGCCTGGGTTCCTGGGAAGCTCCAAAAGCCACCTCATCCATCCCTCAGCCCCACTGCTATAAGAAGATGGCTTCTTTTTGAAATATCGGGGGATCCCAAATGACCTTGGACACCAGGAGTGGTATTCCCATAAGGACATGAGTTTGTACACCTCATCCCAGACCCACTGAGGAGACTCTCTAATGGCAGCTGTAATTTCTTTCTTTCTTTTTTTTTTTTTTTTTTTTTTTTTTTTTTTTTTTTTTTTTTTTTTTTTTTTTCTTTTTTTTTTTTTTTTTTTTTGGTCTTTTTGAGACAGGGTCTCCCTATAGCCCTAGCTGGCCTGGAACTCACTCTGTAGACCAGGCTGGCCTTGAACTCACAGAGATCCACCTGCCTCTGCCTTCCGAGTGCTAGGATTAAAGGTATGTATCACCATGCATAAAAAAAAAGACGGTTCTTAGTGGCCATGTGGGTGCTGAGAATCGAACCTGGGTCCTCTGCAAGAGCAGTCGGTGTTCTTAACTGTTGAGCCGTCTCTCCAGCCCCGGCAGCTGTAGTTTCTAATAAGTACCAAGTGGATAGTGTTTCAGAATACTGGCAACTTCTACAGGGTGATGTGTGTGTGTAGGATTCTAGGGGGTATTTAAGTTTCTGTGTAGAATTTGATGTGTGTGGGTAATTCTAAAAGCATGTGGAACTTTGCATGTGTGTGGAAATCTAGGTGAGTATAGAACTCTAGATGTGTGTGTATAGAATTCCAGGTGTGAGTAGAATTCTAGGTAATTGTACAGAATTATATGTATGTTGTTGATGTCTAGGGGTGTGTGTGTGTGTGTGTGTGTGTGTGTTTCTATGTGTCTGTGCATTATTCTGTATAAGATGGAATTCTACAAATGTGATTCTGTGGTTGTGTAATTCTAGGATGGGGAGTAGTCCTGGGATTTATCTATGTATGATTCTAGAGAAGTGGAGAATTAAATGCAGCTTCCTCCCACACATACAGGCCAACCCCACCATAGCCAAATCTCAGGAAATGTGGCCCAGGATATGTGTTCTTAGCAAATCCCTGGGTGATTCCTCCACTGTGGCTCTATAGACTCAACTCTAGAAAGAAGCATCCTAGCCTGGAGCCCGCTGCAGGAGCATCTTGTATGCCTTGTTAAAAGATTCCTCTTTCAAATAAATAATAAATAAATAAATAAATAAATAAATAAATAAATAAATAAATGATTCCTCTTTCTCTACAGCATCCTGTCTACAGTCAGGCAGACCAAGAGTGATTCTGCCTCCAAAGAGTGGCAGACCACCCGCAAGTCCAGGTAGGAAGCTCTGAAGCCTGCAGCAGGATGGGAGGGGGGAACATCCCTGACCCAGGACCACCATGCAGATTCCTCTCTGTGCTGTCCAGTGGCGCAAATCATCGGAGGCGTACTGGGAATGTCTCCCACACCTCTCCCCAAGCCATGGGGAGAGGGCTGGAGGGGAGATATTTTTCCTCGCTATCACCTCACTGGGAGCAAGCAACCTCCCTTCCAACTGATGGTGGGTATCTACAAAGTTCTCCCCCAGCACATACATTCCATGGTTTATGTTCAAATCCTCCAGCAGTGAGGAGGCACAGTCAGGAGAGCAGGGCCCGGGAGAGCAGGGCCCGGGAGAGCAGGGCACGGGAGAGCAGGGCACGGGAGAGCAGGGTACAGGACAGCAGGGCACGGGAGAGCAGGGTACGGAGAGCAGGGTACGGAGAGCAGGGTACGGGACAGCAGGGCACGGGACAGCAGGGCACAGGACAGCAGGGCACGGGAGAGCAGGGTACGGGAGAGCAGGGTACGGGAGAGCAGGGTACGGGACGACAGGGCACGGGACNAATGAAAGAAAGAATTGAAAGAATGAAAGAAAAGAGAAAGAATAGAAAGAATGAAGAATGAAAGACGAGAAGACAGGCAAGCCTCTGGAGTCCATATACACGCACGCACATGAGCATATAAACTCACACACATGCCTGTGGCACATAACATGCAAACTACCACAAACAAAATAAATGAATTAAGTGAATAAACTTTAAAGGATTTTTCAATGTCTCATTGGTCATGTGAACAATGTCATCAAGAGAAAAATAGAGAATCATGGGTGGGTTTTAAGCCAAAAAGTGACCCTGCCAGACCCCATGAACCCCCCACCTCCAGAGCTGAGTGGAATCCCTCTCCAACCCTCTGATTCTCAGAAGCAGAGGCAGCCTTGGGCCTGACAGGAGGTCCATCTGCCCTCCTATCTCAAGGTCCAGAATAACTTCTGTTCCCATCAGCTCTGCAGAAGCTCCTAGAGATGGTCCGAGAAGATGCCCGGAGAACAATCCTGGTGGAGACTGAGATGCAAAAGAAAGCTCCCAGGTAATGTGTCTTAACTCCTTGGACGATTAAGAGATGTCAGTCTAATAGTGACCAAATTCACAATAGCAATTACCAGTTATTGGGCACTTTATGCCAAAAACACATATACTAACACATGTATCATCGCCTTCGGTTCTTACAACAACCCTGCAAGGTATGAATTACTACTTTTTTGTTTACAAATAGGAGAGTAAAGGTCAGAGAATCTAAGTGACTTGTGGTCTCACAACTTAGGAGTGGTAAGGTGACTCACAGTACTTAAATCCAGATTTTTCCAACTTGAAAAAGCACCCTCCTCACCACTCTGCCACACTGCCTATTGGATGGCCTTTGTCATCCACCCTTCTCATGAGTGCTGTAAATATGTGTAGACTATGTTCTGAAAGAAGAACTTGGAAACATTAGAGCAAAAAATACGTATTTGTGTAAATTAATGATTCTCCTGCCCTTAGCCAGAGAAGCTTTTCTTCTGTAGTTGTCAGCCAGTGAGCAGAGACTCAGAACTGGTCAGAGTGCTAAGAATAACTTGTTGAGTGGTCAAGCCCTAAGTGAGACATTTATACCTCAACTCCCTCCAAACACTCAGGGAACACTGTGAAAGAGGGGGTGTGAATTGAAAAGTGATGGTGTGAAAAAGTACAGAGTTTTGTAAGGATGGTGGGGGGCTTGCCACAAACTACTGTCTTCTGTCATGCTTAGAGAGATGGCTCAGCATTGTTAAGAGCCACAACTGCTCTTGCAGAGGACCCCGGTTTCATTTCACGGGACCCCATGGCAGTAAGCCCATGTTAGCAGATAGCCATGGGTGGCTACTCCTTTAACCTACGCACTTGGGAGAGAGGCAGGCGGATCTCTGAGAGTTCAAGGCCAGCCTGTCTACCAGAGGGAATCTCAGGCCAGCTGGGGCAATAGACAACAACAACAAACAAAATACTGTCTTCTGGACATGACGATGGCTGTTGCACTGATTAACTCATGGCAGTACAGTTACCTACACAAGATCCTGTCAGCCAGAGTAGTCAGTATTCTAATAGACAGTACTAATTGGATTCAGTAAGTTACCCAAAAAGGAAAGAAAGAAAAGAGGACATGAAGGTGGGAAAGAGAAATGTTAGGGAGTATCCAGGGGGTGCGAGGACAGGTTAGGGACGTATCCAGGGGTGCGAGGACAGTTCGGGAAGTCTCAGGGGGTATGAGACAGTTGGAGTATCCAAGGGGGTGCGAGGACAGGTTAGGAGTATCCTAGGGGGTGCGATGAGTGACTTGGTGGTGCATCATGATCAGAACAATGCATACAGGTATGAAATTGTAAAAAATAATATAAACGATTCAAAAAAAACTGGGGGGTTAAAATTCCTTAATTAACTCTCGTTTCGTAGCAGGGAGAACTTGACTAGCATGTGCAAAGCCTTGGGCTCACTGAAGAAAGGCAGAGAAATATGAATAATTTGGGCCTGGTGGCATATGCTGCCATCTCGTATCAGGAGTCTGGAGCACGAAGACCTTGAGTTTGCGGCTTGCCTGGGGGACTACATAGCAAGACTGTAGCTCAAAAAATAAATTCTGAAAGGATGTTGATCTAGTCTGGGATGGTTATGAGAATAGTTTCTTCTTTCTTTGGGAGAAACTTTAAGATGATTTAGATGAAGTAGGAAAAAGGGCCCCTGTAAAAAGGATGGGTGCACAAGGAGAGAAGACAGAATCTGCAGAAAGCCACATGCATATGTGGTCAGAAGGGATCATGACACTATCATGGAACTGAAACAGCCAAAATGGGATGAAAAAGGCATATGCTGATGTAGGATCTCAGCTCAGAAACCCTTCACCTGCAGAAGCCTGCATTCTTTTTTTTTAAACCCTATTAAAAGCACCAACTTGGAAAACTCCAAGCCAGCAGGCCAGTTCAACTGGGGTCGTTCAGAGTGGGGAGGGGTTGGTGAGGTCCTGTCAAATACCTGAGGTATCAGAGTTCTGGTGGAAAGCCCTTTCTGTGGACTTCTGATCTCTAAAAGCTTCAGAGAGAATGCAGGCTAGACTCAGAGTTCCCTTCCCAAGTGTGAATCCCTCTGAGCAAGAAAATTATTTCCAGAAAATAAATGAGGCAAGAGAAGATGTTCATCATCACCCTCTGCCTACCAGGACACCAGCTATGACTTATTGGTTATTGTTATTTGCTGTAATTACAGTTCACCCAATGTTTTCGAATGCATCACGCCCTGCCACTGCCTGTTAATAATGAATTTATCTGCTGCAGCCTCAACTCACATCATGCTCCAAAGGTGGCACTTGGAGGCACTCAGAGACAGTCTTGGCCCATAAGGTACTTGGCTTGTCAGCATTAGACACAGACAAAAGTGATGAGTATTTGTTCAAAGAGACACCTTGCTTTGTAAGTGCTTACCTGCCTGAGTGTTGGCTTCTGAATCGAGCTGATGTCAATCCAAAGCCTGGCACTCTTGGACACGTCTTTCAGCCCTTCTCTAAACTTCCATGATATCATCTATAAATTGAGATCATGTCACATCAAGGCTTTGACTTTGGAACCAAATAGACTAAGGAACATATCCATTCCATCATTCAATTGCCATGTGATACAGGGCAAGTTGCTTCACCCCTCTGAGTCTGGTTCCAATTTATAAGATGAAGCCCTTTAGCAATGTATCCAAGAGGATTGTAGGGAGAATTATGTGACACTATTTTTGTAAAGTACTGTGAATGCTATGGAAATTGTGTCTATTTCAATGAGTCATTAAAAGCACATCATGAATTAATACATTTATTAACAGACTGGTTTATGCCTGACACAGTAAGCAACCAATAGATGCAGAAGGGGAAATCTTTGTATTTATTCCCTATTAGTCCAGATATAGCACCTCACAAATCCTTATAGTATCTTGCTGATACAGGTACATCAACTGTCACATCACCCCTTGTCACAAATGGAGAACATCCAGGATGACTCTCATAAGGTTTACAAAGAGCCAGGCTCTGAGGAGACCCACCTGCACTCAATTGACTCTGGAGTCCATTCTGTGATAACTCTGGTTATAGAGCAGTCTGTTACAATTTCCCTTCCTTTTTAATTTCTTCCAAGAAAAATAAACTCTCCCCAATGTCTCAGTAAGGCAGAAAGCACCGAAGTGGGAGGTGTGGGGAGGACAGGAAAAGCCAGCTTCTCTTACTTCATACATCGTCTGCTCTCACTGAGATCAGCAGACAGGCCTGGGTTCCTGGGAAGCTCCAAAAGCCACCTCATCCATCCCTCAGCCCCACTGCTATAAGAAGATGGCTTCTTTTTGAAATATCGGGGGATCCCAAATGACCTTGGACACCAGGAGTGGTATTCCCATAAGGACATGAGTTTGTACACCTCATCCCAGACCCACTGAGGAGACTCTCTAATGGCAGCTGTAATTTCTTTCTTTCTTTTTTTTTTTTTTTTTTTTTTTTTTTTTTTTTTTTTTTTTTTTTTTTGAGGGACCGGGTCTCCCTATAGCCCTAGCTGGCCTGGCAAACTCACTATGTAGACAGGCTGGCCTTGAACTCACAGAGATCACTGCTCTGGCCTTCCGAGTGCTTAGATTAACGGTATGTATCACATGCATAAAAAAAAAGAGGTTCTTAGTGGCCATGTGGCGTGTGTAGGGAATCGACCCTGGGTCCTCTGCAAGAGCAGTCGTGTTCTTAATGTTTGAGCCGTCTTCCACCCCGGCAAGCTGTAGTCTAATACGTACCAATTTTGGATAGTGTTTCAGAATACTGGCAACTTCTACAGGGTGATGTGTGTGTGTAGGATTCTAGGGGGTATTTAAGTTTCTGTGTAGAATTTGATGTGTGTGGGTAATTCTAAAAGCATGTGGAACTTTGCATGTGTGTGGAAATCTAGGTGAGTATAGAACTCTAGATGTGTGTGTATAGAATTCCAGGTGTGAGTAGAATTCTAGGTAATTGTACAGAATTATATGTATGTTGTTGATGTCTAGGGGTGTGTGTGTGTGTGTGTGGTGTGTGTTTCTTTGGTTGTGCATTATTCTGTATAAGATGGAATTCTACAAATGTGATTCTGTGGTTGTGTAATTCTAGGATGGGGAGTAGTCCTGGGATTTATCTATGTATGATTCTAGAGAAGTGGAGAATTAAATGCAGCTTCCTCCCACACATACAGGCCAACCCCACCATAGCCAAATCTCAGGAAATGTGGCCCAGGATATGTGTTCTTAGCAAATCCCTGGGTGATTCCTCCACTGTGGCTCTATAGACTCAACTCTAGAAAGAAGCATCCTAGCCTGGAGCCCGCTGCAGGAGCATCTTGTATGCCTTGTTAAAAAGATTCCCTCTTTCAAAAGACAAGAATAAATAATAATAAATAAATAAATAAATAAATAAAAAATGAGTCCTCTTCTCTACAGCATCCTGTTACAGTCAGGCCAAGACCAAGAGTGATTTGCCTCCAAAGAGTGGCAGGACCACCGCAAGTTCAGGTAGTAAGCCCTGAAGCTGCCAGCAGGAGGAGGGGGGAACATCCCTGGACACAGTGACCACATGCCGCTTCCTCTCTGTGCTGTTCCAGTGGCGCAAATCATCGGAGGCGTACTGGGAATGTCTCCCACACCTCTCCCCAAGCCATGGGGAGAGGGCTGGAGGGGAGATATTTTTCCTCGCTATCACCTCACTGGGAGCAAGCAACCTCCCTTCCAACTGATGGTGGGTATCTACAAAGTTCTCCCCCAGCACATACATTCCATGGTTTATGTTCAAATCCTCCAGCAGTGAGGAGGCACAGTCAGGAGAGCAGGGCCCGGGAGAGCAGGGCACGGGAAAGCAGGGCACGGGAGAGCAGGGCACGGAGAGCAGGGCACGGAGAGCAGGGCACGGAGAGCAGGGCACGGAGAGCAGGGCACGGAGAGCAGGGCACGGAGAGCAGGGCACGGAGAGCAGGGCACGGAGAGCAGGGCACGGAGAGCAGGGCACGGAGAGCAGGGTACGGGAGAGCAGGGTACGGGAGAGCAGGGTACGGGACGACAGGGCACGGGACAGCAGGGCACGGGAGAGCAGGGTACGGGAGAGCAGGGTACGGGAGAGCAGGGCACGGGACAGCAGGACACGGGACAGCAGGGTACGGAGAGCAGGGCACGGGACAGCACGGCACGGGAGAGCAGGGCACAGGACAGCAGGGCACGGGAGAGCAGGGAACGGGACAGCAGGGCACGGGACAGCAGGACACGGGACAGCAGGGTACGGAGAGCAGGGCACGGGACAGCACGGCACGGGAGAGCAGGGCACAGGACAGCAGGGCACGGGAGAGCAGGGCACGGAGAGCAGGGTACGGGAGAGCAGGGTACGGAGAGCAGGGTACGGGACGACAGGGCGGAACAGCAGAGAACGGGAGAGCAGGAGGGAGGGAGAGCAGGGGTTCGGGAGAGCAGGGTACGGGAGAGCAGGGCACGGGGACGAAGGGGCACGGGACGACAGGGCACAGGAGAGCAGGGTACGGGAGAGCAGGGTACGGGAGAGCAGGGTACAGGAGAGCAGGGTACGGAGAGCAGGGTACGGAGAGCAGGGCACGGGACAGCACGGCACGGGAGAGCAGGGTACGGAGAGCAGGGTACGGGACAGCAGGACACGGGAGAGCAGGGTACGGGAGAGCAGGGTACGGAGAGCAGGGCACGGGACAGCAGGGCACGGGAGAGCAGGGTACGGAGAGCAGGGTACGGAGAGCAGGGCACGGGACAGCAGGGCACGGGACAGCAGGGCACAGGAGAGCAGGGTACGGGAGAGCAGGGTAGGGGAGAGCAGGGCACGGGACAGCAGGGCACGGGAGAGCAGGGCACGGGAGAGCAGGGTACGGGAGAGCAGGGCACGGGAGAGCAGGGCACGGGACAGCAGGGCACGGGAGAGCAGGGCACGGGAGAGCAGGGCACGGGAGAGCAGGGTACGGGACAGCAGGGCACGGGACAGCAGGGCACGGGACAGCAGGGTACGGAGAGCAGGGCACGGGACAGCAGGGCACGGGAGAGCAGGGCACGGGACAGCAGGGCACGGGAGAGCAGGGTACGGGACAGCAGGGCACGGGACAGCAGGACACGGGACAGCAGGGTACGGAGAGCAGGGTACGGGACAGCACGGCACGGGAGAGCAGGGCACAGGACAGCAGGGCACGGGAGAGCAGGGCACGGGACAGCAGGGCACGGGACAGCAGGGTACGGAGAGCAGGGCACGGGACAGCAGGGCACGGGAGAGCAGGGCACGGGACAGCAGGGCACGGGAGAGCAGGGCACGGGACAGCAGGGCACGGGAGAGCAGGGCACGGGAGAGCAGGGCACGGGAGAGCAGGGCACGGGACAGCAGGGCACGGGACAGCAGGGCACGGGACAGCAGGGTACGGAGAGCAGGGCACGGGACAGCACGGCACGGGAGAGCAGGGCACAGGACAGCAGGGCACGGGAGAGCAGGGAACGGGACAGCAGGGCACGGGACAGCAGGACACGGGACAGCAGGGTACGGAGAGCAGGGCACGGGACAGCACGGCACGGGAGAGCAGGGCACAGGACAGCAGGGCACGGGAGAGCAGGGAACGGGACAGCAGGGCACGGGACAGCAGGACACGGGACAGCAGGGTACGGAGAGCAGGGCACGGGAGAGCAGGGCACGGGAGCGCAGGGCACGGGGGAGGAGAGCAGGGCACGGAGCTCAGGGCCACAGGAGGAAGGGTCCGGGAGGAGAGCAGGGTACTGGAGGAGAGCAGGGTACGGAGGGCAGGGCACGGGAGAGCAGGGTACGGAGAGCAGGGCACGGGAGAGCAGGGTACGGGACAGCAGGGCACGGGAGAGCAGGGCACGGGACAGCAGGGCACGGGACAGCAGGGCACGGGAGAGCAGGGCACGGGAGAGCAGGGCACGGGACAGCAGGGCACGGGACAGCAGGGTACGGGACAGCAGGGCACGGGAGAGCAGGGCACGGGACAGCAGGGTACGGGAGAGCAGGGTACGGAGCGCAGGGTACGGGCGTAGCAGGGCGCGGGGAGGAGGGAGAGCAGGGCAGGGGAGAGCAGGGCACGGGACAGCACGGCACGGGAGAGCAGGGCACAGGACAGCAGGGCACGGGAGAGCAGGGAACGGGACAGCAGGGCACGGGACAGCAGGACACGGGACAGCAGGGTACGGGACAGCAGGGCACGGGAGAGCAGGGCACGGGACAGCAGGGTACAGGACAGCAGGGTACAGGACAGCAGGGCACGGGAGAGCAGGGCACGGGGGAGCAGGGCACGGGCACGGGACAGAGGGTACGGCGCGAGAGCCGGGCACGGTGGACAGCAGGGCACGGGCGAGCAGGTCGGGAGAGCAGGGCACGGGAGAGCAGGGCACGGGAGAGCAGGGTACGGGAGAGCAGGGCACGGGAGAGCAGGGCACGGAGAGCAGGGCACGGAGAGCAGGGCACGGGAGAGCAGGGCACGGGACAGCAGGGCACGGGACAGCAGGGCACGGGAGAGCAGGGTACGGAGAGCAGGGCACGGGAGAGCAGGGCACGGGAGAGCAGGGCACGGGACAGCAGGGCACGGGAGAGCAGGGCACGGGAGAGCAGGGCACGGGAGAGCAGGGCACGGGACAGCAGGGCACGGGAGAGCAGGGCACGGGAGAGCAGGGTACGGGAGAGCAGGGCACGGAGAGCAGGGCATGGGAGAGCAGGGCACGGAGAGCAGGGCACGGGACAGCAGGGTATGGGAGAGCAGGGCACGGGACAGCAGGGCACGGGAGAGCAGGGCACGGGAGAGCAGGGTACGGAGAGCAGGGTACAGGACTACTCCTGTTCCTCCCTCTCCTTTCAAATTAAAATCCATTCTGTGCATTCAAGGTCTGCAATATGATGCGATGGGGTCCATGCACACAGACCTGGAGGACTTTGTACTAAGTAAACTGCACTCCCTCTCTCTAACCAGAACCTTCGTTATAGGACACATGAAGTCCTAGGCCTGAGTCAGCTCTTCCTTTACAGATTGCTCTGTGGTCTACTGTATGAGCCAGGAACTGCACTAGATTTTGAAGCTTCGGCAAACAAAACAAATACATTTTGTTCTCATATATGTCCCTGGAACTTTCTGTGTCACGTATGGGCCCTTAGCCAGTCTGAGGAAGTCCATGACTTCTTTTGAGAAGAATGTCTTAGAGGCATACTACAAATTACAAAGGACGATAAAGCATGAACCACGGCACAGATGACTGTATTACAGCCCAATTTAGAGCGTAGTCTTCCCTGAGCTGCTTCAGCCTTTAGCGGTATATCATAGAGCCAGACTTTAGCAGCAGGTCTAATAACCACTGTAATTTTGGATTAGCATTGAGTGCAAATGATTCTGCAGATTATTTCCCACAATTTTCATATGATATGCAAATACCTGTGATCTCCACTTCAGTTACAGGCCAGTTAAAGATGAAGGTTTTTCTTCCATCTCCCTCCATGGACCCCCTTGAATTCTTCCCATTCTAAAGTACTGCTCGTGTAATAAAGGGTCAAACATTCCTTGAATAATCCAATAATTGGCCATAAAATCATGGCTATGAAAAGGATTCTGAAAGAGAATTGGGGAAGGAGAGAAGAATGTTTAGTATTTAATCTAAAGAATAATCACCCTGTCCACCCAGTAGGGAAAGTGGAAATGGTGTTCAGGCAGAAGGAACAACATGAGCCAAAGGCCAGAGGACACTTAGAGGCACTAAGCAAAGACCTCAATGAGGACCAGGGAAGGGGAGACTCAGGAAGGTCAAGGGGTCTTGGTAGTTAATTTGCCTATCACCAGCTAATGACACCATGTGCCTTACCTTCCACCTCCTCTCTGAGTCAGTATCAAAACTCTAGGAGAAAACTATTTGTAAGAAGGAGGTTGGAGCAGCATGGTCCTCTCAGTGATCCATCTGGAGCTGTCAGGGCAGATGGTTGCAATAATAGAGCAAGACCTTCTGGATATTATCATTGTGCCCCTGCATCATCTATCCAAGTAGAACAACACTTTTCCCCATCAGCTATAAGGTTTAAAACTTCTAGGTCCAATTCCATAAGCTGTGAAAAGCAGAAGAAACCAGGACCTTTTTCCTATAGGAAGGGTTCTGAGAGATGGCTGGGTCTACCTGCCAAAAGTTCCAAATGTCACAAGGCTAGAAAGGAAGGGTAAGCCACCCATCATGAGTAGTAAGTGGTGGTGCCTTTGATCCCAGCACTCGGGACACAGAAGAGGGTAGATCTCTGGGTTTGGGGCCAGCCTGATCTGCACAGTGAGTTCCAGGCCAGCTAGGGCTAAAGGGAGACCCAGTCTCAAATAAATAAATAAATAAACTTTAAAAAAAGTGGTAAAATGGCCTTATCCCCTGGACCTCACAGGTCAAGTCAGTTCAATTATTTGGAAGAAACAGTGGGAGACAGGGTGGTAAACAGATACTTTAAAAATATACTCTGTGTGGGCTGGAGAGATGGCCTAGCGGTTAAGAGTGCCAACTGCTCTTGCAGAGGACCCAGGTTTAATCCCCAGCACCCACATGGCAGCTGAGAACCGTCTGTAACTCCAATTCCAGGAGAACTCCAGTTCCAGGGGAATCTGACACCCTCTTCTGACCTCCACGGCATTGCACAACACGGGTGCACAAACCTACATGCAGACAGTACATTCATATACATACAAAAATAAATAAAATTTAAAAAATTAAAAATTATTTAAATACATATATATATATATATATATATACATACTCTGTGTGCATTGTATGGTGCTGCACATCTTTAATCTCAGTAGTCAGGAAGCAGAGACAGGTGGATCTCTGAGTCAAGGTCAGACTGGTCTACATAGAGAATTCCAGGGAAAGCAAGACTACATAGGGAGATTCTGTCTCAAAAAAAAAAAAAAGTACTCAGAGCTGAAATGGCTCAGTTTATAAAAGTGATTTTCTTGCAAGCATGACACCATGAAATCTAACACCTACATAAAAATCTGAATTTGGCACACACACACACACACACACACACACACACACACACTGCACGTGCTGGAGACAAGGAGATCCCCGGATCCCATTGGCCAGCCAACCTAGCCGATCAGTGAGCTTCAGATTCAGTGAGATACCCATCTCAAAACATAAGATGGAAAGCAACAGAGGAATACACCTTATAAAAACCTCTAGCTCCACATGAACATATGCACACATGAACACACACACATACACAAGAGTGCCACGTAAGTCACAAGTCACTAAAGGAGATCCTGGAAGAAGCCAGCAGGGAGAGGTGGCTCCGACCAGGCTGACCATCCCCCTCCAGGAAAATGGCCCAGCCAGAGTCATAAGATGGCACTGGGTGGGTCTAATCATCCATTTGTAGAAAGAGTCAGAGGGTTGATGAGTTGACTGATCACAGAGGAACTGATTGACAACTGTGCTTGACTCTCAGTCTAGCTCTGTGTCCAAGCACAGTAGCATGGGTGTCCAGCGCAAAAGGCTTGCTTAGAAAAGCACCTCCTAAATGGAGACATAGTCTGAGGTCAGGAACATGAAAAACAACGTGATGAGGAAGAGTCAGACAGACCTTTGCCACACATGCACTTGGCCTGTCTCATAAGTGGTGAGTACAGAGAGAAGGACAAACCCATCCTCTGGAACAAGAGGCCAAACATAATACAAAAGAAGCTGAGATCTGGAAGGCACGTCATCCTGACACTCACGGCAGAGACAGAGATCAGAGCTGAGAGACTTGGCATGCAGAGCTTGCTACAAACAAGATAAGATTTGAGTTTGTGAGAGAGGAACAAGAAGAGCACTCTGGGCAGGAGCCAAGGCCAAAAGCTTTGAGCTAAAGTACATTGTGCCCCGGATGCCCAGATTGGAGTCACCTCCCATACCTGAGTCCTGGGGTTCAGCACATGCCATGTGGCTCCAGAGGCACCTGTAATGAAAAGCGACTCCAAATTGTCCCTTGGTGTTTCAGTGAGAGATGCAGCACCACAAGCGGAGAGAGCCACACCCAAGTGATCCAGAAGAAGTCCAAAGGGTAAGTAGTGTGAAAGGTGGGCGAGAGACAGACCTCACCATGGTGACTGCATCCTGTCTCCCAGGGGTAGGAAAGGCCCAGTACAGAGGAGACTCCCCAGATACAAAGGCAGCGAGGAGGGACAAGGGATCCTCCAGGTCCAGGGTTTCATAGCAAGACGATGAGCAGCATTGCAGACAATGGCAGGAATTCCATCCATGGTGCTAGGCACTGTGAGCTGTCTTCTCTATTCATGGCCTTGCTTATTCTTCAAGACCAATCCTGCAAGACAGGAGCATTACCTCATTCTACAGAGGAACAGGCTGAGATTTGCAATTTGGCTACGTGGAAAGTCTTGCCCAAGGCCACACAGCTAAGAGGGATAAAGCTAGAGTTCAAGCCTGAATATCCAGCAGCCAGTTCCACTCGCTGTCCTTTATATTTACTAGGCCTGCCCCAAGGGGCAGCCATCTTACTGTGGGCTCATTTCTGAGCCCTAAGACACCAGCCTGATACTGATAGGAGGATCTGTCCTTCCAACCTCCAGAGGGGATTCTGAGGGAGGTTCCAAGTGAAGTTGAGCACAAGCAGTCCCTACTTCAGGGCATCTTAGGTCCAGGGAGGCCAATGCATGAGGCTACCAAAGTTGTCCATCGGGCTCCATTCCCCAAGCCTTTATCATCTCTGTCTACAGCCATGCTAACTGCGACATCATCCACTGCAAGAGTGGTGCGTGCAGTACCATGCGGGCCAAGTTTTACAGCATTGCCCAGGAGGCTGGCTTCTGCCTACAAGATAAGATAGAAATCCTCATGAAGTAAGTGCACGTGCATATGGGAACCTAATGGTTGGGCAATCCGGGAAGTTCTCTCTAAGGAGAGAGCACTGGGATCACCCTGAAAGATGAAGAGAAATTAGGAATGTGGTAGAAGAATGTTGCATTGCAGGAGGCAGGGACTGTGCATTCAAACTGTCACAGCAGGAAGGAACCAGAATGGGCCTGAGAAAGATCTGGAGAGTTGCATGGTGCATGGTCACAATGTCACAGGTGGAGTTCGGTGTTAAGATCGCCAGAGGCCACTAGGATCCTGTGTCTTGTTTACTGGAAAGCCAACTGCTGCTCTCTCCCTTCTACATACAGCTTACGCCCTGACTGAAGTGGCTGTGCACCCCAGGGATCTCTCCCATCCCATCAGGGTTGCCAGGTCATTATTTAAACTCTTCTTCTTAGAGCACAGAGTTTTGGAATCTCTGACCCTTCCTGTTTGGAGTTCTCAATCTATGGAGACTGACAAGAACATGGGGCTCTACCACACAGGGCAATGAGGGAGAGCAGCAGGCAGAGGCCTAAGGGAATACAGGCACTTAGTGCCCTTCTTGGTCTGCCTTTCTAGGGAAAACATTTTCAGGTTAATGATAATAGATGCTATTTCCAGGGCAGTATATTAGGCAATGTGCTCCAGAGAACTGTGTACCACCACTGGGTATAAAAGCTTTACATTTATGTATCGTTTACTCTTTGCAACAATCCCATGGGAGAAAGGAGCAGTATTAGACCCCCTTTATAGAAGATGAAGAGTATTCAGAGGAGTCTCTCATCAAATGTCCTGTAAGTAGCCAGGCAGTAAAGGTAGAATTCAAACCCCAAACAATCCTGCTAGGAAATTAAGAGATGAGGGAGCCCCAAGAAAAAGAAAAGTCCCCGAGACCAGAAAGGGAAGAGCCAGTTGTCCATTGTGAGTTGTGGCTGGCTCTCTGGATGCTTGCAAGGTGATCAGAGAGCTAGAGAGGGCCAGATCACAAAAGGCCTCAGGAGCTCACCAGTAGAAATGGAAGTCTGGGGGCTGGAAAGATGGCTCAGCAGTTAAGAGCACTGACCGCTCTTGCAGAGGATCTGGGTTCGATTCCCAGCACCCACATGGCAGCTAAGAACCTTTAAGCCTGGCATGGTGGCACATGCCTTTAATCCTAGTGCTTAGGAGGCAGAGGCAGGCAGGTCTCTGGGAGTTCAAGGCCAGCCTGGTCTACAGAGTGAGTTTCAGGCCAGCTGGGGCTATAGGGAGACCCGGTCTCAAAATAAATAAATAAATAAATAAATAAATAAATAAATAAATAAATAAATAAATAAATAAATAAATAAATAAATAAATAAATAAATAGAAATGGAAGCTTATCTCAAAGACTATGTTTTTTTAGCAAAAGCATAAAATTCTGGGCACAGTGATGAAGTTGGAAAGCATAGGAACAAAATAATCTGGAACCTTGAAAGACAACTTGCCCAATGAGGTTTATTCTGTGTAAAATAAAAAGGTATTGGTCTTGGGCTGGAGGGATGGCCTAGCAGTTATGAGTGCTGACCGCTCTTGCAGAGGACCTGGGTTCGATCCCCAGCACCCACATGGCGGCCGAGAACCATCTGAAACTCCAATTCCAGGAGAACTCCAGTTCCAGGGGAATCCAACACCCTCTTCTGACCTCTGCAGCATTGCACAAAACGGGTGCCCAGACCTACATGCAGACAATACATTGATACACATAAATTAAATAAATAGAAAGGTATTGGTCTTGGCCATTGTACATGGGACGTTGGCATGGACATATTTAGAATATAAATTCTCCTTGGAGAATTTGTACAAAATGATGAGTCAGGAAAAAAAGAAACAACATGAGTTAAGCATCTGCTGTGTGCAGAGCAATAAAGTCAACACATTGTATACATAATTAAATCATCACCTCTGAGAGGTAGGAATCATGACTGCATTCTACAAGTAAAAAAAAAAAATCTGTGTGCACAGAAGTAGGAAGAGAATGAGGAGGGGGTAATAAAAGAAGGCAAGTTTAGCAAGAAGCGTCCTTTCAGCACCTTGGGGAGAGCTACATCCTCTTGCAGTAAGAGCCAAATCATAGTTTATATCCTAACAAGGGCCCCATGAAGGAAAAGGTGATTAAAGGAGGTCGCAAAGGGCAGGTAGGCTGGTCAGAGGAGGGGGATCTGCATCTCTGACTCCTCTCCCTCTTTTTCACACAACTTCATAGGCGCCAAGAAGAAAGGAGTCTTCAGAAGTTCCATGCTTTTAAACTCGTCTCAAATTTCCAAAAGGATATAGCAAAGATGAGACATCGGATCACCACAGTGAAGGGAGATGCAGACAAAACTGCAGACCACTGGTAAGAGCTGCAGAACAGGACGGGGCTGGGTGAACAGCAGAGGATACTAGGGACTGACAATTAAAAATCACTGTGAACCAGGTGACTAATGGGTGGCATTAAAAATGCCATCCATTAAAAATGGATATTTATTTCATTCTTGCTCCAAATACTGAAGGGTGCCTAGTAAACCCCAATTTCAAACACAAGGAAACTGAGGCTCAAAGAAGTCAATTCAATTGTCCAAGGCCATATGACTCGTAAGTGATGAATTTAGGCTATGAGCCCTGTCTGCCTGCAATCAGCATATTCACTTGTGATATCAAATTGGAGTCTGAGGTGCCATATGTCATAAACCAAATCTGACGAGTGTCAATAAGATGAGAAGAATACAGAACTGGACCTAGAATCCACCCATGATATTATTAATGTGAAACAGGGCTTGCAAGGAGGACCCTGAGTTTTAACAGAGATGTGGGGCCCTTCACACCGACTCATACTTCCCAGCCCATCACTCTCATAAGCACCACCTATCCCCAGAGATGCATGAGGCTCCCGAGGCTGCCCTCATGAAAGGGGGAAAGATGAGTCTTCTGCAAAGCCTCTTCTGTCATCTGGAGGGAAGTGAAAGGGTTGTGAACAGAGTAACATGAAGGTGTGAGAGTGGGGAATTCGTGTAGATCCTCCCATGGTGGGGGGATCCCACATCTCTCATGGTATAACTTTCAGTATCATTATGGGGAAGCAAGTACCCCCCATAGTGACATTAGAATCAAGTCAAATGAACCACAGCTTACTAACAGTGATGCTGAGTTGAAGCTCTATATTCACTCAGATATTCATTCATGCTTTTAAGGAATAATTACTCAGTACCTACTATAAGTTAGACACAATTAGCTCTGTACTCCATGCTGACCAACTCAGCCAAAGTTCATGTTCTCATGGAGGTTTCATTATATGAATGAATGAATAAATAAGTGTGTATCATAAATATAAAGATAAGTAGCCTGGAATGTTTGGCATATGAAGTTGTTCTTCACATTTTCCCAGTGGGTACATATGTGATAGGGTACTGCACTTTTTATTATCAGTGTGTGTGTGTGTGTGTGTGTGAGAGAGAGAGAGAGAGAGAGAGAACAAGAGAGGGAGAAAGATGGGTTGTACGTGTGGAGGTCAACTTACAGTCAGTTCTAACCCACCTTCGTGTGGGCTCTGGGGATCAAACTCAAGTTGTCAGGTTTGCACAGCAAGCACTTTACCTGCTGAGCCATCAGGCTGGCCCTGACAGCACTTTTTTTAAGATATCTTCTTCCTTAACAAGCCCTGACTATATAATTAAAGGTAGGTTAGCCCAAGATCGGTTAGAACCCATGCATTCCTACCATCTCAATAATGCAATCTCTTTCATAACATTTAAGAACCCAACCTGTGGCCTGAGCTTATTATCATGGAGATGGAAAAGGAACATACCATCCTCGTCCTCATCACTACCATCATCATCACTGTCATTGTCATCTGGAAGACAGGTCTATGTCCATCCTGCCTAACAGTCAGAAGAGAAGCTCTGGAACTCAGGGCCTCTCCCCTTTTGTTTTCTGGCTTTTTACATTATCTGCTTGATAGGAAAACGATTCTGTAAATGGATCCTTTGAAAGCATTCCATTGCCTTGTTTGCTAATGAAACACAAGTCAGGCTCTGCATTTTCCTAACCCTAAAAACACAGACTTGCCTCATCTTCGAACCTACAAAAACTGGGTGTAGCAGAAAGCCCCGCCCCTGACACACAGAGCCTCGTGCTGCCCCGAACATATCCCATGAGTAGTAGAAAAACAAAGAGGACCCAAGGAGCCCTAAATCCCATCCCAGGAACTTCCTAACTGATTCTGTCCTCTTGGAATTGAAGGTATTTTGATCTATTATCCAAACTCCCTGAGGATCTGAAGAACTTCCACCCTGCCAAAAAGATCCTGGCGAAACTACAGAAATTTGGAGAGAACGTGGACTTGAGGATCCGACCCCATGTCCTCCTGAAGGTACTACAGGACCTGAGGATCTGGGAACTGTGCTCTCCAGACATCGCTGTGGCCATCGAGGTGACCACTGTCCCCTTCCCCCTCACACTGCCACATTCTGTCATCTCTCAACACCTAAGAGCTATTTAAGTTCAGGGAACCAAATGAACAGAATCAACAAACCCTCTGCCCTTTGGAGCTCATATTCCAGTTTAAGGGGGATTGCCACGTGACTGGTAGTTCACCTTCAACTGCAGGGGTCATTAGAGTATTTAAATGGTACTTCCTGGAGTCTCAGGGGCCTAGAGGAGACATTAGTGGTTAATCATAGCAAGAAGAATTCCAAAGTGTACTGCAAAAAGTGTGGTCCAGGGACCAGAAGTGTGGACCTCCCCTGGGTGCTTGTGAGACGTATGGACCCTCATGCTCCATACCAAATCTGCCAACTCAGAATTGACGTGTTAATGAAGTCCCAGGTATACTACATAACCACGAGGTTGCGAAGCTATGGCTTGGAGTAAATTAGGGAGCCCCTCCCTATCTTAACTCGAGTAACTGGGAAAGGTGCCATTTGAATTAGGACTTGAATCATCACTGTCATGTAGAGACAGGGGAAAGGTGGATCTAGAAGGGACAGTGGGTGCAAAGGCCCTAGGGCAGGATATGGCCTGACTTGGACTGCAAGTCAATGGGTATGGCAGAAAGAGTGCAAGGAGGTGTGTAAGTCAGCCTGAGCTGACTCGTGAAGCTCAAGATAGACATTTAGGTCTTGATCTCAAGGGTTCTAAGGAGCCACTGAAGGGATTTGATGGTGCTCACCACCACCATCATCCCTTAATTCTTAGGGGATGCATCAAATGCATCAACAGTAAAGGTTCTACTGAGATGGGTAGATATTTATAAAGCCAGATGTGGTGGTGCAGGCCTGTAATGTCAGCTACTCTGGCTGCAGAGACAGAAAACTAACAATTTCAAGGCCTGCCTGGGCTACAGGATGAGTTCAAAGACATCTTGGTCAACTTAGCCAAAACCTGTCTCAGAATCAATAGTAAAAAGAGGACTGGGTGCAGCTCAGTGATAGAGCACTTGTGTAGCACGTGCAAAGCCTTACCTTCAATCCCCAGTACTTTTATAAAATGCTTATGAGGGGGGCTGGAGAGATGGCCTAGCAGTTAAGAGTGCCGACCGCTCTTACAGAGGACCCGGGTTCGATCCCCAGCACCCACATGATGGCTGAGAACCGTCTGAAACTCCAATTCCAGGAGAACTCCAGTTCCAGGGGAATCCAACACCCTCTTCTGACCTCCGCGGCATTGCACGACACGGGTGCACAGACCTACATGCAGATAGNGCATATATAAGGACACCCAGGGGCTGGAGAGATAGCCTAGCGGATAAGAGCACCGACTGCTGTTGCAGAGGACCCGGGTTCAATCCCTAGCACCCACATGGCAGCTAAAAACTGTCTGCAACTCCAATTCCAGGAGAACTCCAGTTCCAGGGGAATCCAACACCCTCTTCTGACCTCCGCGGCATTGCACGACACGGGTGCACAGACCTACATGCAGATAGTACATTCATACACATAAAATAATAAATAAAAATTTAAAAAAATGCTTATGAGGCAAGCTTAACTTCTAAAATCTCTAGATAGATAGATAATAGATAGATAAAGTAGATGATTGATAGATATAGATAGATAATATAGATAGATGATAGAATAGATAGATAGATGATAGATGATAGAATAGATGATAGATAGATAGATAGATAGATAGATAGATAGATAGATAGATAGATAGATGTATGTGCACACGAATACAGGTGCCCAATGAGGCCAGAGGATAGTGTTGGATCCCCTGGAATCAGAGTTATAGGCAATTATGAGCTTCCTGATGTGGATACTGATGTATTCTCTGATGTACTCTCTGCAAGAGCAGTACACACTCTTGACCACTGAGCCATCTCTCCAGATCCTGCATCCTTAATTTTATCAGATGCCATGCATACATTTTCATAGGGACATCAATGACTCCAGGAAATAAAAGTGACTCAAATGGTAGATTTCTAAGAAGGAACATGCCTGGGAATCCCTGCATATTCATGCCAGGTTTACCCATCCACAAGATGAGCTGGCGGGGGGCATGCACAGGATCAGGTCAGGAGTGGTGGACGAGGTGACCCTGTGGCCAGTTCAGGTGTCCAGTGTCCACTCTCTACACTCCATGAGGCTCCTTCAGGAAAATCTCTGCCAGGCTGAGGACAAAGTTACTTTGAGGCATCAGTTCCTGTCCCTACTTGCCCCTGTGGAATCCAGCTCTCACCCCTCAGTTATGGGGACATGGAAGAGGCTCCCCTTGAGTAATAAAGAGGGATGGACTATGTAAGGTCCCTCTTTCCTAAAGTGGATTCAAAGGCTTGATGATTAACACTTCCTGTGCTCCTGACAAGGAGAACATTACAGAATATCTGACAGCAAGAGTTTACATGAAATACTAGGTTTTGTGTCTTAAAATCCTTTCCTGGAAAGCAAGCTCATATCTGTCATTAATTCTCAAAAGTCTATGAACTAAAAAATTAATGATAAATGACTTTATAAAAGATGTTCATGACATTTGCAGGAAAATGAATGGAATTAGAGTTCATCATATTAAGCTTAATAAGCCAAACTCAGAATGACAAATATCACATGTATGTAGAACCTAGATCACACACACACACACACACACACACACACACATACACACAAACACACACACACACTGAAAATAAAAAGGGAACTATTGAGGAATAATAAAGGAACTAGTGAGAGTAGGAGTGAGAGAGAAATGAAAAGTGAATTCTGACAAAGTACATGATCTACTTGAACAAAAATATCATTATGAACTCATTGCTTTGTTCAATGAATATACACTAATAAAAAAATCTTAAGATATTAAGATGTAGAAAAGAGGGCTAAATAGATTGCTCAATGGTTAGGAGCACAGCCTGCTCTTGCAGAGTACCAGGGTTCAGTTCCCACCACCCGCATGGGGACCAATAACTCTCTGTAACTGCAGTTTCAGGGGATCTAATGCCCTCTTCTGGCCTCTTCAGGCATTGCATGATGCGAGTGCATTTGCATGCAGCCAAGCAAGAAACTCAAACACATAAAAATAATTTTTTAAAAAGTAGAAAGGGCAGAAAATAAATAAACTGTGTCCTCAGATTTCCTTAGGTTGATAGCAAGATGAGCTTAAAATAGCTTGCTGAACCAGGAAACCAGAGAGGGAGTCCTTTTCCCAAAAGGACCAGTCCAGCCTGATGCCCTAAGTAGTAGTGTAGGTTGGAGCAAAAGGAACTGCAGTCTTGGACAGTGACTTTTAAATCATCATAAATAAGCTTGAACACATGTTTATGAAACAAAATAGGAACCATTACAATCGGTACACTTTTTGCCAAAAAGACATGTTTTGTTTTTCCTTTAGTGTAAAAAACCATGCTCTGAGATTTGATAAACTCTGGGAAACCATTATCTGCATCCTGCTGTTTGCAGAAGTGTTTTCCTGGCAAAAAGGGGGTGAGATGATTAAAGAAGCAGCAGGCAGGTGGCTAGAGATCAGATGAATATGGTGGGTGAGCACTGAGAGCATCTGCTGACCAACGCTGGCCGTGGGCCTTTGGGGTTTGGGCACATCTCCTCCATTTGCTGGGCGCACTTCTCAAATGTAATAGTTTCACCAGGATTCAGAAATCTGTAGTGAATCAGACCAGCATCAGCCCAGCAAGTGGTGCCCACGACATTTTGGTACAAGTTTGGCTTTAGGAAGTGCTTTCAAACTTCTTCTAGGTCCAAGCCACTGTCCTGTGCTGTCCACTTTTCACTGGATGTCAAGATTGAGAAATAGTTTGTTGTTTTGGGGCAGAATAAGAGAGAACAATAGTTCAAAATAATGACCATCTTTATCTTTGGCCCACTCATAAGGCACCCACTTACTAAGCTTTGTCACTAACTTGTGGCAAGCTTGCCTATAGTGACAAGGGATTGGCTTCACTGATTGCTCACAATTGGTAGTTGTCAACCTCCCACAATCAGCCCCGAGGCTCCACATCTTCCACGTTCTCATCTCCTTTGCAAACTCCATGAACCACCACCTCACTGCACAGCTATTAGCAGTTCCTGGGCCAAATGTGCTGTTGGTGCTGAGAGCTGACTCCACTGCTTTACAGCCCATTAGAACTCAAATAAGAAAATCACTCAAATTTACTTTTTGTCTAACATCATTTCCATAACACAAAATAAACAGCAAGTGATAAGACATTAGCCAAAAAAAAAAAAAGTGAAGCAAGAAGTGTGTATGGGAGTGATGTCTGATGTAACCACATTTACTTAAGAATTTCAATATTTCAATATCAAATAACAAATGTCAACAATGTAAAAACCCCCAGTTACCTTTGCACCAACCGAAATATGAATGCCTGAATTGTTGGAGGCATTCTGGGATCTCAAGGAGAGGTGGGGAAGGGGTGTCGTCCATCTCAGCTACTCTGGCAGCAGAGACAGAAAACTAACAATTTCTTTTTTTTCACATAAATTTATTTTTTTTAACAAATCTAGACCCGTGTCCCCCCCCATTCTCCCACCCCACCAGAGCTCATGCATTCTACCAAACATGCTTTTCATCTCTTTTCTCAGTCTTTCTCAATATTCTCCATGAGGAAGTTGACTGTTTTGAGCAGAAGTTCACTGTTTCAGTCAGTTCTTTGACTCAGTCAGAAAACTAACAATTTCAAGGCCTGCCTGAGCTACAGGATGAGTTCAAAGACATCTTGGTCAACTTAGCCAGAAACTGTCTCAGAATCAATAGTAAAAAGAGGGCTGGGTGTAGCTCAGTGATAGAGCACTTGTGTAGCACGTGCAAAGCCTTAACTTCAATCCCCAGTACGTTTATAAAATGTTTATGAGACAAGCTTAACTTCCAAAATGTCTAATCTAGATAGATAGATAGATAGATAGATAGATAGATAGATAGATAGATAGATGATAGAGGCATGTGCACATGAATACAGATGGATTACAACTCAGAGAGTGACAGTGTATTTAACCCACAGTTTGTTCGAGAACACATCATCCACATGCCCCAGGAGGATTATGTCACCTGGTTGCAGAACCGGACCAACGTTCCCATCAAGCCCCACACTACCCCGACATAGTGGGAGCCTTCCCAGTGGAGGAGAACAAGCCAGCACTGTGTTCCTCAGTCCTGCCTGTGTCATTGCTTCCTGCCTACTCTCATGGATGGGCATCGTGGTACAGTAAGATAATCTGGACACAGGCTTCTAGAAATATTCTAATCAGAGATGCTAGTCCCACATGGCCTTCTTCTCCCCAGTCTCTGTTCACTGTGCCACCCCACCTCCACCTACTTCTCCAGATTTCTTCATCCTATTCCTTTCCCCCCAAATCTTGGATAATAAAATTGATCTGAATGTTTGACGTATGACCAGGGAAGAGTTTAAGCTGTGGCATTTGGGCATGGTATTAAGGTCTTAGTAAGAACAAGTTATCATTTGTTGAGCTTCTGTGATTAAGTGCTTTGCCTGAATATCATTTAATATTTCACAATAACTTGCATTAGTAGATACTAATGATATCACTATACCATACCATTAGAGCCAGAATGTTACTCTTGATATCTCATATATTGTTTTGGATGGATGGATAGATGGATTAATGGGTGGATAGATGGAAAGGGATGAATAAATGAATGGATTGATAGAGATATGAATGGATGAACAGATGGATAGATGGATGGCTGCAATGTACCAAGAGAAATGATGTGTGTATGCATAAGGTACATATGTGTACACGTGTATGTGCAGGTGTACTCCTACATGGGCATGTGTGGAGCCCAGACCAGAGCTTGACATTAGTATGTCTGCCCATCGCATGGCTCAAAATGGTTAAAATAAGATGTGAGAAGAGAGAGGAGACAGGAAGAGAGGGGGCCCCAAGGACAGAATCACAAAAGCACAGGGCAGCCTGCTCCCAACGTGACGTATACTGATGGGCAGCTCTGTTCTAGACACTGCACACGATGCCGGCCTGGGTCATCTCTCTCCATCTCACAGCCCCTACAAGGCCAGCTCTTTTATTCTTCCCGTTTTGCAGACCACGAGACAGAGGCTCTAAAGAATGCTTGCATTCTTTTATACTTAAATATAGTGTGTGGGGCTGGAGAGATGGCAGTTGGGAGCGCCGACCGCTCTTGCAGAGGACCCGGGTTCGATCCCCAGCACCCACATGGTGGCCGAGAGCCGTCTGAAACTCCAATTCCAGGAGAACTTCAGTTCCAGGGGAATCTGACGCCCTCTTCTGACCTCCGCGGCATTGCACGACACGGTGCACAAACTTGCATGCAGACAGTACATTCATACATATACGGAAATAAATAAAAAATAAAATTTTAAAAAATATATAGTGTGTGTATGTGTATGTATGTGTGTGTATGTGTGTGTACAGTTGCACATGGAGTTCAGTGTTGAATGTCTTTCTCCATTACTGTCCAACTTATTTTCTGAAATAAGATTTCTCACAGAACGTAGAACTTGCTGATTCAGATAGGCCAACTGGCCAGGAAGCCCCCAAGTTTCTCCTGCCTCTGCCTCTGCCTCTGAGCACTGGGATTATAGGCATGTGCCCCATGCCTAGCTTTCTTTACATGAATTCAGTCCACGACAAGCATTTTACTGATGGAACTATCTCCCCAGCCCCTAATTTTGCTTTAACAGATACGTAATTTCATAAAATTACTAAAACTGCATGTATTGTGTCATGAGGTGTTTCATACATCTATCTGTACATTGTATGATGCTCAACAAGGATAAACACAGCTCTCTCCTCAAAGATTTATCATTACAGTGAAAATGTTCAAAATCCTTCTTTTAGTCTTTTGAAACACACGGCGCACATTCATAACTATAGTTCCTGTAGTATGCAGTGGCATCCTTGAACATCTTGTTCCTGTCTAATATCTTCTGTGGCTCAGAACCCATTGTGTCACCTCCCATGCTCAAAGGACTGTGGTTTCCCTACACTCACTGCTGCCCTGCCCCACCAAGTCTTCATTATCATACAAGGAGGCCATGACAGTTGGCATGTCTTCGGAACTGTGTCCAAGGAATGGCTTTAATGTATATGTTGCCAATGTTATAGTGATGCATGCGTACTGCATGCCACGGCGATCATAGAATGCTCTCCTTACTCACTGGTCACAGCATCCCTTAATGTGGGCAT
Source organism: Rhizomys pruinosus (assembly GCA_009823505.1). NCBI lineage: Eukaryota > Metazoa > Chordata > Mammalia > Rodentia > Spalacidae > Rhizomys > Rhizomys pruinosus. The sequence goes on from VZQC01002907.1 coordinate 2,738,188, forward strand.
TTAGTAAAAATTCTTCACAATCAAGCATCTAGAGACTTATGATTGCCAACAGTCACATAGGACAGTCAAGTCTAGACTAAGATCTGGGTCCAGGACGGAAATATCCTGAATTCACAAGATTTCCTCCACCCTCCACGCCCAGCACCTTCTCAGCCTATTTCTCAGAACTATGGCTCCATCTAGTGGTTTGTGTTGGTATTACTCTTCCTACCAGGCCCTTCAGCAAAACTCATCCTGCCAAAAATAAGGCAACTATTAACAGTAACCGGAGTAGTCTGATATCAGACAAGGAGTAATTTACTCAAACAACCGAAGAATCTTTATTAAGATATACTGGAGACACACATCCCCAGCTCTTGTATTCAAAGAGTTCCAGGGAGAAATATTTTTGCAGTGACTATCTTCCACAGAATCATAGTTGAGCAGTGGCCACCCGTGCCTGATCCCCAAAGCCATTATCCCCTTACTCTGAGCAATCCATCTGAGTGGTTGCTATGAAAGTTTCCAAAGCTGAATTTTCCCTAAAGTAAAGAACAAAATAATAGATGTCTGTTAAGTTTTCTTTTTATGGTACAGTCCTTTTATATTTTGATTTATTTTGATTTGTTTTGACAACATAATTTCAAGTAGTTCAGGCTGGCTTTGAACTCTCTGTGTATCAAAGGATGACCTTGAATTCCTGATGCTTCTGTCTCTAAGTATTAGGATACAGGTGAGTACCACTGTCTGAAGCTCTGCAGCCCTTTTAAAGGCATCAAAACTATTATTAGGTTGGAAGTTATACAAAAACAGACTACAGTCTAGATTTAGACCAAAAGTCATAGTTTTGGGACTTATGCTTGAGGGTAATTAAGGATGGAGATGAATGTCCTACTCCTCTCCAAAAGAATGGACAGAGCACATTGATAAAAAGTAACATATTGGGGGCTGGAGAGATGGCCTAGCGGTTAAGAGCGCCGACCGCTCTTACAGAGGACCCGGGTTCGATCCCCAGCACCCACATGGCGGCCGAGAACCTTCTGAAACTCCAATTCCAGGAGAACTCCAGTTCCAGGGGAATCCGACACCCTCTTCTGACCTCCACGGCATTGCACGACACAGGTGTACAAACTTGCATGCAGACAGTACATTGATACACATACAGAAATAAATAAATGCTGGGCGTGGTGGTGCACGCCTTTAATCCTAGCACTTGGGAGGCAGAGGCACGCGGATCTCTGTGAGTTCGAGGCCAGCCTGGTCTACAGAGTGAGTTCCAGGACAGCCAGAGCTATAGGGAGACCCTGTCTCAAAAAGACCAAAAAAAAAGTAACATATTGTCGCCAGGCATGGTGGCACATGCCTTTAATCCCAGCACTCAGGACGCAGAGGCAGATGGATATCTGTGAGTTCAAGACTAACTTGGTCTACAGAGTAAGTTCCAGGCCAGCTGGGACTAAAGGGAGACCCTGTCTCAAAAGACCAAAAAAAGTAACATATTAAATATTTAAAGATATATGGGGCAATTCATAATATTTACTGTCTTTGTGGGAAAATGTGTGCACAGAGTAAACTCAAGCAGTACAAAAAAAATGAATCTGCCCCTTCAAACTCTCAGACCCCACTCCACCTAGGGAAGTGGCTACTCTGTACCTAGCAGCTTGGTGACCATTCCAGGGACATTCCGTCATGTATCAGCAAAAGGATCTTAATGAACAAGCTAGCACGATGCATCTCTGTGTTGTTGCTGTGTGCCAGGAGTTGCTCTAAGTGCTTTGCATGTTAATCTCTTTAATCACAATCATCCCCAGAAATAAAGATATTCTGATCCTCCACTTTATTTTCTTTTTTGGTCTTTTTCAAGACAGGGTCTCCCTGTAGCCCCAGCTGTCCTGGAACTCACTCTGTAGACCAGGCTGGGCTTGAACTCACAAAGATCCTTCTGCCTCTGCCTCCCAAGTGCTAGGATTAAAGGAGTGCGCCCAGCACTCCTTTAATCCTAGCATCTGATCCCCCACTTTATAGTGGAGGAAACTAGGGGTACAAGGAAGCAGAGGGAGCATGTCCATAACTGCATTTGGAGTCCACTGTTTTTCAACAAGCAGCCAAGCCTGCGCGCCAAGCTCTGTGCCACTTTACAGTGGTCGTTTGCTCCCATATCTACATTATATGGAGAAAGTGGCCGAAGCTTCAGAGCCATGTGCTGAAACCCCAGCCTCGCTCTCATCCCCTGCCTTGACTTTCATTCTAATGAATCCTAGATCAGGGGGTGCTGAGCCCAAAGTTTCAAGCAATTGTAAAGGCGTGGTGATACATGCCTTTGATTCCAGCACTCAGGAGGCAGAAGCTAGTGGATCTCTGTGAGTTCAAGGCCAGCCATGGCTACATAGTAAGTCTCTCTCTCTCTCTCTCTCTCTTTCTCTCTCTCTCTCTCTCTCACACACACACACACACACATGCACGCGCACGCACGCGCACACACACACACACACACGCACACACACAAATGGTAACAGGATAAAAGCCCAAATTAATCTTTCTTTTTAAATGTGTTCTAAGGTCATTTCATCCATGAATAAACACATTGTATGTTTTATTTTGCTTTCTATTACTTTAATAAACACCATGATCAACTTGGGGAGGAAAGTGTTTATTTCAGCTTATACTTCTAAGTAATAGTCCATCAATGAGGAAAGCCAGGACAGGAACCTGGAGGCAGGAATGAAAGCAGAGGCCATGGAGGAACACTGCTTACTGACTTGCTCTCCCTGGCTCATACTCAGCCAGCTTTCTTTCTTCATATAGCTACTTTTACTGATTTTCCATTAATTTCATACAGTACATTTTTATCATATTATATCCCCTCTACTGCACCCCCCTCACTAACCCCACACCCAAGTTCATATATATATATATATATATATATATATATGCCTAAGAGTCAAATCTGTGTCCTCAAATACCTTTCACTGTAGAGTCATCCACTGGAGCCTGGTAAACCTACCAAGAGTCTGACCCTGAAACAAGACTGACTCTCCCCCTCTCAACAACAGCCATTTGTTGCCAAGGAGTTTCTTATCCACTTCTCCATGTCTATGCTGGGATCTTGTCTGTCTTGCACTTACATGGCGCATGTGTGTGCTGTCACCATGGCTGTGAGTTCATATGAATAATTAACTGACTACCTAGAAAACTTCTGTCCCCTCGTGGTCGTCCGCCTCCCCTGGCTCTCACAATCTTCCCACCCCCTCTTCTGCAATGATCCCTGAGCCTTGGGAGACAGAAGTTTGATATAGGCGGCGTCCTATTCAGGGAGAAGCAGTCTGTGGCCTTTTATTTTCTGCAAGTTGACCAGTTGGGAGTCTCTGGGTTGGTCACCATCTGCTGTTTAAGGAAGCCTCTCTGCTGAGAGGTGGGAGATGCTTTATCGATGGGTAAACCAATAGATCATCAGGAGTCAGTTTAATATGTCTCTTTAGCAGAATAATTGTATTGGCCTGTGACCTGTCTAGCCTCAGATCCCTAGAACTGATAATCATTGTCTGATATGGATTTGATCCTATGAAGTGGACCTTAAATCCAATTAGAAAGTGATTGGTTACTCCCATAATATTCATGTCACTGTTGGTACCAGCAGGCATATCTTACCAGGCCAGGTGTCACTATTGTTGTTCACAGGATTCACAGGGTAAGGGTCATGCCACATGTTCTCTTCAGGTAGCATGCATACCACCTTCCAGCACTATGAAATCTAGACAGTAGAGATGAAGTTTTGACATCAGCACCAGCTCACACATACATGCATACATCCGTGTGGGTGTGTGTGTGTGTGTGTGTGTGTGTTTTACCTGTTGGTTCTGGTGAGTAACCAACAGCAGGAGCAATGGCCAGTATTTTTTGAGAGTCCCTGGGATGCCTGGTCAACAGCTTCAAAGGAGGGAGCCCATTCCTGTCAGCCAGATATCTTATACAACCCAAGACCACCTGCCCAGGGCGGCACCACACACAGTAGGCTGGGCCCTCCTACGTCAGTTAGCAATCAAGACAATTCCCCACAGGCATGGCCACAGGCTAATCTGATCTAAGAAATCCTTCAATAGCTACTCCCTCTGTCTCGATGGGATGTGTCAAGTTGACAATAAAAACTAACCAATACATTGTGTTTGAGCATGCACCTACTGCTTGCTTCAACCCCTCCCCAACCCCCCCACCACTCCCCACTCCTCCCTCCAACTTCATTTATTCCCTCTCTCGCTCTTGATAAATAGTCCCCTAAATCTAATTAGTGCCTCTCATGTGCATATAGGTGTAGGGCACCAACTCCTGGATCCCAGAAGCCTCCCGTGGGCCACACAGCTGAAGAAAGCTGACTCTCCGTTCTCAGTCATCAACTGCCAATGGTTCCTCAGGCAGAGGTGGGGCCTCAGGATGTCCTTCCCTCTCCACATTGGAGTGTTTATTGGCTTGATCTTCTGCAGATCTTGGGCCGACAACCACAGCTGCTGTGACTTCACGAGTGCAACAGCATGTCCTGACATCTGGCTCTTACAGTATTTCCACCCCCTCTTCCTTAATGTTCACTGAGCCTTTGGAGGAAAGGGCTGAGTACTCTGCAGTCACTGAGCACTCCAAAGTTACACTCTTACGAGTTGGGATTCTGTATAAACTGCAATCTGCTCATAAAGAGGCTTCTCCGATGAAGGTTGAGAAGTGCATAGTCTACGGCTACAAGGACAAGAAAAAGCCTATAATAGTCCTACGACCTCCAGCCACAGGTTCTTGGTCCGATTTACAGTACCTCTCATGAAATGGACATTAAGTCCAATTAGAAGGCTGTTGGTTACGCCTATAACACTCATTCTACTGTTGAAACGGTAAGCATATCTTGACAGGCTGGTCATTAAATGTAACTCTCTAGGTTGAGAGCTTGGTCAGACTATTGATGGCCTGTGATCAAAGTGCATGTTCTCTTCAGAAATAGGATGTTAACGTAGAGTTCTAGGGGAGTAACCAAGAGCAATAGCAATAGACTGTATTGTTTGTGAGACTCACCCCACCCCTACTGACAACTCCCTAGGGAGTATCCCACACTTGGTACTCAGCTTTGTGTTTGGCGATGTGTGGCTTACCCAAGATGATCTTAAAGTGGCTCCCACCTCACTTCTGTCTTTAGCCAGCACTGCTCATTTCAGTCTCCCTTGCATGGTTGGTACTGAGTTCCCTCCCTGTTTGAGGATCTGGAGAGAGTCAGGGAAGGTTATGTGTTCTGTCGAGTAAGAATCTAATGGAATTGTTAGATGCCAAGCTGGCATATATACAAGACTGTTCTTGGCAAAGGTCAGAGCTGGTGGTATAAGCCTAGTACCCTTAGGCGAGCGGGCACGCATCGTGCCCCCGTTGACATCAATACCCCCTGGTGGTAGCTGAGAGCAGCTCTGAGCCATTCTTTTTACCTTAGACTTTAAAAAGTAAAAGACTTGCTTTCAGAGATTGGAGCAAGCTTTCTACAAACATGGCAGATTTAAGCTCTCCCATTGCTTGCCCTAAGGCGACAAATGTGCCCCCCTTCTTCCCATCCCAACCCACTTTCCCCATTGTGGAACTATATCCATTACTCTTGGTGGTAATCAACAGCCACTTCCTGTTCTTTCTTTGACCTAAGTCTGAATTTTGTTCAGCTGCCCACTTCTCTCCCTATGAATCAGGGTAAAACTTGATTGGTCTGAATTCATATTGGCAATGACAGGACCCAAACTAGCATCTATTCATAAATAGTCAAGTGTTGCAAGCTTGCCAATGAGATGTAAGAGGAAGCTGTGACTTAAAAACAAATACAGGGGCTGGAGAGATGGTTCAGCGGTTAAGAGCACTCAGTTCAGTGCCCAGCATTCACGTAGCAGGTAATGACTGTTCCTAACTCCAGTTCCAGAGGTCCAATTCCCTCTTCTGGCCTCTGCAGGCATGTCATGGCATGGGTGTACTTAAATATATACAGCCAAAACACTCATACACATCAATTTTTAAATTAAAATTTGTTGCCTTTAGGAAAGTGATGGGGTGCTTAAATCTATCATGTTTATAGAAAAAAAGAGACACAAGGAGAAATGGGTCCACTGGAGATGCTGCCAGCTGTTCTAAACTATATGGGCATCTTGCCGCCAATAGGGTGCAGGTGCGGGAGAACCCCTTGGTTGGAGACCACATAGCCTTTCCTTGCCCAAGGAAGTTAAGTATGAATTCTCTGGCACAAGAATTTTAGAGAGTTTTGTCATGGAAACCGAGAACAGTAACCTTCCCACTCTTCTCCTCATCCACATCTGCTCTTTTAGTGCCCATCTGAAGGACAGCTCCCTTAACCACAAATCTCAGACAAAGCCTTTACACTTCACAGCATCGTGCCTAAGAGAATCCAGTTTTGTTACAGGGAGGGCTTCACAAAAGTCAGCAATGTGTACCACTAATGACAAAGAAAAGCCTGCCAAAACCCTTCAGGGAGGGACAACTCTGAGGTTACCAAGGAGTTAGAGGCAGGGCGGAGGACTTAATGTCATACAAGGTCCTTCATGAGATGGAAACATCTTCAGCCCCAAAGTCCCCCCAAATCCAGATATAGTGATGGTATGGAAACCTGGCAGCGGGAGATTGACAAGATTGATTTTAAGGTGTTGAGGACTGGAAAGCCTGAGTTCAGCCCCCAGGACCCACACAGCAGAAGGAGAAAACAGATTCCCAAAGTTGTCCTCTGACCTCCACATGAGAACCATGGCAGGCACACACATGCACGCACGCGCACACACACACATTCCTGCACTCAAAATTAAAAGTAATGAAAAGGTAGTGAAAATAATTCATAATGAATAGACAAGTTATGGAAATAACAAGTGCGAGAAGGAGGCTAGGAGACGGGGGGGTTGAAATTTGGTGGCTGGGAACTAGGCAAGTCCTGGATATTCATACAGCATTTGAACCCAGTGAGTGTTATCACCTTATTTGGCTTGAGTATATGCATACATGAGTGTATGCTACACCATGTGAGAGATGGTAGAGCCATAAAGGCCGTGCCTATCTTCCAAGAATCTGAGAAAGGACTGTATGGTAGTGCCATCATGTGGTCCCCAGAAAAAGCTCAGGTCCAAGCTGTGCTTCCACTGGCCTTGTCAGTTATCACTTCTACCACTAAAGTATCCACGAGAAAGCCTGGGAGCGGCATCCAGCTCATAATGGAGCTCAGTACACACTAGAACAACAGCAGAGGCAGCAGAGACAAGAAAGTGGTGTGAATGGAGCACAAGATAGAGCCACCTCCCCCCGTCTTGCAATTTGAGGACAGTGCATTGGTCAACATCCTCATGTGCATGCATTAATACCTGATTCTGACAGTGACCTTTGAGTCTTTCCATCACTGCCTCTGAGAACATAAAAGACCTAGAGAAGCCTAGGTCACGTGATCACACCCCAGCTACAAGAGAGGCACATACCAGGCCTTGGCAACTTCTATTATAGGGAGAATATTAGCACCACTGTGTGAATGATTGAAAGGAAATGGACATGGATTCTAGACACACATATCCAAAAGCACCCAAGAATGGGCCATCCAGATGAAGGGCCATCTTAGCTAGGCTGAAAAGCAACCAACATCCCACACTTAGCAATCAGAAGACTTAGACATGCAGAGGTAAACTTTTCCAAGATCACAAGCTTTGGGAAGAATTAGGTAATAGGAATTAGGAATTCCTGGAATTAGAAAGTAATAGGGTTCAGGAGGAGAACCCTGAGTAGACCTTTGATGAGCTGTGAGAAGAAACAGAAAGCCTCAGCCAGACGTGGGTCTAGACACAGAGAAAGTGAATAGTAGACAGTGGCTGATCTCCAGGCCTGGGGAGAAGTTAGAATACAGACGAGAAGAGAAGAAAGAATAGCGAGCTGCCCTGTCCTTGTTCCAGTTCCTAGGTCGGACCTCTTAAACCCTTGAAGTTCCCAAGTGGTGGCACCTCACAGTGGGACCCCGGGATCACCCTTAAGTTTATACTGCTGGGGTGACATGCCTTGGCCTCCTAGATTTTTAATTAGGGACTGCTCATGCCAGAAAGATCAACCACGTCACTAGAAGGTTAGAACTTTCAGCTGTGCAGTAGGCACTCACACTCATCGAAGAAGAGGAAGGCTGGAGGTCAAGGTCAATCACAGTGATTCAGTCAAGCATGCCCATACCATGAAGCCTTAATACAAGAAAAAATTCTGAACACTCAAAGCTCAGGTGAGTGTCCATTTGGTAATTAAACATCAGTATTCTGGGGTACAAACACACCTTAAAGATGTAGAAGCTTCACTCCCCCAGACCTCAGACTATGAAGCTATAAAACTAAAGCTGAGCACAATGTTCTACATTCCCAGCACTTGGGAGATGGAGGCTGGAGGATCAGGAGTTCAAGGTTATCCTTAGCTACACTGCAATTTCAAGACTGCATGAGATCCTCTCTTTAAAAATCCAGAAAAAAAATGGAATTTCCATGTTAAAGTAATAAAGAAAATAAAAATAATAAATCCAGGGATAGCCAGGCATGGTGGCGCACACTCGGGAAGCAAAGACAGACAGATCTCTGTGAGTTCAAGGCCAGCCTGGTCTACAGAGTGAGCAACAGGCCAGCTGGGACTAAAGGGAGACCCCGTCTCAAAAAAAAAACAAAAAAAAATCCAGGAACAGCCAAGGATGGTGGTGCACGCGTTTAATCCCAGAACTCAGGAAGCTCCTGAGTTCAAGCCCAGCCTGGTCTACATAGTGACCCTGTCTCAAAAAAGACCCCAAAAAATACAATGATTTTTTTAAACTATAAACATAGCTGTCATACTTTACTGCATTCTCTACGTTTAGTTCTAGTAAATGTTTTTGGACATGAGGCCTGGTTGGAAGCTCCCAAGTGATCAGAATTATATGCAGCCTGGGAGTCTTGAAACTAGCTAGTGTCTTAGGGGCAGTCCTGTAGGGAGCTGTTTCTTAAATCTGTGAAATGCAATCTTACTCTGGGTAGTTAACATCACAGCTGGATGGAAAGGAGAAAGCTTTCCATATCCTACCAACCCTGTAGTTGAGACTCTAACAGGAAGAGTCCTAAGCCAGAGGTACAAAACGGGCAGTTTGTGCCTGCACAGTCCTTTTTTATATATTGTATTGTACTACCGAGCGAGATACACAGAGAACTCCACGTAGTGATGGTAATTAAGAGTCCACCAATAGCCAGTGATCAGAGAGGTGACTAATGTCCAAAAGAACTCCCAGCCCCAAGGAGAAGCAGAGCAGGGTTTCTACAACTTACACCCATAATGATACCATGCCAGGGGCAAAGCCACCAACCATAATTAGATCACCATAGTTACACCAGACCAGTGGCAGGTCAGTTAACAACAAGGTTTCCAGTTAACAAAAAGTTTCAGTTAGGCTGGGTAGGAGGGTGTTCTACCTGGACATGCTGCAAGGCTTCTTGTTAAGTTTCCCAGCATTGTAGAAACGTATTCCCTGAAACTGCCTGCATTAAACGTCCTGCCTGGCTGGCTGCAGTGGGAATGTCCGGGCAAAAACACAGGGTAAAGCAAAAGTCAGCTGGATCAAATTGGAGTTCGTTTTGCCATTTTGGTGTTAGGCAGGGTTCTCTAGAGGAACAGATCTGGTATAATGAATACAATAGCCTAACAATGGCTGGCTCATACTGGAAAGGTTGAGAATCTGGTAGTTGCTCAGTCCATGAGCCTGGATGCCTCAGCAGTCCCATCTGGTGCTGAAGACCCAAAGGACTCCTCAACTACCAGTCTTCCGTCTACATTGAAAACCTGAAGAAACTTCCAATATCAGTGAAGGAATTTGCCAGCAACAGGACAGATGAACTTGCCAACCAGAGCGAAGGTAAGAAGGCAAATAGTAAAGTTCCTTCCTCCTGTCTGTCTTTTATCTGGGTTGCTACTCAAAGGTGCCACCCACCTTTGGGGGATGGGAGGGTCTTCCCACATCAAATAATCTGATCAAGGAAGTCCATCACAGGGGTATTCGATGTCTTGCCTTTTTAGTTGATTTCACATCAAATCCCGTTGACAATCAAGATTAACCACCACAGGCATCAGTTCCCCATTGACCTTCACTGTGGATGAGGAAGTCCTTCAAATTTGGTGACAGGCGTGGTCATGTAACCCAGATCTGACAAACCAAGCATTTCCTTTCCCTGGTCATAGTAAATGCTTCAGAAATGGTCACGCAAAGGGAGAACTTTATTGCTGTCTCTTCTGGAATTGTTGACCAGAAGACAGAACAAGCCAGGTGTGTTGGCCCAGTACTTGGAAGCCAAAGACAGAAGAATCTCTAGTTCAAAACAAGACTGTCTAGTTCATAGATAGACCTTGTCTCAACAAAAAGAATAAATAAATAAATAAATAAATAAATAAATAAATAAAAAAATGGTAAATGAAGCCGAGGGTTTCTGTGACCCACCACACAGGACACCGTTCAAAAGGAAAAGGAAGCAAGCAAGAAGTGCATGGTAAAATGAAGCCTGGGTTGCCCCATGAGAACCTGAAGCCATTTACTTACAGGATAAGCTCAGCACATACAGCACAAATTCTCTCTTCTGCTTAAACCAGGTTCAACTTGATCCTCCTTACTTGCAACAAAAAGATACCCAACAAATACAATAAGAGAAAGAGAAAGGAGAGAAAGGAAAGCTGTGTATAAACATAACCAAATTCTAGGCGCCCCCAGGAGGCCCCTTCTTCCAACAGGTCTAATGAGACAGCGGAGAAGAGCCTGTCGTCAGACAAACTGTGCAGGTAAAGCTAAGAAAATTCTGAGTTAAACCCACAACATCAATCAAGAGAAAAGAGATGACTAGGAACACAGGTGTTTTATTACTGGCTTCTGCAGCAGGTGTGAAAGTGCCAATTTAGATTTAAAAGAGCATGAAGCCAATGTAAGGTGGGACTGTTATCGAAGCCAATTCTCATGTATCTGCCACTGTGAAAAGAGGTGCTTGGATTTGTGAATTTCCTAGCTGAATGGTCTCCAAAGTGGAGGAGATGCCCAGGATGGCCCATTAGGGAGCAAAAGGAAATATTCGAACTTATATTCATTGCTGTCTTAGTGGAACAATATTTTAAGCTTTCCTGGCTTTGATGTGAATTGACTATGTGTTAGTTACTTTTTTTTCCTTGATGTGATAAAATAACTTACAAAAGTAACTCAAGGAAGGAAGGGCTTGTCTTGGTTCACTATGTGAAGATGCCACCCATCACTGTAGAGAAAGGCACGGTGGCAGGGACATGACATAACTGTTCACAATGCACTCCAGTCAGGAAGCAGAGAATAGACAGAAGTGGGGCCGGGCTATAAAACCCCCATCCTGCCTCCAGTGACCCATGCCTTCTAGCTGGGTCTTCCAAACTAGCATGCATCGAGAAACTAAATGCCGCAACACACAAGCCCTGGGGAACTTTTCCTATTCGAACCCCAGCACTCTGAATTGTATTCAGTCTACACTGAGAATGGTACCACTTGGCTCTTATCAGTCAAACCAGGAAACCCAGGGGCAGCTGTGGACTCCACGATGTGAAGAGGCTAGTGGAGACTGTCTCATCTTCCCGTCCTCAGTCCAATAGTCAGGTCTTCCTTTGCCACTCGACAGTCCCTCTACATTTCTTGCCATATGTGCCCCTAAATATGAGTGGGCTTATGAAGCTGGCATTGCTCTCTCTGCACCCCAGCAATGCAGCCAGATGGGGATGCTTAACTTGTCCTTCACTTGATGGACTCTCTAATTAGACCCTTCCCAGTCTCTTTCTGGGCACTCCAGCACATCTCCCAACAAAAGTCATGTTGCCAAGAAAAACAATAAATCCAAGACTGTAGACTCTCCAGTTGTAGCCAATCAGATGCTATTTCCCCTTACCCAGGGCTGCTTACATTCTTTGCTCCTGGTGATGAGGGAGACAGTACCTCCCTCCTACAGGGGACTCTCACCTACATAGTGTCCTCACTGTTCCTTTGGCACACTGAGGATACTCTGAGATATGTCACTGAGCCAAACCACACACACACACACACACACACACACACACACACACACACACGCACACACACATTCACATACCAGCCAAATATGGCAGAAAGAGAGACAGAGAGACAAGGACAGAGGCAGAGAGAAAGGCCCACTTACACACTTGCATTCCCACAGGTCCCAGGCTCTGGCAGTGTTTTCTCTTAGACCGGAGAGCCTGGTTCAAATCACAGCTCTGACATTTAAGACCTGTGTGATCTTGGACATGTCACTGTAACTGTGTTTCCACATCTCTGCAATGTGGATAATAAACACCTGCTTAATAAACTTGCTGTGAGGAGTAGATGAGTTCAATCACTGATTCTTACGCTTGATTTCACATTTGAATCACCTAAGGAACTTTAAAAACTCCCAAAGTCCACAGATTCTGGTTTCATTAGTGCAACTGTAGTCTGAATATCAAGACTCTTTAATTGCCCAGGTGATTGTAACACACTGTGAAGTTTTCAAACCATTTAGTTAGTATGTGTAAAAGGCTCAAAGCAACATCTGGCATAGGGTAACCATTATGTAAGCATTTGCTATTATTATACCTTTAGTGTCCTAAAACCTTCACTGTATATTTAAGATGTACCAACCAGAAACACTGCTTGTCTCTAAGTGCCTTGGCAGGGACCTCTTCCAAGTGAATTCACAGAGCTCCTGGTGAACATTTCAACATACGTTCCCCAATAAGCACAGGTGGGCCAATTGGAGATCAAGTTCTCCTTCAGCAGTTTCAAGTTTGTGAGACTTTGGTTGGTGAAATGATATAGCCTATTTCCAACACCTAACTCCAACAGCAAGGTTTCAGTATTTGGCGACATAGAAGCAGAATTCAATTAAGCTTCAGAGACACACGCTGAGAACCTACCAGCCAACGCTAAGTGGAATGTAGCCAATGGACAAGCCCAGCTGTGACTCAGGCCCCACTATGCTCAGTGAAAACTGCCAAATATGGCAAGGGACTTTCAGAGCTCAAATCACATTAACCAATAGACACATGCGGGCCAGACAGGGACAGCCAAAAGGACACTGAAGTCATTACAACTGGCCTTTCTCTCTTGGACAGTGCGGAAAGAAGAGTCAAGTCCATCACTTTTCTCATCCTATCATCTTCTTGCCCATGTTGTCTGGGGCACTCTGAGCACTGCTTGAAGGAGTAATCATTATTATGATGTCGCCCTTTAAAGCTTTCTTTTATTTTTTAATTATGCATATGTGTGTGGGCTTGGGCACATGTGAGCACAGGTGCCCATGGAGGCCAGAAAAAGGTGTCACATCCCCCTGGAACTCCAGTTACAGGTAGCTGTGAGCTCCTCAATCCTGAACGCAGGGAACAGAACTCAGGTCCTTTGCAAAAACAGTGTACAACCTTAACCACTGAGCCATCGTCTCTCCAGGCCACATATTAACTCTCCAGCAAAAATATGAGCTCTCTCGGGGCTGGAGAGATGGCCTTGCGGTTAAGAGCACCAACTGCTCTTGCAGAGGACCCAGGTTCGATCCCCAGCACCCACATAGCGGCTGAGAACCGTCTTTGACTCCAGTTCCAGGGGATTCTGACGCCCTCTTCTGACCTCTACAGCATTACACGACACGGGTGCACAAACCTACATGCAGACAGTACATTCATACACATAATAAATAAAATTTAAAAAAATATGAACTCTCATCAACCTTTGTTAGGCACTTGTTATGTGCCAGGCATCATTCACATTTGCGCATCCATCATTTTTTATATCCATAGCAACTCTGTGAGGAAGGGGTCAACATCAGCACTGGAAACTGTGCCTCAGAGAGATGCAGCGATTTGTTTCCCAGCCAAAAATGCCAAATGGAGATCATTTCAAATAGAAGAGAATGTGTCTTCTCTAGGAATAGAATAAAAGACATAAAGCTCCCCACAGGCATACAGATCTCTGACACAACTGGTGAGGGACTGTCGTCTCTACTCCTGTCTTCTGCCACCGGCCAGCTTCTCACACAGACGCCATTGTGGATTTCCCAGGCTCACCTCCTTGATTCTGATTTCAAAACTCTGAGCGAAGATCTCTAATTGGTCCATCTTGGGTCAGATAAGCACAGTGGACCAACCAACAGTTAACAAGAGGGAAACAACATGTTTAAAGGTGGTAGCTTGCTCAAATTACATGGGCTGGAGTCAGAAAATGATTTGCGGAAAGAACACCAACACCTCATTTAAGCTCACTACTTCCAAAAATGAGAGGTAATATACGGAGTGGAGAGGAAAGCCAGTGCCCCGGACAGCTGCGCCACCTGAAGTTCCCCGGAGGATCAAGGTTGAGGCCAACCATGGCTTGTGGCCAGTTTAACATAATTGCTTTTTTTCCTTTTTTCTTCATTTTTCATGTGCATGTGTGTAGTCTACATGCTTTTGCATGTGTGGGGCTAAATAGGGGGTGCACATGCATGTGGAGGCCCGAGTTTAAAGTCAGGAATCTTCCTCTATCACTCTTCTACTTTACTCATCAAGGCAGGCTCTCTCAATCAAACCCAGAGCTCAGTGATAGTGCTAATTTCCCTAGCTAGAGTGCTAGTTTCACTTCCTAGCTTTCTCTTCGATTCACCTATCTTCAGATTCCAAAGAATTGCAGAATTAACCACTGAGTCGTCTCCACAGTCCCTTAACTTAACACATTTTTATGTTAAACTAGCATATGTTCCAGAAGGACACATAGTGTGGGCTCAATAAATAGTCGTTAAATGAATAAAGAAAGACGAGTAAGCCAGGTTCCTCTGTACAAAGAGCTTTCGGTCTACTAGGTAACTAAATCACCAGCAAAAGCAACATACATTCTGGAAGATTAAATAAATGAAGGATTACATGCTTGAGAATACGTGGGGCGACAATAAGTTAGGAAAGTCTTCAAGGAGGAAGATGTCTTTTGAGACATGCCTTGAAAACTGCAGTGGGATCTCAGCAGGCAGAGATGTCAGAATAGTGGGGACCAAGGCGGTGGCTCAGTGGTGCAGTGCGTACCAGATGTGCAAGGCCCTGGGTTCCATCCATCCTTCAGCACCACTTATAAAAATAAAACCAAGCACGTTGGTGCATCCCTGTAATTCACCACCATTCGAGTGTCAGAAGCAGGAGAACTGCACTCTTAAGTCCATCTTAAGCTAATTGAAAGACCTTCTTGAAAAGAAGGAAAGGACAGCCAGGGAGAGGGAGGGAGAGGAGGAGGGAGGGGAGGGGAGGGGAGGAGGACCAGGATGAGTCAACCATATTAGCATGGCAGAGAGGCAGAACAGACAAGGATTCCAATTTTTTCTTGAAAAATTGATGTAACAAAAAACAAATAAATAAATAAATAAAATAATAAAAAAATAAAACACTGTTTTTGAGATGAGGTCTCACTATGTTGCTCTGAGTAGCCTGAAACTTGCTATACAGACCAGGTTGGCCTGGAACTCACTATGTAGACCAGGCTGGCCTTGAACTCACAGAGATCCTCTTGCCTCTGTATCCCAGGTGCTAGGATTACCAGCATGCACCACCAGGCTAAGCTTCCTTGTAAACATTTTAAGTGCAGAATTGGATGCCATTAATTTCATTCACATTATTGTGTAACCAGAACCGCTATCTGCTTCCAAACCATGAACAAAAACCCTATCCATTAAGCAATAACTCTTCATTCCAAAAACGTCATAACCTCTAATCTACTTTCCACCTTTTTGAATGTGCCCAGGCAGACTATTTTGCAACCATGAGATTATATGACATTTATCTTTTTTAAGTGGCTTACATCATTTGGCATAATATTTTCAAGGACCTTCCAAGGTGTAGCATGCACAGAACTTCATTCCTTTGGCTGAATAACATTCCATTGCATGTATAAACCATGTTTGTTCATCCAGCTACCCGTAGATTAACCACCTTTCTGCTCCGTGAATAACGTTGCAGTGAACACTGGTGAACGGGTATGTAAAGGGCTCTCTGTTTTCAGTTCTTAGGGGCAAATAAGCAGGAATAGAATGACTGGGTCCTGTAGCAAGTCTGTGTTTGGCTTTTTTTAAAAAAACAAGATTTATTTTTTAAAAAGATCATGCCAAAGGAGATGGGGGAAATTTCATAGGGACCCGGCTCAAGAGGAAGAGTTACAGGCAATCAAGGGATGCTGAAGGAACTAGAATCAGTTTTCTAGCTGAGATCTAATTCCAAGTGGAGAGCCCTAAACACAGGTACATAAGAGAGCACCAATAAATGGACTCGCTACATCATGTATGCATAGTTAAGAATGTATTTACGGGGCTGGAGAGATGGCCTAATGGTTAAGAGCACCGACCGCTCTTACAGAGGACCTGGGTTCTATCCCCAGCACCCACATGGCGGCCGAGAACCATCTGTAACTCCAGTTCCAGGAGAACTCCAGTTCCAGGGGAATCCAACGCCCTCTTCTGACCTCCGCAGCATTGCACGACACAGGTGCACAAACTTGCATGCAGGCAGTACATTCATACACATACAAACACATAAATAAAATTAATAAAAAATTTTTAAAAATAATGTATGTTACATATACATAATAATCAAAGATGAGGACAAGAACTTGTGAGGGAGTAGTCGGGGGGACACGGGAAGAGTTGGAAGGGGTGGGAGGGGCAGACAATGAATTTACAATTCTCATCTATTAAACTCTCAAAACTTAAATAAATAGGGAAAAATATTTCTTTCATTTTTATATACACCTATGGGAGGAGGGAGGAAGTTGTACATGTGTGAATGCAGTGCCCATAGGAGCCAGAAGAGGGCATCAAATCCCTCGAAGCTACGATGGTTGTAAGCTGCCCCATCCCCATGCCCCGTGGCTACTGGGAATCAACCAAGGTCCTTTGCAAGAGCAGACCATACATACTTTTTTTTTTGTCTTTTCGAGACAGGGTCTCCCTGTAGCCCCAGCTGTCCTGTAATTCGCTCTGTAGACAAGGCTGGCCTTGAACTCACAAAGATCCGTCTGCCTCTGCCTCCCAAGTGCTAGGATTAAAGGCGTGTGCCACCACGCCTAGCTGACCTTACATACTCTTAACTGCTGGGCCACCTCTACAGTGCCTGTGTCTAGCTCTTGAAAGGACCACCACATTGTTTTCCCCAGCAACTGAAGCATATTATATTTCTTTTTTTTTTTTTTTATCTTTTTGAGACAGGGTCTCCCTGTAGCCCCAGCTGACCTGGAACTCACTCTGTAGACCAGGCTGGCCTTGAACTCACAAAGATCCACCTGCCTCTGCCTCCCGAGTGCTAGTATTAAAGGCGTGCGCCACCATGCCCGGCATATTATATTTCTACCAGTAAGACAGAGGTTCCATTTTCTCTGCATCCTCACAGCACGATATGTTCTGCTAATACTATTTTACTGGTTTCCATAACCATCTTACTGAGTATAAAGTGGCATTTCTTTGTGGTTCTGATTTGCATTTCCCTAACAACTAAGGATGCTGAACATATTTTCACATACTTATTCAAGATGCCCTGTGCTATTGGTACACCATCCAATAGTGGTAAAATGAAGTTGTTCAGATTTGACAGTATAGGCAGGAAGAAGCCAATGACAGCTTAGGAGCAGCTGAATGGCATGACCGGAAATAGAAAACCTTGGCAAAAGAAGGCAAGATGGAACCAAAGAACTAATTCAGAGGCCATTTTGGATGGTCCACATTTGGGACCACAAACACTTGATCTGATTAAGTGTCAGTGACAAAGGCACACCCCGGAGGCCTTATCCCATAAACACACTGGAAGCAACTACCTGTGACCACAGGGACAGCATATAAAGGATGGTACAGCCCATGTGATAAACTGCTCAGCATCCATAAAATTAATGATGCAGATGAATAAATCATGAAACAGAAAGGTGCTTACAATATATTAAATGAAAAAAATAAGGTTAAAACACAGAACGTTCATCATGATCCCATCTGAAGAAAGATGACACATAATTAGTTCAGAATTGGAAGAGAAGGACAGATAAGGAGGAGGAGAAGACCTTGGAACCCTCCTCCCTTACCATGTGAATAATCCTCCTGTCTGCTAAACTGGCCTCCCACCAATTTATTCCCATGCTCTGCTTTATTTTCTTCTTTGCCATTGTCACTGTCTGAAAATACCTTTCTTGTTGGTTGATCCATTCACATAATTTCCCAGAGGAAAAGCTGTGTTCTGTTCTCCCTCTGTTTCCAGAACCCAGCATAGATAATTTCTGATGAAATCTCTGTGTTGAGGTACAACTTTTTGTTGCCTTACCTACATTTTAAGTGTACAAAGGCACATATGAGTTTTGTCACAAGAAAAAACAGCAAAGAAAGGACATGGTCATTATTCTCACTGCAACCTCCATCAACACCAATTGCTTTTGGGTTGTTCTTCCACCCCCCCCCCCAAGGTCTCCAAAGTCAAGGCCAACATTAGACACCGGTAGTAAATATCTAAGTGCTTTTCTCCTTAGCTGCTTTGCCACCTTCCTCCAGCTTCCTGTGTTCCCACTTCCTCTGTATGTGCCTGCTCATCACAGGAAGAGGTTATCGGCACCAACACACTTCCGTAGACTCGGGATCCCAGAATAACCTGTCCCGTTGGTAGGGCTATACTTCATATCCATGTATCTAGTGTCCACACTTGTTCCTTGTCCTCGTTTCCCATCCTCCTTGCCCCCAGTCCTAGAAACTATAGATATTGTCTTTTTTTTTAATTTTTTTTTAAATTTATTTTCCGTATGTGTATGAATGTATTGTCTGCATGCAAGTCTGTGCACCCGTGACGTGCAATGCCGCAGAGGTCAGAAGAGGGCGTCGGACTCCCCTGGAACTGGAGTTCTCCTGGAATTGGAGCTTCAGACAGCTCTCAGCCGCCATGTGGGTGCTGGGGATCGAACCCGGGTCCTCTGCAAGAGCGGTCGGCGCTCTTAACCGCTAGGCCATCGTTCCAGCCCCAGATATTGTCTTTAAACACCAGAGATGGCTTATACAGGAGGAGGATGAATTGCAGGAGGAAAGTCAGAATGAAGCCAAGTAGCCCACTCAGAAACTCATCTGCAGTTTTGGATACTAACATCTAGCTCTTAAGCCTAGCATCTAAACCAAAGACTAATTACTCCTGAGCCTGATTCCCTATGAGGTTAGTCAAAGGTAAAATGTGGCAATATTTTTAAACCATTCACTAGCTTACAGTAAGTTAACATATAATTGATTATATTATAGTAAATATATTTTATTCTATGATGTGCTATGTAGAAAAAGTACATATATAAATATATAATACATAAATCATACCAATTTTTCTATTCTGCCATGTATACATATATACATACATAGAAACATTAGCATTCCATCATTCATATATTGTTTTCTGATTGAAAACTGGGGCCTGATATTTCATACCACCTTGTAGGTTCAAAGAGGGCAAGAGACAAATAGATTTTTCAAGCCACCAACATATTTCTCAGCTGCTCTTTGAATAAAAATTGGGTTCATTTTAAAGATTTTAAGGGAAAAGGTGAGTAAGATTCGTATTTAATCCTGGCAGAATCATTTGCTTAGAATTAAATAATGGGGGAGAAAATTCTTTTCTGAAAAAGTCTTCATTAAGAGAAATAACTCTCTCTAAAAAAAATAATTCTTGGGGGCTGAAGAGATGACTCAGCAGTAAGAGTGCTTGGTCCTCTTGCAGAGGACCCAGGTTTGGTTCCCAACACCCACATGGTGACTCACAGCTGCCGGTGCCTCCAGCTCCAGGTGATCTGATGCCCTCTTCTGGCCTTTATGAGAGAGAGAGAGAGAGAGAGAGAGAGAGAGAGAGAGAGAGAGAGAGAGAGAGAGAGAGAGAGAGAGAGAGAGAGAGAGAAGGAAGGAAGGAAGGAAGGAAGGAAGGAAGGAAGGAAGGAAGGAAGGAAGGAAGGAAGGAAAGAGGGAGCAGAGAGAAAGAAAGAAAAAAAGTAAGATTTCTATGTGACCAGGAACAAAGGATTCTTCTCTCTCTAGAACAAAGTCAGAATCAGGGGCTTTAACCCTTCTAAGAGGAGAGCCATTCAAAGTCATCATTGACATGGGAAGCTGGATGACCCCATTATATGGTAGCAGGAGAGGAAGGTTCCTCCTTTGGGGTATACCTATTAGTATGGCATAAGAACTCTGATATATCTGAAAAGCAAGATGAAAGACCTGAACTTTCTGTGATATATTTTCATGCATTCACTACCAAGTCTCCAGCAGAAGGCTGGGACTTAAAGCAAAATAAGAAGCCCAGCAAGGAAGATGAGAGCAGGAGCTTCAGTAACAGGCACGGGGAACATGAACTCTTTCCTCAGAGATCCCCAAATCCCTGAGAAGAGCAGCCTGGCTCAAGACTGCGATTCAATTTCATCAACTTGAAAGAGAGAGCAAACTATGGTAAGCCATCGTTAATGGAAGGAGAGGATTCCCAGCTGTCTGAACTCAATGAACTGAATGAACATTGATTCCATACCCAGAACCAGAAGTACAATGGTGTGCAACACAGACTTGATCCCACACCTCCCAGCAACAGCAAGCTCCAACCGAAGTGCACTTGTGGGTTCCAAGAGACCTGAAAGTCTAAAAAGCATTCTGGCAAGATTTTTCTATAAAGAGCCAGATATGCATTTTGAGACTTTGCAAGTCTTATGGTCTCTGTTGCAACTACTCAATTATATCATTTTAGTACAAAAACATAATCACAGAGCGTGAACAAATGGGCATTGTGTGCTCCAGGAAAGCTTTATTCGAAATTTAGATTTCAACTATTTTCCCACCTACTTAAAAACTCAAAAAACCTTTCTTGGTTCTCAGGTCATAGAAAAACAGGTGGTGACTAGATTCAGACCAGGAGGTGTAGTTTGGCTACCCTGGTTAAAGGTTAAGCCTAAAACATAAATAATAATTTAAAATAGCTTATAATTTTGAGCACTTGCTAAGTACACGATTCTATGCTAAGTATATTTTGCTGTGATAACATTACAGATATAATTCATCTCTCCAATGGACATTCCTAAGTAAGGGAAAGGGAGGGGCGTTTAGCTACTTTTCTAAGAAGTAATCATAAGGAAGGGTGGGGCCACCGTTTTGAGCACCATCTATTATGTCTGTTTCTCTTAAAAGGAAATGTTAGAAGCTGGAAAGATGGTTCAGTTGGTAAAATGTTTGCCTTGCAAGAATGTGGCCCTGAGTTTGAGCCCCAAACCCATGTTAAAAAGTAATATAGCTGGGCGTGGTGACGTACGCCTTTAATCTTAGCACCTGGGAGGCAGAGGCAGGTGGATCTCTGTGAGTTTGAGGCCAGTCTGGTCTACGTAATGAGTTCCAGGCCAGCTGGGGCTATAGGGAGACCCTGTCTCAAAAAGACAAAAAAAAAAAAAAAAAAGATAACAAATAAAAGGGGCTGGAGAGATGGCTCAGCAGTTAAGAGCACTAGCCACTCCTTCAGGAGACCCAGGTTTGAATCTCAGCACCCACATGGCAGATAACAACCTCTGGTAACTCTAGTTCCAGGTGATCCAAAACCCTCTTTGGGTCACAGATGCACTTATATACATGCAGGCATAACCACTCATATACATTAAATGGATTAATTAATTAATTAATTAAATGTTTTAAATTTTTATTGAATTTTTGTGTATTTCATACTGAACATCTCGATCTTAATCATCTTTATACCCCGTTCTCACTGGCACCCTCCCATAGCCCCGCCCCCTGCACTGGAATTCATACATTCTGTCATTTGTGTAAGGCCTATCATGTCAAGTTAGTGTCCCATGATATCCTTCAGTTGAAGTTCATCCACTGAGGACTAATCAGCCAATCTAGTTTAAGTTCAGCTCTTCCTCACCTAGCAGTAATCGGCTGCCAATATTTCTTTGGCAAAGATTGGGTTCTGCTGCCCATTTCCCCAGTTCCATGCTGGGTTGTTGTCTGCTTGAGTTTGCATGGGTCTTGTGCATGCTGACACCATTGCTGTAGGTTCATATGAGCAGGGTCCCAGGAGCTTGTAAGACTCAATTTCCATATGGTCATGTACCTCCTCCTTGGCTCTTACAATCTTTCCACCCCACTCCCCTACAAAATGGTCCCTGAACCCTGGGTGGGTGAAGTTTAATACAGGAGTCCTGTCCAAGTACCCACATTCTGAAGACTCTTAATCTCTACACTTTGGCCATTTGTGGCCTTTTATATTCCCGGCCTTCTATTGCATGAAAGAGCTTCATTAATGAGAATTGAGAGATTCATTAGTGTCCTCTTTACTGCTTGTTCTATGTTCCTTGAGCCTTAGGTATAGAAGGTACATTGCAGATGTGCCACTTGCGCTTGGGCAATTCACAGACAATGTCTGTGTGTGACCAGTTGTGGAACTCTGTAATAGTCTCCATCTGGTACAAAAGAAGCTTCTTTGATGAATGGTGACTGGGATACTTAACTGTAATTAGGAGGATACATATTTCGTACTTAGTAAGAAATTACATTAGTCTAGGGATATGACAGACAGCCTCAGGGTTTTCTCTAAGATCTATGACCTCTCCAGCCATTAGTATTTGGCTATGTTTACAGTAACACACATGAGTTTCCTCCCACTGAGCGGGCTTTAAGTCCAAATAGGTCCGTGTTTATTGCCCCCAAGATAAAAGTGCCACTACTGCACCAGTGTTGTATGCTGTGTCAGTCATTGATATGGTTATTTGGTCTTGGAGCGAGTGTAGGACCATCTATTGTTCTCCTTTAGCAGCTTATGTAGAGCTCTCCAAAGCTATGAGAGCCAACCTTCAGGGGAGGAGGCTTCCAGGTCAGTTCCAGCTCCATTGCTCCAAATCATGTGTCTGAAGTAGGTCCTGTCTTCAGCAATAGGATCTTACCTTAAAGTTCTGGGAGGCAATCAAAGGTTGTGGCAATAGCTTATATAATCTGGGGAGTCTCTTGGACTACCCTGGCCAACAAATCAAAGGAAGGTTTCTCCTGTCTAGTCCTATTTCTTGTTATGTAGCTTTCAGCTATATACATGCACTGGACTCATGTAGAAATATTGTATGTGTAATTTGTCATTAGGTTGTTCAACTAATATGATTCCCTCTGGTTTTTTACACTAGCTAGGCATTATTTATCTCTCCTCTCTCCCTGTCTAACCCTCCCTCCATGCCCTCCCCATTTAAAGTGTCCACATTTCCCCCATTTCTCCCTTGATTACACCAGTCTCCTATGGGCCCACCTCTCTTGAACTCCTTCTTTCCTTTTATCCCCAAAGTTTTTGTATATCCTTGAATGCCGTCCACCAGGCCAAGCTCTCATTTATTACTTATTGAAGACCCAGATATGAGTACATGCAATTTCAACCACCTGATATTTGACAAAGGGGCCAAGAACACTCACTGAAAGAAACATAGCATCTTCAGCAAACGGCACTGGCAAAACTGGATCTCCCCCTGAAGAAGAATGAAACTAGACCCTTATCCTTCACCTTGCACAAAAGTCAACTCCAAATGGATCAAAGATCTCAATGTGAAACCTGAAACTCTAAAATTGTTAGAAGAAAACATTAGCAGTAACCTACAAGATACAGCTGTAGGAAAGGACTTTCTAAATCAGACAGCAGTTGGTCAGGAATTAAGATCAACAATCAATGAGTGGGACCTAGTTAAACTAAAAGGCTTCTGTGCAACAAAAGAAACAACCAAGGAAATGAAGAGAAAATCCACAGAGTGGGAAAAGCTTCACCAGTGACACATCTGACACAGGTTTCACATCCAGAATATACAAAGAACTCAAAAAACAAAGAACCAAGAAAACAAGTGACCCGATTAAAAGATGAGCTAAGGATCTGAACAGAGAGTTCTCGAAAGAAGAAATAAAGATGGCTAAGAAACATTAAAAAGTGTTCAACATTGTTAGTATTTAGAGGACTACCAATTAGAACCACTTTTAAGATTTCATCTTACCCCAGTCAGACTGGCTAAGATCAAGACAACAAGTGATTCCAAATGCTGGAGAGGATGTGGGGAAAGGGAAACGCTCATTCACTGCTGGTGAGATTGCAAGCTCCACACTGGAAAGCAGTGTGGTGTGGAAACCTCTGAGAAACACTAAAAATGAACTACCATTTGACCACTCCCTGGCATATGCCCAAAGGACTCATCCTGTTGCAGACATACTTCTACATCCATGCTTGTTACTGCTGTTTTCACAATAGCTAAGAAACGGAAACAACCTAAGTGTCCCTCAACTGACCAGTGGATAATGAAAATGTGGTACGTTTACACAATGGAGTTCTACTCAGAGGTAAGGAAAGACAAAATCATGAGATTTGCAGGTAAATGGATGGAACTAGAAACTGTTATGCCAAGTGAAGTGACACAGCCTCAGAAAAACACACGTATTCTCCCTCATATGCAGATCCTCGCACCAAATCCTTCATCCTTCCATGTGAGTTTGTATCCTGATGTAGCTGCAGGAACCCGGAAGATGGAAAGGGGGGGGGGCAAGAAGGAACCTGAGAGAAGAACAGTAGGAGACCGGTGTTACTAAGGGAGAGATGGGCAAAATGGGGGATTTAAATGGGAGGGAGGGGGAGTTATACAAGGAAATTGGGGGATAAAGGGAAAGGAGCTCAAGAGAGGTGGGCACATAGGAGACTGGTGTTATCAAGGGAAAGTGAGGAAAACTGGAACACTTTAAAGGTGGAAGCCATGAAGGGACTGTTGGGCGGGGAGAGAGAGTACGGAGACAAATAATGCCTAGCTAGTGTAAAAAACCACAGGGAATAACATTAACGGAACAACCTAGCCACTTTGCCTCAAACTCACCAAAGGC
This sequence comes from Rhizomys pruinosus, assembly GCA_009823505.1. NCBI lineage: Eukaryota > Metazoa > Chordata > Mammalia > Rodentia > Spalacidae > Rhizomys > Rhizomys pruinosus. The sequence continues at coordinate 2,763,066 of VZQC01002907.1, forward strand.
AGAGTCAGGGAAATCATTGAGTCCTCTCCTGCCAGCTGACAGAAGGAAAACCGTGCTAGAGGAGTTACAAAAAACAGACCCAAAACAAAACAGACATCTTGTCACCTCTCCCAACCCCACTAATGACATTTCCCTCACCTCCAATGGGCATCTAACTTGGTATCACAAATCTCTAAAAAGGAGCACACACACACACACACACACACACACACACTCACACACTAGAGCATCCTTTTCAACAGGGCAACATTTGGCTAAGAGTGACTTGCTGTTGGGAAAAGAGGTGAATTTAACAGGCATCTGGGCAAGGAACACAGTTCTGTTTATTGATGGAAGACTGTTTACAAAAGTAAGAACTCTTTGGGGACCTTTGAAGATTTTGGCAAGCCCCAGTCCCAAAGGTTGCTGTGTGCTAAGAGAAGACTTATGGAGCTCTGAAAATGAGCGGCTGAAAGGTTAGCGTCTCCAGAAACCTATTAAAGCAGCCGACCGCGATGGTCGCCACGCAGGGAGCGTCATGAGGAGAGCTAGCATGCCTTCCTTTGGGCGGTTCCTTTTCTCTGCACTATAATTCCCCCAAAGGCTCGAGTGTCAGCGGCTTTGTCCCCAGGCAGTAATGCTACCGTGAGATGGTGGAAGCCTTAAGGAAGTGGAGCCTAGTTGGGGTGAAGTAAATGAACAGGACATCCCCTTGAAGGCTACACTGGTCCCTTGGCCCCTTCTCTCCCTCCTGCCTCCCTCTTCCATAAGATGAGTAGATTTGTGTGACCATATGCTGCTCTCCACTATAATGTCACACCTCATCACGCATCCAGAAACATGGAAGTGACCATGGACTGATGTCTCCGACACTGTAAACCAAAATAACCCTTTCCTCCTTCCAGTTGATCTGGGGTTTTTTTGTCACAATAACAGAAAGCAAATGCTTTGGGTGAAAGTCAAGACCTCCACACCCAGCCTGCAACTTCTGCTTCAGAACAAGTGTTTCTTTGTATTTTGTGCCTCCAAGTCTCCAAGCTTTGTAAGTGTCTTTGGTTTACTAGACTGACGATGTTCTAAGAACACCATAAGACTTGCTCATCAAAGTTGCAGGTGCTGGGAACAAAGAGTACAAAGAGTGCACAGTATTTGAAGATTTAAGGACTGCAGTTTCACAAAATTGGATTTTTAGATTTACTTTATGTGTGTGTGTGTGTGTGTGTGTCCGTGTGTGTCTGTGTGTCTATGAACATGTGTACAGCTACCCAGAGAATATTCTTAACTGATGGACCATCTTTCCAGGCCTCAGAATTAATTTTTTGGGGGGGTCTTTTTGAGACAGAGTCTCCCTTTAGGCCCAGCTAGCCTGGAACTCACTATGTAGACCAGGCTGGCCTTGAACTCAGAGATCCACCTGCTTCTGCCTCCTGAGTGCATTTGCCACCACACCACACGCTAAGAACTAAAGACAGTTCTTAGCTGCCATGTGGGTGCTGGGGATCGAACCCGGGCCCTCTGCAAGAGCAGTCAGTGCTCTTAACTGCTGAGCCACCTCTCTAGCCCCTACTTATTATTCTTTATGTACAAGTATATTGCCTGCAGGTGTATGAGTGCACCCGTGTCATGCAATGCCTGCAAAGGTCAGAAGAGGATGTTGGATCCTCTAGAGCTGGAGTTATGAGCAGCTGTTATCTGCCATGTGGGTGCTGAGAATCAAACCCAGGTCCTCTGCAAAAGCACCCAGTGTTCTTACCCACCGAGCCATCTCTCCAGCCTGACTCTCTCTTTTTTTAAACCCACCGAGTCTTTCTCCTGATTCCTGTATTCACATAGATGTAGCCATCAACCAGAGCACAGGGAGACTTTCAGGGAAAGTGGTTCTCCCTCTCCCAGCTGCCATCAATTGCCAATAATAGCTTCTCAGCTAGGGATGGCACTGCATAAGCCCCTCCCCAACCATGCTGGGGTTTTAATTGCCTTGATCTGGTACAGCACTTGTTTAAAATACATGGGTCTATTAAGTTTAGAAGCCCAACAACAACTAAAGTAAATAAATATGTAAATAGATAATAAAATTACAAACAAACGAGACAAAGATCTTAAAGGCAGCCAGAAGAAAACAAGTCATTTATAAAGAAATGACCAATAAACAGACAGCACACATCTTACTAGTAGCATTGAGAGCCAGCTGCAAGTGAATAGTGTTTATAAAATATAAAGCAAAAATAACTGTCATACTAGTATTGTGTACTCAGGAAAAAATCAAAAATATGAGCTACATAAGGCATTTTCAAAAAAGCAGAAGCTGGAATTATTATTGCCAATAGACTTCTCTAATTCAACTTCTAAAAGACATTTCAAAAATAAGAAAAATGATCTCACAAAGAAAATCCAAAATATGAGAGCAATAACAAAGATATTGGTAAACAACTAAATGCCTTCTATAAAATAATCTTATTTCTGAGCTATAAAAATAGGCTCTAAAGATTGGAAGTAAAAATTTCTTCAAACAAGACATATTGGAACATATCTATCATCCGTGCATGTAGAAGCTGAGCCAAGAAGGTTGTGAATTCAAGACAAGCCAGGGCTACATAGTGAGACACTATCTCAAAAAAATTGCATGTTCAAGAGCTTTTTCTTTTTTTTTTTTTTTTGGTCTTTTTTTGAGACAGGGTCTCCCTGTAGCCCCAGCTGTCCTGGAATTCACTCTGTAGACCAGGCTGGCCTTGAACCCACAGAGATCCACCCGCCACCTCTGCTTCCCAAGTACTGGGATTACTGGGATTAACGGAGTGTGCCAGGGGCTCTGCTTAACTTTTTTTTTTTCTTTTTCTTTTTAGTTTTACCCTTTTTTTGGTATTTTTGAGACAGGGTCTCCCTTTTAGTACCAGGTGTCCTGGAGCTCGCTCTGTAGACCAGGCTGGCCTTGAACCCACAGAGATCCACCTACCTCTGCCTCCCGAGTGCTGGGATTAAAGGCGTGTGCCACCACGCTGGGCTCAAGAGCTTTATTCTGCAACATGGTGACTATCATTTATAACAATATATTATATTCTTGAAAATTGCTGAAAGTGCATTTTAAATGTTCTCACCACAAAAAGTATATTAATATTGGTTAATTAGATAAAAATATATTAATATAGGTTAATTAGATCAACTTAGCTATCCCACATTGTATATATATTTCAAAACATATTGTACATGATAAATAAATACAATTTAACCAAAATTATAAAGTAAAATTTATATATAAACCTGAGAGGAATAAACAAAATTAAAATATTCTAATACCCTCACATTCTTCAAGGGAAAGATATTAATTAACTTTAGATCTAATAAAATATGAGTTGTAAAATTGTAAGAATAAAATCATCAAAATAGTATGTATAACTTTCAATGTTTTTCTTTATCTATATGTTTATCCCACATAAGTTTACATCTACCACCTGCATGCAGATGGCTGCAAAAGCTACAAGCAGGGGTTGGAGTAACAGGCAGATGTGAGCCATCTGACATGGGTGCTGGGAACCAAATCCTGGTCTTGCGCAAGTACAGTAAGCACTCTAAGCTGATGAGCCATCTCTTCACTCCCCAACTTCTACATTCTGAAGAGAAAAAAATAGGGAAAAAAACTTTAATCTAATAGTGCAAAAAATGGGAAAAAGAAGCATGTGAAACACATAGAAAGATTCAAATAAAAATTAGTCCAAAGTTAGCAATTATAAGAACAAGTAGAGAAACTGGTGTCACCAATAAAAAGATGATGTTTTAACTAGCAACGGTCTCCTTTAAACTAACAATAGGAGCCAAGTGTGGAGGCTCAAACCTGTATCCCATCATCAGGGAGGCCGAGACAAGAAGACTGGGAATTCAAGGTAAGCCCCCGATGTGCAGCAAAGTGGAGACCAGTCTGGGCTACATGAGACCCTGACTCCAAAAAAAGCTAAAATAAAATTAAAAAGATGAAATAAAGTAACCAGAAGAAACAAGAGATCAGAGAAAGATTTAAAGAAAATTTGGTAACCAAGCACAATTGAGTAAAAAATCTATTATCCAACAAAAGAGACTTTAAAATAAAAATATTACTTGCATTTACTAGGAATAAAGAGAAACAATATATAATGATAAAGCATCAAATTTATTAGAACTCTTTTAAAAATATTTTATTTATTATTTTTTATTTTACATGTATGAATATTTTGCCTGCATGTATATAAGTGAACTCATGTCAAGCAATGACCTCAGAGGTAGGAAGAGGACATCAGATCCCCTGGAACTGGAGTTACAGATGAGTCTTAGCTGCCATGTGGGTGCTGAGAATTGAACCTGGCTCCTCTGCAAGAGCAGCCAGTGCTCTTAATCGCTGAGCCATCTCTCCAGCTTCTCATTGGAACTCTTTAGCAGTTACAAAGTTATAGACAAGTGGCCAGGCATGGTGGTGCACGCCTTTAATCCTAGCACTTGGGAGGCAGAGGCAGGCGGATCTTTGTGAGTTCAAGGCCAGCCCGGTCTACAGAGTGAGTTCCAGGACAGCTGGGGCTACAGGGAGACCCTGTCTTTAAATTATAAAAAAAAAAAAAAAAAAAAAGTTATAGACAAGTGATAAAAAGACATTGAGATACATGAAACAAAAATTGAGATAAGCCAAGAAGAAACTGACAAGTCATAATCAAAACAAGAGATTTCTACCCCTACCTCTGAGTCACTGAGTCTTTGAACAACACAATTTAAAAGCTCAGTTTAATGGGCATTCTATATAGAAGCCAGTATCTGACAATTAGATTCTTCTCAATTACACAATGAAAGATTTATGAAAAAAAAATGACCACATTCCAGGCAGTAAAGCATATTCCAACAATTTTCAAAGGATCGATATCATATAGACTATAATCTCATAATAATGCAATTAAGTCGATAACAATAAGAAAACAAAAAGGATTGGACATTTAAGAATCTCCTTCTATATAATTCATGAGCCAAAGGAAAATAATACTGGAAATTTTATAATACTGTTAAAAAATAATAAGTGTGCTTGCTATATATTAATCTTTATTAATTCCTGGGAACTGCATACAATGCATTTTGATCATATTCACCCCAGCTCCTCTCAACTCCTTCCAATACCCACATCTCCCTACCTCCCCCAACTTTGTGATCTCAACTCCTTCCAATGCCCACATCTCCCTACCTCCCCCAACTTTGTAATCTCAACTCCTTCCGATACCCACATCTCTCTACCTCCCCCAACTTTGTGATCTCAACTCCTTCCAATACCCACATCTCCCTACCTCCCCCAACTTTGTGATCTCTCTCTCTCTCTCTTTTTTTTAATTTAGTAACCCATCAACTCCAATTTGTGCAGCCAGTGTACCCATGGGTGTGGGAGCCTCCACTGGAGCCTGGTCAATCTACCATCCACAGAAGCAACGCCAGGAAAGAAAACTTACCCTCCACAGAGGCCATCAACTGTCCATCACTCCTCACTTAGGGGTGGGGACTCATGAACCCCTTTCCATTTCATATTACAATGTTGATCCGCTTGATCTTGTGCAGGACTTAACTAGGCAAGCACAGCTGCTGTGAGGTCACAAGTGCAGTGGTCCAGTCCTGTCCAGAGGGCATCGCTTTTCTCTGGTTGTAACTGACATATGGCTCTCACATCTTTCTGCCCTCTCTTTTGAAATGGTCCCTGAGCCTTGCAGAAGGGATGTGATATAGCTGTCCTGTTCCTGGCTGAGCACTCCACACTCACTTATTCTCTGCACTTGGGCCAGTTGTGAGTTTCTGCGTTAACCATCATCCACTTCACAAAGAAACTTCTCTTTTGATGTCTGAGAGCTGCACTAAACTGCAGGTAGAGAGACACAAGTTAAAAAGGCAGTTTGATACCGTGTTCATTTAACAAATAAGAGTAGTAGGTCCACCCCTGGAGCTTGTGAATAGGTTAAATCTTATGAGGTACATTTAATGAAATACTTCGAGAAAAATATATATTCCTATTCATTAATGAAAAATAATAACTAATATGACCAAAACCACATTGTATGCAAAACTTGAACAGGATCTGCAAATTACATAGCAACTGTCAAAGTAGGTCTCTTTACTCAAAAGGGATGATGTGATTGCTATATAGGAAAGAGGTCTCCTTTTGAGTTTAATTTTATCAATTTTAGTTTTATTTATGCTTTGAAATTTTCTTGTGTGTGTGTGTGTGTGTGTGTGTGTGTGTGTGTATGAGTATATGCTCATGTGTGTGCAGGTGCCCACAGAGGCCAAAAGATGATGTCAGATCCTCTGGGAGCTGGAGTTGCAGGCAGTTATGACTCATCTAATGTGAGACAAGATATACCAGATGGAGAAAACAGCATATTCAAAGACCCCAAGGTGGAAAGGAGTATTTAAAGGAATATTTAAAATGCTCCCAGCACCAAACATTCAGTAAGTATCCAGAATAATAGGTCCTATCTCATGGTTTAAGCAGAAGTCCCCTAAACTGGGATTATGAAGGACACTTGCACCCTTATCTTTCTCATGAATTTAGCTCTCTAAATTCTAATCTCAATCTTTCATCCTCTAACTTGAAGCCTCCTAATGATTTGAGTTGATCATATGACACTTCCAGTCTTCCTATGAAATATAACTTTGTCTTTTTTGAGCCAACAGTTGTTAACATTTAGCATTTATCACATGGCAGGCACCCTACTAAGTACTTTGTAAGCAATGTCTGCTTTAATCCTCACAACATTCTCATTAAGGTTGTTGCTACCTATCTCTAATCTACAGGCAAAAAGACCAAGGTTATTAGAAACAAGTCACCCAAGCAAGAAATGGGAGAACAGAGGTTTGACTCAGCCACGTTGGTAACCTGCCGTTTGGGGTTGCACTATATTGGGTTGTTATCACTCTTAAGCTGTGCGTGACTCTTGACCTAAAGCAATTCCTAAAATAATGGAGGGTCTGGGGAGTCCTGGGGCTCTCGCTATTGTACTCACTCACTGTTCTCCAGAAGCCTACTGGGATCAAGTTCAGGTGGACACCATCCACACCTTTAGGGAGGATCTTAATACAGAGATGCAAGGACCTGACACAGGATAAGTGTACATCCGCCTGATGATTCTGGTGAGGAGCCAGGAAGAGGTTTATCTGTGCAGCCAGACCTAAGCACGGCCTCTGCACAAAAGCTTTCAGAGAACAGGGGCTCAGCACACTCCACTTTTATCCTAATGGTGGAAAACTTCTTTCTCTTTTGCCTAAATTCTCCTTTTCTCAAACTTCCCATGCTTGGAGAAACAGAAGTCATTAATGTCATGGGGTTAGAAATTCTTATTGCTGGTAATTCCATATCCTTCTTGAAACTGTGATGTCTTGTTTGAGGTTTTGGAGGAGAAGTACCAGGAGCGACAGGGGTACAAGCCTGTCATCCCAGCACTCTAGAGGAGTGCAGGAGATCGTGAGTTCAAGGCTGGGGTGGAATATGTAGTGAATTCCGGGCCAGCCTAGTATATGTAACAAGGCTCTATCTCAAAAAAAAAAGAAGAGCAGAGCATTCCAGAGTTTAAATTATAAAACAGAAGAAAAGCATCATATTCGCTTTACAAGAAAGCGGAAGAGATAGAAGAGAGCGAGCATGTGGAAGGAGGGTGCAGGAAAAGACGCTGATGGAGACAGAAAAAGTAGACAGGGAAAAGGTTGGACACATTCAAAGATGCTCAAAAGAGTGATGGAAATTCTTCCTGTAGCAACAGTGTCTTGTTCTTTTATTGGCCAAAAAAGATCCAAGAAAGATTTAATCCTTAATGCACAAAATTCCCTATGAGCCCAAGGAGAATGCCCTCACTGAATTACGATAGAAAGCTCACTCCTTCGTGTATAATTGAAGACATTTAGGGTGACTTTATAACCCGTGTTGCTTCTGCATAGATCAGCCCCAAGCCCTCACTAGCTAATGTGCTGCTCTCTCAGGAAGCTCTCTACTGCAATTGAAAGTCCTTAATTCTGACCCTCAGCCCATCCCAGCTTCCGTGTGGCTTACAGCAAACATCCAGGAGTTATTCAGTCCATCTGTGTTGGCTCAGCCCACAGAATTCTCTCAAACAGCTCTTGCTCAGTGAGGTTTGGGTTTCCTTTTGTTTTCTTCCCCAAAAGTGTTGACTTTTGATAAGCACTTCCCATTCAGTTATTCAGTTGGTTTCTGGTTTTCTGGGTGTAGGAAGGAAAAACTACATTATGTGTGGCCCCGACCCCTTGGGGACGATTTGCTTCAGAGGGTTTAATGATGGAACCTCACCCTCCACACACTAACTAGGCCTAATTTGATTCCTAACAAATATTTCACTGGAGCATTGTTTTCCATGATGACTGACACACACACACACACACACACACACACACACACACAGACTCTCCAAAACTAGGGACAGAAATGGCTATCTTATCATGAAGTGGTTCTCTTAGAGCAGCTCAAGCACTTTAGAGATAGTCTATGTGAGGTCCCCTTGAGTCATGGGTGCTACCTCAGAAGCTGCTGACCATATTGCTTACTATATGTTGCTACTAACTCCCAGTGAGCATCTCAGGCTCGAGAATCTTAAGTCACCTGCCAACATTCCACCACCATCATACCCTGAAATGCACTTTGAATTGCATCCCATTATAGGGAACACATCGGGTTCACACCAGTTTATCTTTCGTGTGTGTGTGTGTGTGTGTGTGTGTGTGTGTGCGTGCGTGTGTGTGTGTGTGTGTGTGTGTGTTACATAGTTAAGTCCTGCCTAACAGGCTTATATCCTATTTATATACCTTCTTCTCTCACCACATGTATCAGCTTAAATGTTTAATTAACATGCTAGTGAGACCTTCCTTAACTAGTCTAAGCTCTTTTTTAAAAAACACTGGAGAGAGAACCCAGGACTTTGTGGAGAGGAAAACAAACTCTGCCACTGAGCTACATCTTCAGCCTAGGTAAGCTCCATGTTACTTCTTCCTGCCTTGAGCTGTCAGCCCACTAAACCTCACTGTCCCAGGCTAACTTACTCTCTGAACATAACTGTGACCAGATAATAAATAGCTCTGACTTGGAGAAGCATTTTGAATGATTTTGATTGCTATGTTTTTTCAGGGAGGAGCTGCCTACCTCCAAAATATAAGTTGCAAGAGCGTATGGAAAGAGACATAATTTGTGTTACTGTGATATGCATTCCTAGCTGCTAACATGGGTTCCAGGTGTGCATTTGCACAATGTTTGTGAACAAATCAAGGAAGCAATGGCTCCTTTACTTCTTTGTTTTGGCCACCTGCTCATTAGAAACCTTGAGACACTGACCTTGAGGTTAAGGCAAATTCTTTCTCCTAAAGGGTTGGAGTTAGATCCATAGACACGAGCTAATCATTAGGAGCCAGACAGAAAGAACTGCATCCTATGGTGACATCCCCAGATCTGGCTGCTTAACTCCTGGTCCTGAGGCCTGCTAACTATTCCTAGAACTCACAGAACAAATCTTTTCAATACACTTCCCAAGGTCAGCTTTAATCACTCTCCAGATCTGGCAATTGATTGATGCGACTAATTAGCACAAAGGAACATTAAGTAACTCATATCCAAACATAGCTTAAAATAATTTAATGGTATCCTGATGTTCTTAGAATAAAATCCAGATTCTAAACCAATGCTGGGAAGCCCTAAATGATCCAACCACACTTGTCTCTACCACTTTATCACCTTCTCTCTATGGCCTCTCTGGTTTGGGGAAATGTGGGGGTTTTTTAAAGAGGGAAACTATTTTTAAGCACTTTTTTTAAAGAGGGAAACTATTTTTAAGTACCTTTCCACCTCAGGGCCTTTGCATGTCACTTGCATTGCTTGGGTGCTATCCTTACCTCTTCACATGTCTAGTGTTTCTTTAGTCATCAGATCTATGCTCAAATGTCACCTTCTGGCTGGGAGGATAGCTCAGTATATAAAGTTCTTCCTTTATATGGTAGCATGGTTCTATAATCCCAGCACAGTTATGGGAGGCAGGGACAGGGGAATCCCTGGAAGCTGAGCTAGCCTGGCGTATACAGAACAAGAGATTCTGCCTCAAACAAGGTGGAAGACAAGGACTAAAACCTGAGGCTGTCCTCTGATCTCCACACACATCCTGGTATGTATGCATTCACACACACACACACACACACACACACACATACACAAACACACACACACACACACACACACACACCACATACATCGTATACTCAAAAACAAAAATTAAATGTCAGCTCTGCAAGGAGACATTCTGGATCCAGAAGGCCTCAAGTGGCACATTCACATTCAGAATATCAGAGAAAGGATGCTTTTCAAGGATGTGGAGAGATACCATGGATAATGCAGTAGCTCAGAAGCAACAGAAGGGTTGCTGTCATTCCTAAGACTAGAGGGAAGAGGGCAGGAACACAGGACTCCAAAAGGAAAGTTCCGACAGAGAGCTAGCTCTCACTATAGAACATTCATGGTGGTCTTCTGGAGCAGAAAACAGGGTCATACAGTGAATAATGACCCTAGGGTTGAGCCAGATATAGATATATAGATATCATGATATGGATATAGATTAGATAGGTATAGGTATAGATATAGATAGAGGAGATTAGATAGATATAAATATAGATGTCATCCTTTCCCGAGACACCCTATCTAAAGATTGCCATAGTTTGGCTTGGTGCCCACTATGACATTATTCAGATTTGGTGGAACCTTTTAAAATGTGGAGCTGATGGGGCCCACCCGGCCAGCCAGATCAAGATGGCGCTGAGGGGAGGTAGAGGAGGAGGGACCCGGGTTGTTTGCCAAAACCTCTGGTTGGGGAAAGATAAGGACGCGAGTTACAATTGTCAGCCATGTATGCCAATCCACCTGAGAGGGTCAGAGGGGGCTGCAGGAACATTGGTCATTTGCTTTCACACCTAAATGCCTTTTGTGGCTGTTTTGTATATAAGTCACTGCCCTGCTTGCAATAAACGAGAACCTGCTTGACTGGACTCCCCACTGCGTCTGAGTGTCTCAGGGAACTGAGAAGGCTGGGGAACAGGTGAGCAGCGCACTTACCTTTCCTCAGCCCAGTCGGTTCTGGGACCAGACTGGACTAAGACCCCAGCATGGAGCCTTGTAGAAGGTTTTCAGGTCACTGGGGACATGGACTCAAGGGGGATTATGGGACTGAATCCTTTCCTCTTCTGCTCTTTTACTTCCATATCTATGAGGTGAGCATTTTTCCCCAGCACACACTCCTATCATGATGTGTTTCCACAGGCCCAGAACAATGGGCCAACATATCATGGAATGAAACCTTCAAACCTGTGAGCCAAAATAAGACTTTTCTATTTATAACGTGATTATCTTGGATGTTATTATGACAGAAATCTGTCTAACACAGTGTATTTTCTAATTTATTTTCTGTTCCTGTGATAAAACACTCTGACCAAAAGCAACTTTGGGGGAAAGAATTATTTCATCTTCCACTTCCACCTCACAGTCCATCACTAAGGGAAGTCAAGGTAGGAACTCAAGGTAGGAACCTGAAGGCAGGACTACTTGCTATTCAACTCAGGACCAAGAACTCACACACACAGCCAAGGACGTGCAGCGGAAACAAGGGAGGAGCAGTGCTTGCTGGCATGTAGCCCAATGTTGAGCTAGCTTCCTTAACAGCCGAGGCTTGCTTATAGGCCTACTCAGAGCTAGTACATTATTCCAAACCACCTGCCCAGGGAATGGCATCACACGTAGTAGGCTGGGCGCTTCTGCATCAATTAACAATCAAGACAATCTGACCTGGGAAATCCCTCATGGAGACTCCCTTCTTTTGTGACTCTAGGCTGTGTCGAGTTGGTGGTTACTGCTAGAACACACAGTGCTTGACCCTCTTCCATCAACATCAAATTATGCCCTTTACTGAAGATTACAAGTATCTCTTCTATCCAGAAGCACAGGAATCATCCATCCCTTGCCTGCCTCCCTACAACCGGCACCCAAAGTAATGCCTGATACATGGTACCCAAACAAATAGCTTTGAATGAATAATAATCAATAGAATATGACAAAGATTAACAAAACTCCAGACTATGGTCCCCTTGAATGAGATGCAAAAGTAATGTGCTCCAAACACGGAAACTCAGCTCTCCCCTTTCCTACACCACACTTAAGCACAATCCATGCTGATTTCATTTCTGTCTTCCAAATACCTGCCCATCCCTCACCCAGAGCCTCTCTCCATTATTACAGGTTGCAATTCCCGTGTCAACTGCTCAGCCTTTTAGGCTGTAAGTGGTTGGAAGTGCAAATGCTTTGAAAATAATTCTGCTTCATGAGCTTCCCCCCGCCCCCACCTCCATCCCCCAGCGTGGCCAGCTGGAGAAAATCTGCTTTTTATGTTGCCATTTCATCCAGTGAAGCTGGGACATTTTCCTGGGTAGGGTGGTGGAAGGAAGATAAGGAGAAGGGTTCGAGGGAGCCTCTGAAATTCCATGCATCCTTACTTTAAAACGAGAGAGAGAGAGAGAGAGAGAGAGAGAGAGAGAGAGAGAGAGATCTCCAACATTATCCAACATGAGGGAAATGTTGAAAATTTATTATAAAATTATCAGTCATTAAAATGGCTTGGAAGAGAATCCTGGTATGAAAAGGGTGCTGACTTGTAAAACAACAGAACACAAAAAACCTCCATACAGTTTTATCACAAGGGTGTGGACGTCATGGCTGGAAACAAAGAATGTGGAGAGCAGTGTCAGTGGTGGGTATATTGCATGTGAGTTATTTCTTTCTGATCACATTCAGAGCTGTCTCATCTTTTTGCCTGGGCTTACCAGCTGAACAAGTGTCCTAACCTCATCCAATTCCTGACGCTCCTGCTGAGCTTTTAGACGTTGCATAAGTCCTTTTGCTTATCGGATCCTAGATTTCTTTTTTTTTTTGGTCTTTTCGAGACAGGGTCTCCCTGTAGCCCCAGCTGTCCTGGAACTCACTCTGCAGACCAGGCTGGCCTTGAACTCACAAAGATCTGCCTGCCTCTGCCTCCCAAGTGATTTCTATCTGATCCTAGACCTTGCTGTCTAGATCACAAAAGTCGCTGTAGGCATTAAATAAGTGCACACAGCAGTCACTTATTAAATGTCGAGTAATTCCCGAGTGTTGGAGTAACACTAAGCAGTTCAACAGTCCATTACCACTGTACTACTGACCTAACTGTCATGAGGAGTTCATTGTGAGCTCTAGAATGTGGTCCAAAATGCAGCATTTTACATCATCCAATCAGCAAGAACAATGGGATGACTGGACACTTATCAGTGAATACACTGGAGGCAAGTGAAAAAACAATTGCATGTTAAGCCTTAGAGAGCTTGGTGTTCAAAACCCACTGTCCTCAACTGGTTTCTAGAATACCTCATTTCAGAAATTAACAAAATCTCTTTCCCCTTCTCTAATTTTTGCTTTTTTTTTTTTCATGAGAGAAAGTTTTTAAAACTGGGAAAGAATTTTAGTAATATTAGCCAAAAAGATCCTGTTCGGGTGTAGCAAGCCCCTGAGACCACAGAAGCTCCTTGATGACTACTAAAGGCTGGTGCTTGAAACTAATGTGAAATTTGGCAGCAAATTCACTCGACCTCTTATACCAGTTCCTAAAGATCTGGACTCTCACTTGCATTGCACAGATCAGCAGATACATATTCTCTCTGTGTGTCTCTCTCTGATTCCTCTTCCTGTCTTCTTTCCTTTCTTTTCCCTCCCCCCTTCTTTTCAGAGTCTTATTCTCAACTATGGTCTGAAACCACAACGTCTAAAATATACCTGTCAACCCCTTGCATAGCAGGTGTCCACTGGGTCCACTGGGTCTACTGGGCACAGGGAACTTGTTCTTCTCAGTCCATCTTCTTTCACCCCATTCCAAGGACCTCCTTTCTGAAGTCTGTTGAATTCATGATGATTTCTATGATCTAAATTTCAATGTTACCTTTTGTTCATGTTTTACAATATGACTTCTTAGCCAGCCAATCTGAGTTTTCCACACCCTTATAAAAGTTACCAAGCAAATAACTCCCTACCCAAGAAACCCTAATTAAACTCAGTGGGTCAAGAAAAGAGAAGTACGGCATGTCATGGTGGTGCACACATTTAATCCCAGCACTCAAGAGGCATAGGCAGGTGGAGCTCTATGTGATCAAGGCTAGCTTGGTCTACATAGGGAATTCTAGGCCAGCTGAGGCTATGGGGGACCCTGTCTCCAAAATGAGAGAGATAGAGACAGAGACAAAGAGAGATAGAGATAGAGACAAATATATATATATATATATATATAGAGAGAGAGAGAGAGAGAGAGAGAGAGAGAGAGAAATGTAGGAGGGGGACTGGTTAGGAAAAAGGGATTCAGAGAGAGAGGGAAGGGTAAGAGAGAGTAATGGCAGCAAAGAATTGAAGTAGGTTGTATATCTGTATGAAATCCTCAATAAATAATAAATTTTAAAATAAATTTTAAGGTACTGGAGATAGGGCTCAGTGGTTAAGAGTGCTTGCTACAGAAGCTACAAGAAGAGAAAGAAAAGCTCCAAAAGGAAGTGGAAATGCTGAAGAAATCACAGGGTGAAATGAAAAAGTAAATTGAACATTCATCCAATCATCAGGAAAGGATGGGAAAAAGCCTCAGAAGCAGAATGGAAGAAGCAGAAAAAAGAATATCAGACCTGCAGGAAAACATGGCACAACTAGAAACCTCAAGTAAAGATTATGAAAAATTAAAAAAAAACAACAACAGTGGAACAACTAGAAATGTGGACACCATGAAAAGACCAAGCCTCCAAATCATAGGGATAGAGGAAGGAGAAGAATCCCAAGACAATGAACAGTATTGATCAGATCTTCAACAGAATAATAGAAGAAAATTTCCCCAAACTGAAAAAAGACAAACCCATACAAATACAAGAAGCACACAGAATACCAAATAGACAAGACCAGAAAATAAATTCCTCATGCCATATCATAGTTAAAACACTAGATGCTCAAAACAAAGACAAAATACTGAGAGCCACAAGAGAAAAGCAATAAGTTACATATAAGGGGAAACCCATCAGAATTACACCTGACTTCTTAGTGCAAACAATGAAAGCAAGAAGAATATGGACCAAAGTATTCCTAGCAGAGTATTATACCCAGATTATTATACCCAGCAAAAATGTCAATTATAGTTGAAGGAGAAAGAAAAATCTTTCATGACATAAACAAAATGAAAGAACACATATCAAAAAAAAAAAAAAAACACTTCAGAAAATACTCGAAGCAATTCAAAGAACAGAGGAAAGGAGCAACTATCTCCAAGCAACTAAACAAGAACATAACAGAGTAAATAAAAACCTAGACCAAGAATGCAAACAGAAAATAAGTTGAAAGGAAACAACACACATCTATCAATAACCTTAAATATTAATGGTCCAAACTCCCCAATAAAAGACATAGACTGGGAGAATGGATTAGGAAACAGAATCCATCTATATGCTGTCTACAAGAAACCTATCTCACCCTCAAGGACTGATACCACCTTAGAGTAAAAGGATGGAAAAAAATATTCCAACCAAATGGTACCAAAAAGCAAGCAGGAGTTGCTATTCTAATATCAGACAAAATAGACCTCAGAGTAAAATTAATCAGAAAAGACAAAAAGAGCCATTATATCCTTATCAGCAGAACAATTAACCAGGAAGATTTCACAATCTTAAATGTTTATGTACCAAACTCTGGTACACCAAACTTTATAAACACAATCCTTCAGGACCTCAAGACACAGATTAATTCCAATACCCCACTGAGTCCTTTGGAAAGGTCAACTGGACAAAAAAATTAAAAATAAACAAAGAGACATCAGAACTGAACAATACAATACACCAAATGGACCTCACAGATATCTACAGAATATTCCACCCAAACACCAGAGAATATACTTTCTACTCAGTGCCCCATGGAACATTCGACCATATACTGGGACACGAAAAAATTTCAACAAATACAAAAGGATTGAAATTATTTCATGCATTCTATCAGACCGCGGTGCAATAAAGCTCAATATTAACACCAGAATAAGCCCTACTAACTATAAGAACACATGGAGACTAAACAACACAATCCTGAATAATGAATGGGTCAGGGAAGAAATAAAGAATGAAATAAAAGCATTCATGGAACTAAACGAAAAAGACAATACAACATAACAAAACCCATGGGATACATTAAAAGCAGTCCTAATGGGGAAATTTATAGCCCTAAGTGCCCACATTAAAGAAAAAAAAAACAGAAAGAGAACAAATAAATGATCTAACACTGCAGCTAAAAACACTTGAGAGACAACAACAAATGAACCCTAAGCCTAACAGACAGGAAAAAATAATGAAAATCAAAACAGAAATCAATAAAATAGAAACAAAGAAAATCAATGAATCTAAAAGCTGGTTCTTTGAAAAGATAAACAAAATAGACAGACTTCTAGCCCAGTTAACCAAAGGAAAGAAAGAGCAACTCTAAATCAATAGAATTTGTGCTGAAGGGGGAAGTATCACAACAGACAATGAAAAGATCCAGACAATCATACAGAAATACTTCAAAAACCTATACTCTACTAAATTTGAAAACCCAAGAGAAATGGATGAATATCTGAAATCCTGGGATTCACCAAAGCTTAACCAAGAAGAGATTGACAGCTTAAACAGACCCATAATACTTGAGGAAATTGAAGATGTAATAAAAAACCTCCCAACTAAAAAAAGCCCAGGCCCAGATGATTTCACTGCAGAATTCTATAAAACATTTAAAGAGGTCTTACAACCATTACTACTCAAACTGTTCAGAAGAATACAGAGGGAAATCTCCCAAATCCTTTCTATGAAGCCAGCATCATTCCAACACCCAAACCAGGCAAAGACACAAACAAGAAAGAAAACTATAAACCCATCTCATTAATGAACACAGATGCAAAAATTCTCAAAAAAATACTTGCATACAGACCCATATCAAAAAGATCACCCATCATAACCAAGCTGGATTCATACCAGAGGTGTAGGAATGGTTCAACATACATAAATCAATAAATATCATAAAACACATAAATGGACTGAAAGACAAAAACCACACGATCATCTCAATTGATGCAGAAAAAGCCTTTGACAAAAATCCAACATCCCTTCACACTTAAAGTCCTAAGGGAATTGGACTAGAAGGAACATTCCTCAACGTAATCAAAACCATATACAACAAACCCACTTCCAACATCACCCTGAAAGGAAGGAACCCAGCAAGGCTGTCCCCTATCACCATTCCTCTTCAATATGGTGCTTGAAATGCTTGCTAGGGTAAGAAAGGGAAATTAAAGGAGTACTAATCAGAAAAGAGGAAGTCAAACTATCCCTTTTTGCAGATGATATGATAGTTTACCTAAGGGATGCTAAAAAACTAAACCAGAAAACTCCTGGAATTGATTAAAAGTTTCAGTAAAGTGGTGGGATACAAAATAAACCTAGAAACATCAGTAGCCTTCCTTTACACCAACAATAAGCAACTGGAGAAGGAATATAAGGACACCTTCCTAATCACAATAGCCTCAAAAAAATAAAATAAAATAAAATACCTGGGAATAAACCTAACTAAAGACACAAAAGACCTCTACAATAAAAATTTTAAAACCCTGAAGGAGATTGAAGATGACATCAAAAGATGGAAAGACCTCCCATGCTCATGGATTGGAAAAAGTAATAAAGTAAAAATGTCCATTCTACCCCAAATTAATATACAGACTCAATCCAATCCCAATCAAAATCCCCATGAGCTTTTTCACAGACTTGGAAAAAAAAGCCTTAAATTCATATGGAAAAACAAAAGACCCTGAATAGCTAAAGCAACCGAGTGAAAAATGCAATACAGAGGGGATTACCTTACCAGACTTCAAGCTATATTACATCATAAAAACAGCCTGGTACTGGCACAAAAACAGACCCATTGATCAATGGAACAAAACTGAGGATCCAAACTTGAGCTCACATAATTTCAGACACCTCATATTCAACAAACGGGCCAAAAAAGTTCAGTGGAGGAAAGATAGCATCTTCAGCAAATGGTGTTGGCAAAATTGGATCACCATTTGTAGAAGAACAAAATTAAACCCCTACCTCTCACCCTGTACAAAAATAAACTCCAAGTGGATCAAAGAACTCAATCTGAAACCCAAAACCCTAAAGGTGATAAAAGAAAAAGTTGGCAGCAACCTACAAGACATAGGAGTAGGAAAAGACTTTCTAAATCAAACAGCAGCTGCAAAGGAAATAAGGTCAATAGCAGACAAGTGGGACCTCATCAAACTCAGAAGCTTCTGTACAGCTAAAGAAACAATCAAGGAAGTGAAGAGAAAACCCACAGAGTGAGAGGAAACCTTCACCACTGATACATCTGACAGAGCATTAGCATCCAGAATATATAGACAACGTAAAAAACAAGGAAGTAGGGACTGGAGAGATGGCCTAGCGGTTAAGAGCACCAACCGCTCTTACAGAGGACCCAGGTTCGATCCCCAGCACCCACATGGCGGCCAAGAACCGTCTGAAACTCCAATTCCAGGAGAACTCCAGTTCCAGGGGAATCCAACACCCTCTTCTGACCTCCGCAACATTGCACGACACGGTGCACAAACTTGCATGCAAACAGTACATTGATACACATACAGAAATAAATAAATGCCAGGCATGGTGGCGCACGCCTTTAATCCTAGCACTTGGGAGGCAGAGGCACTCGGAGGCAGAGGCACTCGGATCTCTGTGAGTTCGAGGCCAGCCTGGTCTACAGAGTGAGTTCCAGGACAGCCAGAGCTACAGGGAGACCCTGTCTCAAAAAAAAACAAAAAAAAAAAAAAAAAAAAAAAACAAGAATAAAAACAATATGACCTACTCAAAAGATGGAGGTAAAGAGCTGAACAGATTGGACAAAAAAAAATGAAAAAAAAAAAAATCTTTAAAAATGTTCAACATCATTAAAAATTAAGGCAATGCAAATTAAAACCACTCTAAGGTATCATCTCACTCCAGCAAGACTGCCCAAGATCAAGAAAACAAAAGACACCAAATGCTGGAGAGGTTGTGGGGAAAGGGGAACACTCATCCACTGGGAATGTAAACTCATACAACCACTGTGGAAAGCAGTGTGGAGAATCCTTAAAAGACTCAAAATGAGCCTGCCACCTGACCCCCTCCTGGGTATATACCCACAAGATTCATCCTACCACAAAGATACATGCACAGCCATGTTTACTGCAGCTCTCTTCACAATAGTGAAGAGCTGGAACCAACTCAAGTGCCCCTCAACTGACAAGTGGATAACAAAAATGTGGTACATCTACACAATGGAGTTCTATGCAGTGGTAAAGAAAGATGACATCAGGCTGGAGAGATGGCCTAGCAGTTAAGAGCACTGACTGCTCTTGCAGAGGACCCAGGTTCGATTCACAGCACCCACATGGTGGCTGAGAACCGTCTTTAACTCCAGTTCCAGGGGAATCCAACACCCTCTTCTGACCTCCGAGGCACTGTACGACACGGGTGCACAAACCTACATGCAGACAGTACATTCACACATAAAAAAAATAAAAAAAAAAAAGATGACATTATGAACTTTGCAGGTAAATGGATGGAACTCAAAGCCATTATACTAAGTGAAGTAACACAGCCCCCCCGGGGGGGGGGATGGTTTCCCTTATATGTGGATGCTAACACCAAATTCCCAGTTGGCAGGCAAACTGAGCAACTTTATTATTATATTTCTTTGTACCTGAAAGCAACTGTGCTATTATAATGTGAATCTCTTAACGGGCTCTAGAATTAACCTACCACTTATATTCAGACATTGTAATTACCATATAGGGGTGGAAGATATGTATTCATATTCTAGAGTAATATAAAGGGGAAAAAAGTGAACCCCAAAACATACTTTGGAATTAACATATAGTTTATTCCCAAAGGCCATAATTTTGATACATATATGTTGCTTAAACAGGCATAATTTGGAGTAATACAAAGATGAGGGAACAACAACATAAGGACTGGGTCAAAGAACTTACTGAAACAGTTAAATTCTGCTCAAAACAACAAGCCTCTGCAGAAAAATGTCCTTGGAAACACTGAGAGAAAAATGCAAGACATGTATGGCAGAATGCATAAACTGAGGTGGGGGAGGGGCAGGGAGAGGTGAATGTATCCAAATTGGACTGAAAAATGATGTATGAAATACTCAAAATATCAATAAAAAAGAACATAATAAAAAAAAAAGAGTGCTTGCTACTCTTCCAGAAGACCAGAGTTCAGTTCCCAGCACCCACTTGGGTCCCTCACAACTGCCTGAACTACATTTCTATGGGATCCATGCCCTCTTCTCTCCTTGGGTACCCACAGGTGGGCATACACACAGGCACATGCACCCACACACATACACACAACAAATAATAAAATTCAGAAAAAATCATTTTAAAAAGATTGACATTTATCCCATGGGAGCATGAGTCACAAAGAAAATACTACAAATGCAGACACATGGATATCAAAGATGCTTATCACAGTATTTTTCAAAACTGCAGCAGCCACAAAAATACTAAAAATAACCAAATCCTAGTGGCCAGTACATGGTGGTATAAATAACAATCCATATAGTCGATGGGAAATGGTGGAGATAATAAAAAACATCTGCAAAGAATGTTGCTAGTCAAATAACACCAAGGAAGGAAAAGCGAAAATAGGTGATAAATTTCATCTTAGTGACGAAAAATATACATTTGTAGAAAGCAGAGGAGGAGGAAATTGATCTTCGCCTTTGTGGCCATCACCTTTGGGTTTCTTTTTGTTTGTTTTTCTTCATTTCCTCACTTTTATGGAGTGAATAAATTTCACATTTGGAAATAAAACTTGGCAAAGATCAAAAAGTCACTTTGCTACTGTGGAATTCAAAAGCCTATGGGAATATTTTCCCTTCTACATTATTTAGAAGTCACTTTCTTCTCCACTGCTTTTTCAATATTGCCACAGTACTAAGCAATCAGCCAGTAGTGTTCATCCAAGAGCAATAAACTGACCTCTCAAGAGAAAATTAGTGATACTGGACCTGGAAACCCCCAACAAAGTTATCTAATTCATATCCCTCGAGAGTTGGGTCCATATACATCACACTTTGTAGAGTGAGCACTTTCCTTTCAATTTCATTTTAAATGTTTCAAGTGATTGCAAATTCACTGCTACGTTTTAGACCAGCCAACAAGCTATTAATCCATCTTCTCTGAGCGAAATATAATACCACCAGCAAACTTCAGAGATGCCCATCTAGCTTTCTTGAATAGGCCTGCTAGCTGAAGAAGTGTCTTAGACCTAGTTAAACCTCTTGCCCCTTCACTTAAGACCCTACACAAGTCTTCTTACCTACCTCATCCTAGGTTTCCTCAACTGTGAAAAGGATACCTCATCACCTACCTCACAAAAGTGATAGGAATTGGAGCTGAAGAGATGGCTCAGCTGTTAAGAGTACTTGCCACTCTTGCAGAGGACCAGAGGCCAATTTCCAGGAACCACATCAGGTGATTTGTAACTGCCTGTAGCTCCAGCCACAGGGAATCCCACTCCTTCTTTCTTTGGGCACCCATACATAGGTGGACCACACACACACACACACACACACACACACACACACACACACAGATAAAATAAATATTTTTAATTTGTAGGAATTATATGAACTGATGCAGGTAGAGAATATACTGAGTGCATACAGTAGTCACTCTTTAAATGTATAATGAATCTGAGAACTGAATAGTTGTTTGGCTAGCAAAGTAAAGCTACATGGAGGCAAAAAAAAAAACTCCTTCTTTTGTATTTCCCTAGTTGATACCCATGGGTTACAGTGGATGGTATAGTTTATGACTTGACAAACAATTTCCATTTGATATCCAAACCTTGAATTTAGTCACATCAACTACATTAACCAGCCCCAAATCACAGCGTACAGACTGAGCCTTTCCTCTGTTCATGAGAGCAAAAACTTGAACAGTGGTTGTAGGAAAGGGAGAAAGAAGACAGAGTGGAGACTCACATCTGAGGGGGAATCAACAGAGCTTGATGAATAGCTCTTAGAGAGGCTGAAGGAAAGAGAAGTGTCCCGAGCCCCTGGCTTGGATGACTATATGCATGGCTTGTTCACTCAATGAATTATCTACTATTGAGTCCAGGTGCTGTTCTGGGTGCAAGAGAGTTTACAGTAAGAGGAAAAAAATCTATTCCATGGAGCTTCCTTTCCAAGACAGGAGACAAACATACTAGACAAATAAATAAAATGTCTGATCATGGTAACTTTGACAAAAGCAATAAACAAGTTAGTGGAGTAAAGAACAGTAAGAAAGAGACTGTTTGAATAGGATTGGTCTCTCTGAAGAGGTTGGTCTCTGAGGAGATTGGTCTCCTCTGAGGAGGATCCTAAAGAAGAAGGAGCCCAACAAGTAAAAGGAACATTCCAAGAGGAAGGAACAGCAGGCGTAGAGACCATGGGATGGGAAAAGAGAAGCTGTATTTGATACAGAGAAGGAAGAGCCTGTGTATGTAATAGAGAAAGAGGAAAGGATTGACAGAAGAGAAGCTTGGAGAAATGGGTAGAGCTGGTTGGTCAAGGCTGAGCCTTTAGAAGCAGGTCCTGAGGGAAGAAAAGCTGCTCACCTTTGACAGAGCTGGAGTTTAAGGTACTTGAGAATAATCTTCAGACTAAAGACCTTTCACTTAAGCACCAGGAGTGATCTTGGTATTAGAGAAACTTTCCAGTTGTACCACAATTGCCAGAAAGTGTTTTAGAAACAAAGACTTCTAGACTCCTGAGTTGCCCAAGACCTGAACATCATTTTTTCAATACTCTCTGGTCTATTCATTCAACAAATGTTTCTTGCATTCCTACTATGTGTTAGAATAAGCATCTAAGTGCTGGAGGTACAGGGAAAAGAACTTACAATTGCAGAGGAAGAACACACAGTGAATGAATATTGTGACCCATGCACAAAAATACCCAAGCTAATAAAACAGATAATTATTGGACCTACTCTTGATAAATCCAAAGACCTGTATTTGGGGAAATGGCTTTGATCTGACAGATGAGAAATAAGGAGAAGCCATGTGGCAATCTAGGAGAAGATGGAATAGCCACTGCAAAGACTGAGTGGAAAGCTGGGTGTGATCGTGTACATCCGAAATCCCAGCACTTAGGAGGCTGAGGCAGAAGGATAATTTTTTAAATATTTTGTTTATTGCTTGCATGTAGGTAAGTGCACCCATGTTGTGCAATGCCTACAGAGGTCAGAAGAGGGCGTCATATCCCCTAGAACTGGAGTTGCTGGTGGTTGTTAGCTGCCATGTGGGTGCTAGGAATCAAACCCAGGTTCTCTGCAAGAGCTGCCAGTGCTCTTAACCACTGAGCCATCTCTCCAGCCCCTCAGAAGGATCTTTTTTGTTTTTTTGGTCTTTTTGAAATAGGGTCTCCCTTTACTCCCAGTTGGCCTGGAGCTTGCTATGTAGACACAGGCTGGGCTTGAACTCACAGAGGTCCACCTGCCTCTGCCTCCCGAGTGCTGGGATTACAGGCGTGCATCACCATGCCTGGCTAGAGGGATCACTTTAAGAGAAAGGCCAGCTTAGACCACACAGTGAAATCCTGTCTTGCAAACAAATGTAACAAAACAAGCAAAAGCTGAACCCAATCTTTTGGTTTATTCAAACTGGATTAACCAACCAAACTAGGAATGGAATAGTGGAAGAAATATTTCATCACAAGTGTTCCTCCAGCAAGCTGCACTAAATACACACCTTGAACCAGGCATTTCTCCTCATGCACACAAACATGAGTAAGAAGGTCTCTTCTCCATTATGCTAAGTGAACGAATGCAGTCCCAGAAATACAAACAATATGCCAGGAGTGGTGGCGCACGCCTTTAATCCTAGCACTTGGGAGGCAGAGGCAGGCGGATCTTTGTGAGTTCAAGGCCAGCCTGGTCTACAGAGTGAGTTCCGGGTCAGCTGGGGCTACAGGGAGACCCTGTCTCGAAAAGACCAAAAAAAAAGAAATACAAACAATAAATTGTATCCCTCATTTGTGGATGCTAGCACCAAATCCCTAGTTGTAAGGCAAACTGAGCTATGTTAATGTTATATTTCTTTTTATCTAAAACCAACTGTGCTCTTATAATGTGAATATTTTAACAGGCTCAAGAATCAACCTAACAATTATTTTCAGACTTTGTCATTTTGGTATATGGGTGGAAGGTATGTATGTGTATTTTAGATTAATATAAAATTAAAAAAGGGAAAATGTGAATTCCTAAATATGATTTGGAATTAACATACACTTTATTTTCAGATGTCATAATTATGGTATATGTGTGACATATAGATAGATGATGATGATAGATAGATAGATAGATAGATAGATGCATAGCTTGAAGCAATACAAATTGGAGGGACCAATAACAAAAGGACTGGGACAAAGAACTGACTGAAACAGTAAACTTCTGCCCCAGACAATAAACCTCTGCATAGAAAAATAATCAGAAGGGGCTAGAGAGATGGCCTAGCGGTTAAGAGCTCTGACTGATCTTGCAGAGGACCCGGGTTCGATCCCCAGCACCCACATGGCATCTGAGAACCATCTTTAACTCCAGTTCCAGGGGAATCTGACACCCTCTTCTGACCTCCGCTGCATTGCACGACCCAGGTGCACAAACCTACATGCAGACAGTACATTCATATACATAAAAATAAATAAATAAAAATTTAAAAAGCAAAACAAAACAAAAAAATCTTTAAAAAAAGAAAAATAATCAGAAAAGGATACAAGACATGTATGGCAGAATGCATGAACTCGGGTGGGGTGGGGGGCATGGAAAGGGGAATGATTCTATATTGGACTGAGAAATGTACGAAATGCACAAAACTTCAATAAAAATAATTTTTAAAAGGTCCTTTCTCTCAGAATTTGCAGTCCAGTCAAAGTAGCCAAACCGGCATGAGATAAGCGATAGGATCCTAGGTAATGATAGTGGTGTTCTGAGAAAGTGAAGATGATTAATACCTCTGAATATGGTGATGTCATTGCTGCTGAGATTGTGTGTTACAGTTACTATCTCTTTTATGGTCCGGAGTACTTCAGAACATGTGGATTTCAGATAAAATATTTGCAACAATGACTATTGGGTCTGAGATACTGTATTATCAATTATACTCTACAAAACCAGCACTCTAGTAATTGCTGACATTTATTGTGCACATAGATTCACCTAGTTTAATGTGCAATCTTATGTCATCCTTGCAATATCCAGTTGAGGCATGGACCATTATTTCTCTTTTTCAGGTAATGAAATTGGACAAGGTAAGTGGACCCCCTGAGGCCATTCATCTTTCCTGTAACCATTTCCCAACTGTCTGGGCTGAGTCTCTTTTGATCGCCTCTGAATGGTTTAGATGCTAATGCAATTGTTTTCTTGGCCCCAATTCCCAAAGTGGATCCCTCTCTCTTCTCCTTATCCCAATTACCCATCCCAGCCAGATCTACCTGGGTGGGAAAGTGGAGAGAAGACCTTGTTTTTACTTTGGGGTGGTGGAGGGTTGAAGGTTCTAGGACAAGGGCCTACTCCATTCTCCTGTGGAGAGAAGCAGTTGGAGTTGGGGGATTGGTCTTCTTGACCCTTCCGTGCCTTGGGCACGCTAGGTTGGAAAGGAAAAGGGCACTGCTTGCTTCTTCACTGGGCTCTAAGTGTGTCAGGAGCCAGTGTCTCTCTGTGTCTCCTGTTCCTCAGGGTGACTGGCCCCCTCTCTTCTCCCCCCTCCCTCACTCCTCTCCTCCGGCCCTCCCTCTTAGTGAGGAGGCTCCTGGCCCCAGTCCCTGGACCAGGCTGGCTGCAGGCAGAGGACGCAGGAGGAGTGAAGTCACATCTGTCTTAAGCTCAGAGCCGCAAGCTTATCAGAGCCTCTGCTTGCCATGAGCTTCCGACAACCGAAGCCCCAGATTGCTCGGACCCTGCGCTCCTCCTCCCTCCCGGTGTCCCCGACTTCGCCTATGCCCCAGTACACGTCCCGCTCGGACTCCAAGGGGGCTTTGGACAGCAGCAGTCCCGAGGCGAACACCGAAGATGACAAGACAGAGGAAGATATGCCCATGCCCAAGAACTACCTGTGGCTCACCATCGTCTCGTGTTTTTGCCCCGCATATCCGATCAACATCGTGGCTTTGGTCTTCTCCATCATGGTGAGTGCGAGACCAGAAGTAGCAGGAAAGGAAAGACCCCGGTGGGGCGAGCCTTGCATTGTGCCCCTCCAGCTTGCTCTCTACTGGCTCTCTCTCATCTCCCCCAGTGCTGGGCTTTGGGGTCCGCACCTCCCCATTACCTTTCTCCGGCTCTCCGAGCTCACCCCACAACCGTTGGCACTGCGCGCCTTGCAGAACTCCAGAGCGCTAACCAAGCCTGCCCCAGACTAACTTTGCTCTTCTTTGCAGGATGCGCTCCCTTACCACGTTCCTTACTTTCTGGCTTCTCTCTGTCTCCTCCCGCGTGGCTAAGCGCTCACCAAGGTTTTCTCCTACCGGCTTTCCTAGAACCTCTACACTTACCCCACCCCCACCCTCCACCGCCGCAGGCCACAGAGCGCCCAGCTCTGAGCATACATACTGCGTCCTGCCCTGCTTACGCTGGGTGCTCTGGCTCTCCAGTGCCTGCCGGGGGCTCCCTCTGTGCTGCCGTATTCTTGCCCTTCGCCTCACCCTGGGCACCTACTCCATCACTCTTGGAGGGTCCTTACACCTCCTTGACCTTGGATCCAGAGTCTCTCTCTCTGTCTCTCTCTCTCTCTCTCTCTCTCTCTCTCTCTCTCTCTCTCTCTCGTTCCTTCCAACTTAAACTATGCCTGCACCCTGCCCGTGCACCCTTTTCCCAGAGCCCCTGAGACTGTCACACCCTCCATCTTTACAGCACCTTCTTGATTATGCCCTGCACACCTCTCACCAGCAAAAAGCGTGCTTGCTTTTTACTCTTTCAGTACACTTTGCTGCGCTCAGACCTTATCCCAGACTATTGGCAGGCAATCCTCCAGCCGTCCTAAGCCCAGAGCCTGGGGAGTGCACTTGTGCACTTGGGAACAACACTGCGCAGGGCCTCGAAGCTGCAGGCTGGCCCTCTCGGGTCTCAGGTCCGCCCCTCTTCAGTGCTCCTGGGAAGGTCTTGGCCCTACAGACTGCAGCAGCTGGCCTTGCGGTGGTGGAGGGGTGAAATTCACACAGGCGTTGTCCCCGGACAACCCTGGAAGTTGCGCTTCCTTCCCCCACCCCCACCGGCCCACCTCGCCTGCAGCTAGCCAGTTCAACTCCCCTCCAAAGACAGGACTGATTCAGCTGGGTGAAGGTTGCCACTGTTGCCATTAAGTCTGCCCAGGCGTAGAGCCCTAATTCCTCTCATTTGTATAGCGGAGATTCCGCTTGCGCCGCCCGCGCACTGCTCTTTTCCCTACCTGGCTGGCTGCTCAGACATGCATGCAGCCGCCAAAGTTGTGTTGGCTTGGTTCAAATCCCAGTTCTCCCACGTGCTGGCATTATCGATTTAGATCTCTAAACCTCAGTTTCTTTGTAAAATGGGAATAATCATAGCTATGGAGGGTTGTGTATTCATGTATTCATGAGATAATTATGAAGCCCAGCGTGGGGCTGTTTATTATTATTACTATTATTTTCTTTATTCAAATGTCACTTTATGAGATCTGATTAGTCTTTAAAATCAAACCCCTCCCCTTCCTTGTTGCTTTTGCTGGAAACAAAAATCCATATGTCGTATTGTTAACATGGGGGGAGGAGGGGAGGCTCTGCACACAGTGGAGGTCAGGGGACAACTCAGTGAAGTTGCTATCTTCCACCTTTGCGTGAGTTCTGGAGATTGAACTCGGGTCTTCAGGCTTGCACTGCAAGTGCCTTTCCCTGCTGAGCCTTCTCACCAGCCCTCTTTTTATTATTAACAAGTTCACCGGCTGCGACTATAAGCTCCATGAGGACAAGGATATTTCTCTTGTGTCTGTGGGTGCTGTTGGAAGCACTCACAAGAGAATCTGACACGGCGATGACCTTACTAAATATTACCAAATGAATGCATGCACCAGGGCAGGTGGAAATGGAGTCTCATGTCCACTCAGCTCCTGTTTCTTTTTCCAACTGGAGCCCGGAAGCTGAAACCACCTCACCACCTCACCACCAACCAGCCAACTTCCCTCCTTCCTTCCTGTCCCCCAGTATCCAATCTTGAGTTTGTTTTGGTTTTGTTTCTGTTTTTTCAGAGAGGCTGGAGGAGATATGGGCAGCTTAATTCTCCCAGTAGCAGCAGACTCTCTGGCTGGCAGCAGTGCCCACATTCCAGCCTGATTTATTCACGAAGCAGCCAATTTACCCTTTACCCAATGCCACTTGGGAAAAAAATGGCCTGCAAAGGCATTTCCGCCTTCATTGGTCCAAAATGATCCACCACTGCAGGTGATGGTGACAGGTTAGATACTAACACCTTGGTCTGGGGGGAGGGGGGAGTAATGAGATGCATAATTCAGGTAGAAGCCTCTTCCTAATCTCATTTCCCAAGTTTTTTTCCAAAAGTTTCATGGCAAGATATCATTCCACTGCCAGAACATCGAAAACAAACGATGAGAAAGTTTCAGACTTTTTTTTTTTTTTTTTTGTCTTTTCAAGACAGTGTCTCCCTGTAGCCCCCCAGCTGTCATGGAACTCACTCTGTAGACCAGGATGGCCTTGAACTCACAAAGATCCTCCTGCCTCTGCCTCCTGAGTACTAGGATTAAAGGTGTGCGCCACCATGCCCAGCTCAGACATTTTTTTAGAGCCTTGGTCCTTTATCCAAAAAGTGAAGATGTTGGTGTTCTTTGTTCTTTACTATGGTTTGGGGGTTTCCTTTATTTTATTTTATTTTACTTTTAATATAATACTTTTAGTGATGTTTTGTGTATGTCATACATCATTTTTCAGTTCAATTTAGACATATTCCCCTTTCCTCCCCAACCCCGTTCATGCATTTAGCCATACATGTCCTGGATCTTTCTCTCAGTCTTTTTAAAGTTTTTCTCTGTAAAGGTTTATTGCTTTAGGCAGAATTTAACTGTAGCAATCCATCCTTTGACCCAGTCCTTATGTTGTTGTTGTTCCCTCCCATTTGTATTGCTATAAAATATGCCTATTTAAATATCATATATGTACCAGAATTATGTCCTCTGGGAATAAACTGTATGTTAACTCTGAAAAATGTTTAGAAATTCACATTTTCCCCTTTAATTTTATATTACTCTAAATTATGAACACATACCTTCCACCCATATACATTAAATGCCATGTATGAAGATAAGTGGTAAGATAATCCTAGGGCCCATTAAGAGATTCACATTATAACAGCATGGTTGCTTTCAGATAGAAAGAAATATAGCAATAACATTACTCAGCTTACCTTTCAACGGGAAATTTCATGCTAGCATCCACAAATGAGGGTAACTATTCCCCATTTGTTTTGGGGGGACTGTGCTACTTCACTTAGTATAATGGCTTTGAGTTCCATCCATCTACCTGCAAAATTCATGGTGTCATCTTTCTTTACCATTGCATAGAACTCCATTGGGTAGATGTACATTTTTGTTATCCACTGGACAATTGGGGGGCATTTGGGTTGGTTCCAGCTTTTCGCTATTGTGAAGAAAGCTGCAATAAACATAGATTGCATGTATATTTGTGGTAGGATGAGTCTTGTGGGTATATACCCAGGAGGGGTATGACTGGGTCAGGTGGCAGGCTCATTTTGAGTCTTTTAAGGATTCTCCACACTGCTTTCCAAAGTGGTTGTACGAGTTTACATACCCATTGCCAGTGGATGAGTGCTCCCCTTTCCCCACAACCTCTCCAGCATTTAGTGTCTTTTGTTTTCTTGATCTTAGTCAGTCTTATTGGATTGAGATGATTATCTTAGAGTGGTTTTAATTTGCATTTCCTTAATTATTTATGATGTTGAACAGTTTTTAAGCTGTTTCTCAGCCATCTTTGCTTCCTCACTGGTGAAGTCTCTGTTCAGCTCTTTACTCCATCTTTTGAGTGTGTCATTTGTTTTCTTGTTTTTTTTTTTTTTATTTTATTTATCTTTGTATGTGTATGAATGTATTTATGCATGCAGGTCTGTGCACCCATATCGTGCAATGCTGCGGAGGTCAGAAGAGGATCTCAGATTCCCTTGGAACTGGAGTTCTCCTGGAATTGGAGTTACAGATGGTTCTTAGCCACCATGTGGGTGCTGGGGATTGAACCTGGGTCCTCTGCAAGAGCAGTAGGTGCTCTTAACCACTAGGCTATCTCTCCAGCCCCATGTTTTCTTGTTTTTTGAGTAGTTTATATATTCCAGATGTTAATGCTCTGTCAGATTTATCACTGGTGAAGGTTTCCTCCCACTCTGTGGGTTTTCTCTTCACTTCCTTGATTGTTTCTTTTGCTGTAGAGAAGCTTTTGAGTTTGATGAGGTCCCACTGTCTGCTGTTGACCTTATTTCCTGCAAGGTGGCTGTTTGATTTGGAAAGTCTTTTCCTACTCCTATGTCTTGTGAATTGCTACCAACATTTTCTTCTATCACCTTCAGAGTTTCCGGTTTCATGGTGAGGTCTTTGATCCACTTGGAATTGGTTTTTGTACAGGGTGAGAGGTAGGGGTTTAATTTTGTTATTTTTTTAAATTTTTGTTATTTTATTTTATTTTATTGTGGGGAGACAGTACGTGCACATGGAAATCAAAGGCAACTTTGTGCAGTTCTCTCTCTCTCTCTCTCTCTCTCTCTTCTCTCTCTCTCTCTCTCCCTCTCTCTCTCTCTCCCCCACCTTTACATAAATTCTGGGATTAGACTCTTGAGTGGCAACTGCTCTAACCACTGAGAAATTTTGCAACCCCTCATTTTATTTATTTTCCTTTGTCTCTTTGGGGTTTCAGGGCTTCTTCTGTTTCAGGGCTTCTTCTGGTTGCTGCTCCTACTATTTTGAGACAGTTTCAGTTTGTAGTCCAAGCTGGCCTTAAACTCACAATACTCCCACCTCAATCACCTGAGCTGCTGAGGTTATAGGTCCATACTACCGCACTTGGCTTATGTATATTGTTTTACATTGAACAATACTGTGGTAAAGATAAAAGAAAATAAATCCAGTCAATCATGTTGGGCTCCTAGCAATATGCAAGGTGTGTGCACATGTGCAACAACCACACAGATGGGTAGATTATAATCTGGAGACATCATATGTCACATACGAAAACAAGCAGAACATGAAACAATTGAAGCCTAAATTCTAAACAGAGCCTCCTACCTCCCTCCTTGAATGGGAGTATTTTCCCATTCAAGTAGTATAAATCTGGACTTGATAAGTTTTGGGATAAAGATTCCAAAGAGAAAGAAGAAGGGTGTGCAGGGGAAAGGTGACCATCTTGGTCTGTTTTGGATCATTAATAACACAATACTGCCAACAGGCTATGTTATTTATTAAAAAGAAAGAAATTTTATTTGTTCCATGATCAAGTGTCTATATCTAGTGATAACTGTCTTGCTGGCAGTCATAATGTGATGCAAGGTACAATATCATGAGAGTAGGTAGCCATGCAAACACCTGGACAACCTGGTCCTCCAGCAGACCTACTCTCACAATAGTACATTAACCCATAACTCTATTAATCACATGAATGGATTCATCCACTAATGAGGGGAGAGCCCTGGCCACCTTTTAAAAGTATAACTTCTTGGGGCTGGAGAGATGGCTCAGCAGTTAAGAGCACTAGCCGCTCTTGAAAAGAACCTAGGTTTGATTCCCAGCACCCACATGGGGGCTAACAATCATCCTTAACTCCAGTTCCTCTTCTGATCTCTACTGCACTGTATGACATGGGTGTATGCAGGCAATACATTCATACATAAAATAAAAATAGTAAATAAAAGATTTTAATTATAATCTCTTAGAGCTGGAGAGATGGCTCAGCAGTTAAGAGCACTAGCTGCTCTTGCAGAGAACCTGGGTTCAATTCCCAGCACCCACATGGTATCTAACAACTATCTGTAACTCCAGTTCAAGGGGAATCTAATGCCTTCTTCTGACCTCTGGAGGCATTGAACATCACGGATGCACTTACATGTAGGCAATACACTCATACACATAAACTAAAAATAATAAAATAGAAAAATAAAGTAAAAAGGATAACATCTTGATATAATAAGGATTAAATTTTCACATGAGTTTTGGAGGGGATACACCTCCAAATGCTAGCAGTGACCTCCAATCCTGCTACAAATGCACACTGTCTTGTGATGTTCTGTCCTGGCTATTTTCCAGTCTCGCTCATCTATAACTCATGACAAGTTTGAGTATATTAATGATATGTCTAGGGGATCTCGACTCAGAGTTTCACACTCCTCATAGAGACATCTGGGAATGTTTGAGAGCAACTGTGCCTCAGTTATTTCAATGCCTCACTCAAGTCACTGGTACTAGTTTACAAATATCCTGCAATGCTACATATTGTCCCCCCAAATGAAGAATTGGCGCATTCCAAATACCAACAGAACCCTAATTGATTAGCACCCTAACTTATTAGCACCCTCTTCTAGTTTGCTTTCTGTTGTGATAAAACATTCTGACCAAATGCAGCATGGGGGTGTATTTCAGCTTTATACTTCCACAATCCTCCCAAAAAACAACATGATCAAGTCATCACAGAAACACCCCATTCCTTGCCCCAATTTCTGTCCAGATGGGGTTACTACTGGCCCAAGCAGCATTCTCATGTGAATTTGAATATAGGACCTTCTCCACACAGCCCTGAACCAGGACACGTAGCTGGTAAGGGAAGCATAGGCTGGCTTTCAGGCCTTCTCAACTGTCTCCCTCCCACCCCCAATTACCTGTTTATTCTATCAGGAAGAATCCCCATGATTTCTCTACCCTGGAGAAAGAATTCTTGCTAGTTCAAGTGTTACATACTAGGCTCTGCTCCAGGCATCAGTACATTCCTTTATTTCTACTGAGTGGTAAACAAGACCTTCAAGATCTCTGTTATGGATCTGGAAGAAGTGAAGTCCTCAGCAAGTTGAAGGACTGTTAGTGAATGTGGGGAGAGTTTTACCATCTATTGATGTTGTATCTGGAATTTGCTGTCTGGCTCAGAAGACTGTAACTGAAGCCCCAGTTCTCTACAGTTGAACCAATGGTCCCACTCCAATTATAGATATAGACTAGCTGGTGACTTTTGACAAGGCAATATATAAGCCTCTTTCATCAGAGCTTCTCCTTCACACCTTCAGAGCATCTCTAGAGACCCCACTGAGTGCAAATCTTTTGCTATTTGTTGTTTATGATTTCATCTTAATCTTTTTGAAGCTGGTTTTCTCTACCCCGTAAAATGGGGGTTGTGATGGTACTTATCCAAGTGCAATTGTGAAGATTAAATAATGAAAGTATAAAATGTTCAATTTACTACTTTGAACACAGGTAGAACACAATAAGTGATTATTATAATGATGATGATGATGATGATGATGATGATGATGATGATGATATAGTGATGGTGATGGTGATGATGGTGGTGGTGGTGGTAATGATAGTGGTGGTGATGAAATAAGATAGTAGATGAGATAAAGAAATTGTTTAGCATTGACTATCTCTACACATTGATCATGGAAAAATCTAAATCCTACAGAAAGAATGGCCAAGAAGAAAATAGTCAATTTGTCCTGCAAAACTCTAAAACTCAGAAATCAGAGATAACATGGAAGATATTGCCTGTGAAGGAAAGAGAAAAGAGGAGGGCTGAAGAGAGGAGGAATCTTTGAGAGTCTGTTTAAGAAGTCAATATGGGGCTGGAGAGATGGCCTAGCGGTTAAGAGCGCCGACTGCTCTTACAGAGGACCCAGGTTCGATCCCCAGCACCCACATGGCGGCCGAGAACCGTCTGAAATTCCAATTCCAGGAGAACTCCAGTTCCAGGGGAATCTGACACCCTCTTCTGACCTCCGCGGCATTGCAACACGGGTGCACAAACTTGCATGCAGACAGTACATTGATACACATACAGAAATAAATAAATGCCAGGCGTGGTGGCGCATGCCTTTAATCCTAGCACTTGGGAGGCAGAGGCACACGGATCTCTGTGAGTTCGAGGCCAGCCTGGTCTACAGAGTGAGTTCCAGGACAGCCAGAGCTACAGGGAGACCCGTCTCAAAAAAAAAAAAAGACCAAAAAAAAAAAAAAAGAAGTCAATATATGGGGTTGGAGAGATGGCTCAGTGGTTAAGAGCACTGGTCGTTCTTACAGAAGACTCGGGTTCAAATATCAGCACCCACATGGCAGCTAACAACTGTCTGGAAGTCCATTTCCAGGGGATTTAACACCCTCTTCTGTCCTCCTCAAGCATCGCATGACATGGGTGCACTTAAGCACATGCAGACATAACACTCATACACATGAAATAAAAATAAAGAAAAAATGTTTAAACAAGTCAAAATTTAAAAAAAAAGAAATTAAAAAAAAAAAAAAAAGAAGTCGATATATAAGCCGGGCATGGTGGCACACGCCTTCAACCTAGCACTTGGGAGGCAGAGGCAGGTGGATCTCTATGAGTTCAAGACCAGCCTGGTCTACATAGTGAGTTCCAGGCCAGCTGGGGTTACAGGAGACCCTGTCTCAAAAAGACGGAAAAAAAAAAAAGAAAAAAAAGTCAATATATATTTGGGAGGCAGAGGCAAGCAGAGCTCTGTAAGATCAAGGTCAGCCTGATCTACTAGCAAGTTCCAAGCCAACTTGGGCTACAGGGAGACCTTTGTCTCAAAAACCAAAACAAAACAAAAAAGGAGGCAGTGGATAGCTAAAAATCATCTACCATCTCTAAGAAGCCAGACGACTGCTCCCTCACCAGCTATAACAGAAGATAGGTTTGCTCTCTCATGGGATTAAACAGAATGTGTTTAGACACAAGCCAGAGTGGAGCACAGAATAGAGGGGCCATCCTGAAAATGGGATTAATAGAAAGTCATGTTCAACAAGGAAGCTTTTATCCCCACTTCACTGATTCCCTTACTCTGGCAGTCAGACAAGAGATTAGAGAATTTAGCCCAAGAATGTGACCAGTTCAAAATAAAAATGCCTATAGGAGTTATGTTAGTTACTTATGACTACTGTGACAAAATACCTGACATAAATAGGTTAATGAAAGAAGGATTATTTTGGCTCACTGTTTGGCAGTACAGCCCATAATGGCGGAGAAGGCGGGAGACTGGAGCATGGAGCAGCTGGTCACGTGACATCCACATTCAGGAAGCAGAGAGAGATGAAAGCTGGTGTTGAGCTTGCTTTTTCCCTTTTGTTCAGTCCAGGACCCCAAGATGGTGCTACCACTGTTAGGGTGAGTCTTCCTTCCTCAATTAAAATACTCTAGAAACCTCCTCACAGATGTGCCCAAAGGTTTGTCTCCTAGGCGATTCAAGATCCTGTCAAGTTGACTATACTAATCATCACCAGAGTCCCCCAGGGAAATGAAGACATCCAGACCCAGTCATGCTACAGGACGCGTGTCCACTGGCAAGCTCCATCCTCATATACAGAGCTTCAAAACAGCTTCTCAGTGTTGTACTTTCCAAAAGGAAAACAACCAGAGATTATCAGACACTTGAGGAATTCTTCTAAATTAAAGAAAACATAATTCAAATGGAATAAAAGTTTAAGAACAGATGATTAGCATAATCAGAGAGATAAGAAACAGTATTGTATCCACAAGATGAGTTGAAAATAGAAGGTTCAGAGAAGCAAACAGAATTCTGGGTAATTAAGGAAGGGTGGGAAGAGGGCTCAGTGGGTAAAGCGATTTTCTGCACATGTCTGATGACCTTAGTTCAATCTCTAGAACCCACAATGGAAGAAAACCGACTCCTAAAAGTTGTCCTGTGTTGTCCCCTGACCTCCATCTGCATTCTGTGACACATTAATAATAATAATAATAATAATAATAATAATAATAAAACTTAAATATACAAGGGCAAATATTTTTAAAATAGTAAAACTGGAAGTTAAAGGAAAATTAAGGATATAATATCAAAATCAAAAGGTCAAAAAATATAGAAGTAATTCAAGTGTCTATCAATAGAGAAATGAACAAATACATGTAGACATATATTACGATTCTCTAAAAGGAAGAGTTCTAATACATGCTTCAGCTTGGATGCACCTTGAAAATATTGTGGTAAGTATATGAAGTCGATCACTCAAATATTCGAACATTATGTTATTCTGTTTCTGTAAAGTAATAAAGTAGTGAGGTTCACAGACCTAGAAGTTCACAGAACTAGAAGATGACCACCGGAGTTAGGGAAGGGAAAGATGGATCAGTGCTTGATGACAGCAGAGTTTCGACTCAAAAAAGTTCTGGAAGGCGGATCTTTGTGAGTTGAAGGCCAGCCTGGTCTACAAGGTGAGTTCCAGGACAGCTGGGGCTACAGGGAGACCCTGTCTTGAAAAGACAAAAAAAAAAATTAATTAAAAAAAAAAGTTCTGGAGATGAACACTGGTGATAAGCACCCATGGCCATGTGAATGCAAGTAATGCCACTGAGCCATTTATGGTTTAAATGGTCAATTTTTTTTTCCCTGTAGTCCCAGCTGTCCTGGAACTCATTCTGTAGACCAGGCTGGCCTTGAACTCACAAAGATCTGCCTGCCTCTGCCTCCCAAGTGCTAGGATTAAAGGCATGTGCCACCACGCCCGGCTTTAAATGGTCAATTTTATGTCCACATGTATTTTATCACAATGAAAAAGGATGGGAGGAAGGGAATATCTCCCCCCAAAAGACAGAAATAATCAAGAAAATCTGTTAAAATATGAGACAAATTCTCAGAAATCTAATATTCCAAGAAGGCTCCAGAAACAAATAACCAAACAAAGAAAATGAAAGAGAGACATTATCAAATAAATAATATAGGAAAAAGTCCCAGAATGGAACATGTGAATTTCCAGATTGAAAGAATTCCACAGGACCCAATAAAATGGCTGAAACAAGATGTACACAGAGGCATAGCATGGTGAAGCCTGGGATGTTTAAAGATGTCACATTCTCCAAAGACAGGCAATAAACCACACAGAGATTCACAATGACTTCAGAATCCCTACCAGTGATGCTGAGAGCCAACCCATAAGGAAAAAATTACCTTAAAATACTGGAGGAGAATTATTTCCAACTTGACTCCAAGCCCATTCAAATAACACTTCAAGGAGAGAAAAGAATAAAAACATTTCCAGACATTGAAGATCTTTTTAAAAATTGCCTGCCATATGCCTCTCAGGAAGTCTCATAGGAGGATGTGCCCCTACCAAGGGAGTGGATCAAGAAAAAGATGTGTTGTTAGGGTTTGAATCTGAAATGTCCCCCACAGTCTCATCGTTTAAGCCCTTGCTTCCCAGCTGAGGGATGCCGTGGAAACTTTAGGAGGTCAGGGCTTGCCAGTGGAAATGCATCAGTAGGCATAAGCCTTTGAAGGTCATATAGGATCCCTGGTTCCTGTCACGCAGGTCTACCATGGTGTGAAGAGGGTCCATTGCACACTCTCACTTCATGAACTGAGCTATCATGCCTTCCTTCCCTGCCATTAATGGGCCAAAACCCTCAGAGACTGTGAACCAAAATAATTCTCTCCTCCCCTAAGTTGTTTCTAACAGGTATTGTGGCCATAGCAAATCAAAAGTAGCTAATATGCATGGAATCCAGAAAAACAAAGAGAACTATTCCTCAAAGCAAGACAATTGGCCCCATAACCCAACGAGAGACACAGTTGATAATGGACGCCTGGTCCAAAGCCATTGTCCCAAGCCCTTATCTGGTTGTGGACTGGTGCAGTAAGCCACTGACCTGCCCTGAGGTTGACCATGCCTTCTCTGGACAACATTTGTGGTCACAAAGAAAATAAGTGCCCATAGAATGAAAGATAAACCAACTGGGTGTTCTTTCCATCTGACCCGGGCTCTTCTAGGGACTGTTTATTCATCCAAAGTGGGTTTCAGTAGATGTCGGTTAGGCTTAGAAAGGTTTTCCTTTCCCCAGTGACCAAGAAGAACGGGAAATCACAGGTCTCTTGGCCCAGGTAGCTGACTTGCAGGGCTTGAATCTGCCTATAAAGTGAAAGTCTGAATGATGATTGTCTTGTTTCCTCTTTTTTTTTATATACTGGAGGTGGATCCCAGGGCCTTGTACCTGCTAGGCAAGTAGCCTACCACTGAGCCACATCCCCAGCCCGGAGTATTACTTGTACTTCTCCAGGGGACTCCTTTCAACTCTCTCTGCTGCTTTCCATGTAGCTGTCAAGTGGGGATAATTGAGACACGGGTGTTGAGATTACAGATACCTGTGACTTCCTTCTTATTAATTTCTGTGTTTGAAGCTCTGAGGATCATACAGGTAGTTCCAGATGATAAAGACCTTGTCCAAAGTCTGTCATCTGAAAGCTCTCTTCTAGACATTCAGATTTTACAGGGCTGCACGTTGCCCAAGCAGCTCCCGCCTTGTTATTTTTGTGTTTGATCACTGTGTAGAAAGGAGCAGCAGACAAGCAGACATTTGATATTTAGGAACCTGGCAATCCTTTCAGTCATAGGTCATTGGAGGTGTAGAATACATCTATTTCAAAATGTTAATCCATCTATCCCTATCACACATTTTAAGTCTCCTTTGCAGATTGATGAATGCTAAAAACAGCTGGGCTTGTCAATGCTGTCAATGTTTATATAGCTTTGGAATTACTCATAATAGAAGGAAAATGAGGGAGGGAAGGGAGAGAGGGAGGAAGGAACGAAGGAAGGAAAGAAGGAAGGAAGGAAGGAAGGAAGGAAGGAAGGAAGGAAGGAAGGAAGGAAGGAAGGAAGGGAAGAAAGGATGGGAGGGAGGAAGGAAGGGAGGAAGGGAGGGAGGGAAGGAAGGAAGGAAGGAAGGAAGGAAGGAAGGAAGGAAGGAAGGAAGGAAGGAAGGATGGAAAAAAGGGAAGGAAGGAAGGAAGGAAGGAAGGAAGGAAGGAAGGAAGGAAGAAGGGATGGAGGGATAGAGAGAAGAATTTTTTAAAGACTAAGCCTTCCTTCCAAAGTCATTAAACACTCCCCAAATGAATAGCAAAAACAAGATGATAAAATGGCAATTAAATTAGTTGTTCAAACAGGTTACTGTTGACCCGTATTTTGTCATTTATTAACAAGCAAACTATTTCTGACTTATGTGTGAGCCCTACCGGTGATTTGAGGGGATATTTTCAAATAATCAAGAGGATTCACACCTTCAAACCATGTTTCTCACCTGGGGATCTTGATAAAACAACAGATTCCTCACCTCTTCTCTTTCAAAGTCCAGTTGAAAAAAAAATCACCTCTTCAATGAATTCCCCCCCAAAAAGTAAAATTTGTTTCTTTCACTCTATATCACATATTTTACTGCTCAAACTGAGAAGAGGCCATCTATACGCATCTCCGTTTCAGACTGGTTCTTTGAATACTCTAGTTTTTCTCTTACATTGCTATTGTTAGAACAACAATGATTTTACTTTTCTAAGCATGTTCATATCAATACAATTTCACTCATTCCTCCCCAGATCCCAACAAGATACACATAAAAGTTGCTCTCCTCACTTGTCCACAAGTAGAAAAGTAGCACTAGGGGGCAAAATCAAGCACAGCACTCATCGCAGCTCCACTCCAGCCATTGAAGCACGGTTCTAAGACAGCTATGCCAGGCCCTTTGATAGGAACACAGCTTTCAAATCTGTCTCTTTTAATAGACTTGCCCTGTCATTATAGGAGTACCATCTAATATTTTCCATCAACCCTGGATGAATTCCTCCCCGGCTTTTATCCTTCATGCTAGACAAAAAGGACAACTGTCACTTGTCCTTGAAGATATGGGAAGAAAAAGACCAAAAGTCCAAGGATACAGACAAGTATGAATGAGTTTGTGTGAAGAGGAAATACACCTTGCCCTGTGGAAGCCCAGTCTCAAGACTCCCAACAATACCTTCAGGCTAAGAAACTCAGGAGCAAGCAAAACCTAAATAAGAAACCCTAAGTCATCTAAAAATTAAGGCACTATTACTAAAAATATGCACTAAGTGCCCACATACATCAAGCTATTTTGACAGGAGCCTGCTATCTAGGAGTTGAAAATCTAAAACAGTGCTGATCTGTATAGAGTTCTTATATCTGGACTAAAGTACCTTGGACCATGTTCAGACATCGATGTAACTCTACAGGTGCATTGACGGGATGCAAGGAGAAGGAGAGAAAGAAACGGAGACCATGAGAGATGAAGAAAGGCTGACAGATTCAAAGAGAAAAATCTCAGTTCTCACTGTATATCCAGGAAATAAGGAGTAAAGAAGATGAAACTGTGTTTGAAAGAGAGAAGAGATGGGCTGGAGAGATGGCCTAGCGGTTAAGAGCGCTGACCACTCTTACAGAGGACCCGGGTTCGATCCCCAGCACCCATATGGTGGCTGAGAACCATCTGAAACTCCAATTCCAGGAGAACTCCAGTTCCAGGGGAATCTGAGACTCTCTTCTGACCTCCACGGCTTTGCACAACACGGGTGCACAGACTTGCATGCAGACAGTACATTCATACACATACAGAAATAAATAAAATTAAAAAAAAATAACAATAAATATGAGAAGACACGTTGCAAAATGAAGATCTCAGTATCGGAGCTGGAGAGGACTCAGCTTCAGTTCTCTAGCACCCACAGGGCGGCTCACAATAATGCGAAACTCCAGTTCCAAGGGATCTGACCACCTCTTTTGGCCTCCTCAGGCAGCAGGCATGCACATGATACATGTACATACATGCAGGCAAACACTCATACACATAAACTAAAAAGTAAATAAATCTTTTAAAAATGTTTTCAGTATTGCACTTCAAAAGATCAGAGAGCTAGTGGGATGGCTCAGTGGATAAAGGCACCTGCTGCCAAGTCAGGTGACTCAAATTCCTTCCTGGGTCCCACCCAATGGAAGGAGAGAGACAACTTCTAAAAAATTGTGTGACTTCAACATACACCCTGTGGCATGTACACACACAAAAAGAAAGATAGGAAGGAAGGGAGGGAGGGAGGGAGGAAGGAAGGGAGGGAGGGAGGGAGAGAAAGAGAGAAAGAAAATAAAGGTAATTTTAACATTTTTAGAAACCCAATAAAAATGTAAGTACCCTCAACTGGGAAAATGGCTTAGTGGACAAAGCACTTGCCATACCAACATGAGAACCGGGGTTTGGCTTCCCAGAACCCATGTAAAAGCTAAGCAGGCCTGGTGGCCAGTGCTGTTGCCCCCCTTAAAGGCAGAGAAAGAGGATCTCCCAAGCACGCTTGCTAGCTAGCCTGGCCAACAGTAAGCTTTGCGTACAGCTAGAAACTCTGCCCCATAAATAAAGTGGAGAACAACCCAGGAAGACACCTGACGTCAATGTCCTTTGGGTCACCACATACATGTACAGACATACATGTGTACACAAACATACATGAACACAGATACATACACAAACACACATTCACAAACAAAAGAAATTTAATTCTCAAACCAAACTTAGGATATGTGACCAATCTGTATAAAGAAACTCCACAAAAAAAAGATGAAAATTGAAAAACATTAAATGGAAAGATTTACAATTCCATAATAAATACACACCCAGCATTATTATGCAGCGCATTATAAAATCAGTTAACACACTGAAAGCATAGTGCTTATCACAGAATAACTGTTTAATATTTTGGTCTCATTATAAATATACTTTGAAGACAGATATACATAT
Source organism: Rhizomys pruinosus (assembly GCA_009823505.1). Taxonomy (NCBI): domain Eukaryota; kingdom Metazoa; phylum Chordata; class Mammalia; order Rodentia; family Spalacidae; genus Rhizomys; species Rhizomys pruinosus. The sequence continues at coordinate 2,804,977 of VZQC01002907.1, forward strand.
TGATTCCATTTTTGGAAATTGGCTAACTTGTAACATACCTATCTGTGGCATGGAACATTACCATAACTGTGAGAATCATGCATTTCAATAATTTGCATGGTAAGAGGAAAAACAAGATGAAGGAACAAATGGAAAAGCAAGACAGAATATAAAGTCATATGACCGGTGAGACCCCATAAGCATTCTCGTTTAAAAGTGTCCCCACACCAGATATGTGTCCTCACATGCCTGAACATTAATGGAGCAAGAAGAGGCTGGTAATATTCCTACATGTCTACTGACTATATAAATTGTCCAGTAAACAAGATCCACCCAGAAAGTGATAGGCAACATGAAGAGAATGAACAAGGAGATAGAAAAAGAAGGATCAGCAGAGGCAGTGACAGAGAGAAGACATTCCACTTTAGAAAGGGTGGTGGGCAAAGGTTAAAAGGAAACAAGCAAAGACCCTGGGGTAGAAACAAGCTCCACATACAATAAGAGATAAGTATTATGTCAATTTTGTCATCCACTTAGAATGAGTTTAACTTCCCAGGTAGGAACTCTGGCATAGGCTCCACATCATCGTGAGGCTGGTCTTCTATTACCCAGTGGGATGTCACAAAATAGTTTTTAACAGACCTTCCTCTGCTCAGGCTTCAATCTGACCTGTTCCCATATTCAGCACTTACTCACAATTCGCTCTTTCTTCAAACCCTCTTTCCAAACTGTAAGACTACTCTAAGCTAATTTTGTCCTTGTTGAAGCAGGCTCTATTTTTGTCCAGCTGCTCGTTATCCTAGTGTTAATAAGCCAAGAGTTTACATGGAGCTTATATTAATCAACAATAGCCCAGGTTCAGCTGGTTCTTGTCCCTCACTGCCAACTCAACTCCCTGAAAAACTCCTATCTTCTCTGGAGGTGTCCTAGTTAGCTTTAACTCTCCATTTGATGCAGCCTAGAGTCACCGAGGAAAAAAAAGTGTTGACTGAGGGATTTCCCAGGTCAATTTGGCCTACGGATGTGTTGGTGGGGTTATCTTGATTGTTAATTGATGTGGGAGGGGCCAGCCCACTGTGGGTGTGTTGGTGAAGTTGAGTGTTAATTGATGTGGGAGGGCCCAGCCTACAGTGGCTGTGTTGGTGGGGTTATCTTGATTGTTAATTGATGTGGGAGGACCCAGCCCACTGCCACTGTGGGTGGCTCCTTGGGCAAGTGCTCCTGGGCTACATAAGAAATACAGCTGGGGGCTGGAGAGATAGCCTAGCGGTTAAGAGCACCGACTGCTCTTGCAGAGGACCCGGGTTCGATCCCCAGCACCCTCATAGCAGGTGAAAACCGTCTGTAACTCCAATTCCAGGAGAACTCCAGTTCCAGCGGAATCCGAGACCCTCTTCTGACCTCCGCGGCATTGCACGACACAGGTGCACAAATCTACATGCAGACAGTACATTCATACACATAAATAAAAATAAATTTAAAAATTTTTTAAAATTAAAAAAAAAAAAAGAAAGAAATACAGCTGGGCCAGGTGGGCCAGGCATAGTGGCACACACGTTCAATCCTAGCACTCGGGAGGCAGAGGCAGGCGGATCTCTGTGAGTTCAAGACCAGCTTGGTCTACAGAGCAAGTTCCAGGACAGCTGGAGCTACAAGGAGACCCTGTCTCAAAAAAGAAAAGAAAAGAAAAGAAAAGAAAAGAAAAGAAATACAGCTGGAAATGAGCTGGAGCAAGCCAGCAAGCAAGGTTCCTAAATGGTTCTGCTTCAGGTTCTTCCGTTGACTTCTTGCCTTGACCTTGACTTCCTGCAATGATGACCCATACCTTGGAAGTGGAAATAAACTCTTTCTTTCCCTAAGTTCCTTCTGGTTGCCACAGCAACAAAATGAAACTAGAACATGGGGTTTCACAGGTGCCTTCATGGAAGTCTGATTTGCTAATCATAACTCCTGCTTGGCCTGACTGCACCTTCCGGCCCGGCTCTGATGTTATCAAGTGCCCCTGGCTGCTTCTGAGCCCTGCCTCCATCTCGTGATAGGAACTACCAGCTTTTCTAGAAGAAAAGTGTTCTATCACTGGGAATTTTTCCTTTAAAACAAATATTAATAATATATAGCAAGGCGGGTTTCAGCATATCCAAAAAGTTGTGCGACCACCACCAGTATCTGACTATCTGACTCCAGTAACTTTCACACTCCAAAAAGAGACCCATGGCCAGCCAAGCACAGTGGCATGGACCTTTAATCCCACCACTATGGAAGCCATGGCAACAGGGATTGTCAGTTTGAGTCCAAACTGGGCTTCAGAGTGACTTTCAAAAAAAAAAAAAAAAAGAAAAGAAAAGAAAAAAAGAAAAGAAAAGAAAGAAAGAGAAAAGAAATATTGAAAAATCTCAGACATTGCACCAGTATAGAAATTCTATTTTTGGCTGAGGTAGGGGGAGTGGTACCACACATCATATCACACTTTTTTTTTTGAGACAGGGTCTCCCTTTTAGTCCCAGCTGTCCTGGAGCCCACTCTGTAGAACAGGCCAGCCTTGAACTCACAGAGATCCGCCTGCATCTGCCTCTGCCTCCTGAGTGCTGGGATTAAAGGCATGAGCCACCACACCCAACTTTCACACTTCTTTTTAAGGCTAAAAAATTCTATCCCTTGACTAGCTCACAGTTCTCTGTTCATTCATTGATGGCCATTTGGGTTGAATCCATTTGGAGCTTATTGTGACTTGAATCTGAAACGTCCTCCATGTGCTCGTAAGTGTGAACATTCGAGCCCTATCTGGCGGCACTGTTTGGGGAGGTTGTGGGACATTTGGGGTTGGAAGAACGGCAGGCTGAGGTAGGTGACCGGCTTTGAGGCTGCGTACTAGCCCCATTTTGGTGAGCTTCCTGTTTCCTGATCAACTAAGATATAACAAACCTGCAGCCATTGGCAGGACCACAGCCCCCAAGCCCTCTCCATCATGACGGTGCTGTCAGAACCCTGAGCCAAAACAAATTCTTCCTCCTCTGCATTCCTCCCGTCAGGAATTCTGTCACCAGGACATAAAAGCAACTAATGCAGGCCTCTTACAAATCATGCTGTTATAAACCTTCATGTGCAAGCTTCTTGGGTGAGTGTATTATCAGTTTTCTTAGATGGATACCTATAAGCAGAATTGTTAGGCCCCATGATAACTCCAACTTCCTGGGGGTCTGACAGACTTCATGCAAATCAGCTTTGTTTCATAACTCCCGTCAGCACCTCAGGAAGGCTCCGGTTTCTCTGGATCCTCCATAATCCTTCATCTTGCCTGTCTCTTTCAGTCTATCTTAGTGGGTCTGAAGTGTCCCTCTCAGGGTTTTGATATGCCTAATGACTCATGACATTGAGCATCCTTTTTTATGTTTTTATTGCCCATTTGTACATCATCTTTGAGGAAATGTCTATTTAGATCCTCAGTGTACTTTTAATTTGGGTACTTTTTATTGAGTAACAAGACTTCTTTACACATGCTTCGTAGAAGTGTGTGTTGTTGGCACATGTACCCACCCTTCTTGTGGGCACTTTGTAATCCTCATTTAAGCTTTCCAAAGGTTTTAGTGAAACAATTCCTTTTTTCATTTTTTTTTTTTTCTTGTAGGCTCTTTCCTTCAGTTTCCAAGAGGGATACTGGGCTGGGGACAGATTCAAAGGCAGACAGCATCTCAATTCAGGCTTTGACTTTAATACCAAAATCTGAGTCCCCATTCTGCCCCTTGTACAAACTTTTCTGAGCCTAGCCCTTCCCACATGTACAATGGGCAAACTCTCTACATTGTTTCGAGTGTTAAATGAGACAGGGCTGGGCTCCTTTAAGCTCCTCGTCTCACTTAACCTTGCAGCTAGCCTGTGTGCAAGCAGCATCTCCACTTTCCAAGGAAGGGAAAATGGCCGCTGTCCTTACAAAGCCTCCTTCTCTCTGGGTTCAGCTACTCCCATCTTAAATATCCAAATAACCAGTTTCTAAACAGTTTGCCAAATGGTGCTTAATAGAATTCACATTCACATACACTGGCAGTTTGTTGTGAAGTAGAAAGTTACCATTTCAAAGAAAAATCATTAGTAGCTCAAGTTTATTAAAGAATGAACGACCTGTGAATTTCCCATACAGGGCTCTCTCTTAATCTCTTCACACCCCCTTTCTTGTTTCCTTCATAGAAGTTCTTCCTGATGGAAATTTCTGCTTGTTTGTTGTTTGAAATTTGGTCTTAGTATTTCACCCAGGATTGTCTTGGACTTCTGGCCTTAGGCAGTCCTCCTCCCTTATTCTCCAGATTAGCTGGAACTACAGACACCCACTGTCCTGCGCATCTTCCATTTTTGAATGTTGCTTTTGAATGATAATTGTATGGCCTCTTCAACTCATGGAGGGCAGGAGCCTTGTCTGCCTGGTTCCTATCTGTCCCAGTACTTACCATACTGCCTGGTAAGTAGTAGTGGCTTAGTAAGTTTTTAATGAATGAATACAGTGTGGCTTGCAATGCCTTTGTGGTCTTGGAACGTCTGACAAGAGCTCGTCCTTCTTATGGCTGAAAATAGACAACAGTTTCTACTGGGTGAATGTTGGAGATAAACCAGCATCGGGGGCTTTCGGGCCAAGCATCCTCTGAATACACCTGGAAAGTCCATGAACCAGGTACTTCTCTCATCATCACACCGCTTTAGAGAAGGGGTACAGACATTAGGTAACTTGCTCAAAACTCTAACAGTAAAAATCTAGGATGTTTCTCAGTGGTGGCCCACTTGCCCAGCAAGCTTAAGGAGCTGGATATGATTGCTAGAGCCACTACTAATATCAAAAATAGTAATTAATAATCATTGTGATTATAGAGTCAAGTGTGGTGTCATACATTTGTAATCCCAGCACTGAGGAAATGGGGCAAGAAGATTGTGAGTTCACAATCAACCTAGGCTACAGAGAAAGTTCCAGATCAACTTGATCTGTATAAGGAGACTCACAAAAACCAGGGACTCGGAATGTAGAGTAGCAATAGAGCACTTGCCTAGAATATACCAGAACACTCCCCACCTCCAAATAAAGAAAAGATTTCGGGAGTGCGCAGTGGTTAGATCAGGGACCTGCCAGGACCACCTGAAGCACAGCTCTGTTCACAATAGCAAAAAGCTGGAACCAACCCAAGTGCCCCTCAACTGACGAATGGATAGAGAAAATGTGGTACATCTACACAATGGAGTTCTATGCAGCAGTAAAAAAAGACAACATCATGAACTTTGCAGGTAAATGGATGGAACTGGAAGATATTATGTTAAGTGAAGTAACACAGTCCCAGAAAAACAAATGACAAATGGTATCCCTCCTAGCACCAATAACCTAGTTGTCAACATTTCTTGTTGGGAGTGATTTATATTTGAAAGTACACTAACAACACAAAAAACAGAGGAGACTGCATCAAAGAACTGACTGAAAGGTTGAATCTGGTGGGGTGGGGGGGTTGGGAGGGGGACACGAGTCTGGATTCGATTTGTAACAATCTTGTACAAAAAATATATATGTAAAACAATAAAAAAAGAAAAAAAGGAAAAGTGTTACAAATCATAAATAAAAATAAATCTGAAAATCTGAAGAAAAAAAAAGATTTCGGCAGCAGTCGGAGCCCAGGCAGACTAGCTCAGAGCCCTCTGTTCAGTCTCCAAAGCACATTGACTCCACTCTTAGAAACAAAATCTCCAAGTCCATTTCAGTCTCAAAGAAGATTGTCCAGTTCACAGAACCATGAGCAAGACTGGGGCTCTAGCTTAGTGTAAAGCATTTGCTGTAGGTATTCATGAGGTCCTGGGTTCAATCCCCAGCTCTAAAAATAAATTAAATAAACAAACAAATAAAGCTGTAGCAGAGACAAATAGCACTCGCCTCTGAGAAGTTCAAGACCCAAATGAAGCTCTGTCCATAAGATGGCCACATAGAATCAAGTAAAGATGAAGCATTAACTTTATCACCAGAACAGGACCTACCACTTCCTTCCTTCCTGTTCCCTGTCATGTCTTTTGCGTGACACTTCCTTCAGTCTTTGACTCTCACAAGCAGACTGTTCATTCTTCCAGTCTTGGTTTATAGATCTATTTCCTCAGGCTACCCCGTCTCTTTATTGAATTTTCGTGAGTGTCATACAATATATTTTGATCATAGTTACACCCCCTCCCCTATCTGCACCCCTTTTCCTCTGCTGATTTTCATGGACTCTGTCATATGTACTGGCACTGGGCACCCCTGACCCTAGGTAGTCGGCTCTGTCTGACTCAACCCCAGGTCCGGACATGCTATGTGGAAGACAAAAAAGTCAGATAACAAACGAACTGACCTAGTTAATCACTTTAGGATCACAGCAATAGACTTCCATCTGTGCAATCAGACAAGAATTCTTCTTAAGCATCAACTGTCCAAATGAGTACGGCTCTGGACAAACACCTTCCCAAGAACACTGTTGCCCTACAAAACATGTCGATGAGCTAGAAAATGAAATCTGCATAACCCCATTTTTTGTTTAGACTAGAAATATGAGGGGAGGCTGTGTCAGGCCTTCCATCATGCTCTGGAAATAGAATGATGAGTACCACAAGATGTGTTGGGAACTCATGGTGCTCAGAGTCAGTTGGCAAAGGCAAGAAGCTCAGAAGTCAAAGGCAACCAATTAAATAACTGTGACTTGCATTTACTCAGGGTTGAGTGAGAGCCTACTGACTAGAGTCAGGGGACCTACTTAAAAAGGGGTGGCCTGAGGCAATAGACATATAAATCAAGGCAGGAAGAATGAGTAGGGTCTGGTCTCGTGAGCTTAAGTTGGAAGGAGTGCTCCAAGAGCAGAGGGAACAATCCAGAAGACAGAGGGCTGGAAAGAAGGTGGTGGAATAGGAGAAAGGCTCCACAAGAGACTAGAGAGGCCTGCAGAGGCCAGCCTGCCCAGCTGAGAACTCTGCCTGACTGGTCAAAGTATTGAGAATAAATGACTGTAGAATGTCCAAGGGTCAGGGACCATCCAGGAAGAAGGGGCAGTGAAATGGAAGAGCTGGAGGAAGGGAATGGGGAAAGGCATAGACACTGACTTCCAGGCATGACTGGGCCATTGACCCACAGCAACTGTGATTACTCCCCAAGACTGGTCCAGTAAACACTTTGTCAAGGAAGTAGGAGAGGCTTGTGGAGACTCCACCTTTCCATGAGGATTTGTACGCAGTTAATGTTGATAAGGGAGGGTCATCATGTTCTTCAGTGCAGTAGCCACTGTTAAGGTGCTTACATTCGATAACGCGCCAGGCCAGTAGGATCGAAAGGTTATTCCTGGACAAACTGTCAGCCCATGAAAGGAAACAGCCAGAATTGACCAGAGTCCAAGTCAACAGCTCCAGAGAGAGTGGACTGTTTTACCTCTCATCCACCTGTGCCCCTTTTCTAAGCCTAGGGAACAACCTGCGGAAGAGGGGGCGTGGTAGAATGTAAGGGCTGCGATTGGGGTGAATGGTGAAACTACAGCAATGTAGTCTGGACACTCATTTGATCAACTTGATTGAACAAACAACCTGTCACCCCCCACTGGATGGTGGGGCTGTAGGTGTTTGGGCACAACAGCCTGCAGATAGGTTTTGCATGAAGGATGCTTGTACTCATGGATTATCACTTATAGCTAAAAATGAAAAAAAAAAACTGAGAGAAAGATGCAGGACAGTTATGGCAGAATGCATGATCTGGGATGGGGAGGGGGTGGGGGGGGAGGGAAAGGGAAATAAGCCTGAACTGAATTGGAAAAATGTATGAAATGCACAAAGCATCAATAAAAACTAAATTTAAAAAAAAAGGTGCTTACATTCTTTTTTTTAATTTTTATTTATTTTCGTATGTGTATGAATGCACTATCTGCATGTAGGTTTGTGCACCTGTGTCGTGCAATGCCGCGGAGGTCAGAAGAGGGTGTCGGATTCCCCTGGAACTGGAGTCAAAGACGGTTCTTAGCCGCCATGTGGGTGCTGAGGATCGAACCCGGGTCCTCTGTAAGAGCAGTTGTCGCTTTTTTTAATTTTATTTATTTTGTATGTGTCTGAATGTACAGTTTGCATGTAGGTTTGTACACCCATGTTGTGCAATGCTGCAGAGGTCAGAAGAGGGCATCAGATTCCCCTGGAACTGGAGTTAAAGACGGTTCTCAGCCGCCATGTGGTGCTGGGGATCAGACCTGGGTCCTCTGCAAGAGCAATCGGCGCTCTTAACCACCAGGTCATCTCTCCAGCCCACAGTCTGTACTCTTAACCACTAGGTCATCTCTCCAGCCCACAGTCTGTACTCTTAACTGCTAGGTCATCTCTCCAGCCCCAGTGCTTACGTTCCTTTTTTTTTTTAATTTATTATTTTTATATGTGTATGAATGTACTGTCTGCATGCAAGTTTGTGCACCCGTGTCGTGCAATGCCACGGAGGTCAGAAGAGGGTGTCGGATTCCCCTGGAACTGGAGTTCTCCTGGAATTGGAGTTACAGACGGTTCTCAGCTACCATGTGGTTGCTGGGGATTTAACCCGGGTCCTCTGCAAGAGCATCGGTGCTCTTAACTGCTAGGCTATCTCTCCAGCCCAGTGCTTACATTCCTATAAGCAAACCCTCACCCATGCTCCTACAATCAACCTTAATGAAACTCAGTGGGACACACACACACACACACACACACACACACACACACACAAAGATATGAAAGTAGAAGTGGGGCTCCTTGGGAAAAGGGAGGGGCTCAGTGGAGTGAAGGGAGATGGGAGATGTTAGTGGGGAGTAGGGAGTAGGATTGAGACACATGATGCTCATAAACCCACAGCCATGTATGATTAACATGTGGCAATAAAAACATTTCGACTGTGAGTTTCAAGCTGGGGCTGGTGCCATAGGCTTCTCAGGAGGCTAACACAAGAGGATGACACATTCAAGGCCAATTTGAGCTACTTCAAGGCCAGCCTGGACTACGTCGTGAGATCCTGTCTCACAATCAAAACAAAGGAGCAACAAAAAGAGGGGTGGGGCTAGGTATAGCTCAGTAGTAAAACCTTCGTCTAGCGTGCACAAAGCCCTGGGTTTGATTCCCAGTTCTGAGGGAAAAGAAAAGTGTAAGCTTCCCAAGCGAAGACAGGGTGTGCTGTTGAGGTCTCATAGGGCTCAAGGTCCATTCTCTATTCTCACCGAGTTAGAATTATCAGCTGTCAAGAACTTTCCAGAACAATTCCTGCACAGAAACATTGGGAAGGACTGTAAGAGAGAATGCTGGGCAAGGAGACTACAGAATGCAAAAAACATTTGGAGCTGGGGAGGGGGCCCAGTGGATGAAGGGCCTGAGTTCAGATCCTCAGAGCACACATAAAGCCAGGCATGGTAACTTGCATCTGTATTCTCAGTGTTCCTGCATCAAGATGGGTGGCAGAAACAGTAGGATCAATCCCAAGCTCGCAGGCCAGCTAACCCAGTGTACACAGCAGCAAACGAGAAGAAATCCAGTCTCAAAGACAAGGTAGAGAAGGTAGGAACAGACATTTAAATTAGGCCTCTGAACTCCACATGCACACCATGACATGTACACACACACACCCCACATAGATTTTATATAAATGTATATTTAATCACTGTTCTAGTTTCTCTTCCATTGCTGTGACAAAACACTCTGACCGACACCAACTTGGGGAGGAAAGGGTTTATTCAGCTTATATCTCCTGGGTCACAGTTCATCACTCAGGGAGCCCAAGGCAGGAACTCAGGGCAGGAACCTGGAGGCAGGAGCTGAAGCACAGGCCATGGAGGAAAGCTGTTTACTGGCTTGCTCTCCTGGCCCATGCCCAGCCTGCCTTCTTATACTGTACACAACAATGTGCCCAGGGTGGCACCACCATAAAGCCAGGCATGGTAACTTGCATCTGTATTCTCAGTGTTCCTGCATCAAGATGGGTGGCAGAAACAGTAGGATCAATCCCAAGCTCGCAGGCCAGCTAACCCAGTGTACACAGCAGCAAACGAGAAGAAATCCAGTCTCAAAGACAAGGTAAAGTAGGAACAGACATTTAAATTAGGCCCTGAACTCCCATATCACACCATACAGTACACACACACACCCCACATAGATTTTATAAAATGTATATTTAATCCACTTGTTCTAGTTTCTCTTCCATTGCTGTGACAAAACACTCTGACCGCACCAATTGGGGAGGAAAGGTTTATTACTTATACTCCTGGGTCACAGTTCAGGCAAGCTCAGGGAGCCCAAGGCAGAACTCAGGTCCAGGAACCTNGGAGGCAGAAGTTGAAGCACAGGCCATGGAGAAATGCTGTTCACTGGCTTGCTCCCCTGGCGCATGCCCAGCCTGACTTCTTATGCTGTACACAACAACCTGCCCAGGGTGGCACCACTCATTGTGTGCCGAACCCTCCCACACTGCTTGACCATCAGGACAACACTCCACAGATGTGGCCACAGGCCAGTCCAATGGAGCCAATTCCCCAATTGAGGCTCCCTCAACCCAGGTGTGTCAAGTTGACACTAAAGCCATCCAGCACAATCACTCATTTGTTTTTATCTTTGTCAACCAATGTGTATCATTACAACACTCTCACTGAAAGCTAAGGCTGTTAAACTCTTTATGAGACACTGTCCTGAGCACTTTACATACTGTGGAAGGGCCAGGAGGCTAAAATAAAAAACACCTCATGCCGCGCCTCCCCTTGGCTGCAGCTCCATAGCCTGTTGCTTGCACATAACTGGGGCTGCCTGCTTGTCACAGGTGGCCCTTTTAATTGCCAGCTACAGGTTCCTGGAGTGGGAGGGGACCACCTCATAATGTCTTGCATCAATAATATTTTGTGTTTGGGGGCCAATTTTGTTTGAAGGTGAATATAGAAATTTCACAATAAATTAATGAATTCACTCACAAGAAAATGAATGAGCTGTGGTCGCAGAGGGATTAGACACACAGTTTAGAAACCCATTTTCCCCTATTATCTTGATCAGTCCCCATCGTTTTTCTAAGTTTCAATCAAGTCAGCTCTCTGGTACTAGTGTATTACACAGCATATCAAACTTAGCTCTTAGATTCTAGAAGGTAGGTTAAAGAAGCTGTGGTAAAGGCTTGATCATCTTTGGCTTCGGTTTGAGGCCCCCACCATAAGCTGCCTTCGAAAGCAGTCATATTATTATTATGTTCCTCTCTGAGTCTTAGTTTTCTGATTTGTACATTGGGGTCACAGTTGCTCTTAGTGCCCCCAAAGTGGTTAACACAGAGCCTGGTACAGTATTAGTAAGCATGAACTATTACATTAATATGATTATTACTATTACCATAGTTCCCCTCTCCTCCCTACATTTCAGCCATACTGAGTTTCCTGGGAAGCTCCCACAGTGTTTTCCCCAGGCCTATTCTTCCTCCTTCTCCTTGCAGGCCTGCCTCTTCCTCGGGTCTTCAGGTGTCATTCTAGCTGCTCCAGCCTCACAGAGCTCCCTTCTTCCACTCCATTTTTCTTGCTTTAATAATATGCTGTAGGAATCCTGTTTATTGGCATGTTTGCTTCTTTATTTTCAGTCTCCACCAGAATGTAAACTACATGAGAGCAGGGAGCAGTGACTATCATATAGGTGTTTAACAAAGAGTTGAGCTGGGCTTGGCGGTACATGCTTTTAATCCCAGTCCTAAGGAAGCAGAGGCAGGTAGACCTCTGTGAGTCTGAGGCCCAACTGGATCTATATAGTACCAGGCCAGCCAAGGCTTTATATGGATACCCTCTCTCAAAAGAAAAAAAAGAGTTGTTGAATGTATGAATGAATGAATGAATGAATGAATTCCACTCCATCTATGGCAGAGTTGGTTAACCAGGCCACCCCTCAAAATTACCTAAGAAGCTCAGGGTTGGAGAGATGGCTCAGTGGTTAAGAGTGCTAACTGCTCTTGCAAAGGATCTGGGTTCGATTCCCAGCACCCACATGGTGGCTAAGAACCTTCTTTAAGCCAGGCGTGGTGGCACACACCTTTAATCCCACCATGAAGGAGGAAGGGGCAGGCAGATCTCTGTGAGTTCAAGGCCAGACACTACAGAGTGAGCTCTAGGCCAGCTGGGACTAAAGGGAGACCCTGTCTCAAAAAAAAGAAAAAAGAAAATACAAAAAAAAATTACCTAAGAAGCTTTAAAAAAAAATGCTTGGCATCTGGGTGTGATGGCGTATACCTGTAATCCCAGCACTTAAGAGGCAAAGGAGGAAGGATCACAAGTTCGAGGACAGCCTGGACTACATAGAGAGACTCTGTTGCAAACAAACAAAAAATACTGATGGTCCCAACGCCAAAGATCCCAATTTAATGGCTCTTGAATAAGATGAACACCTCCTCAAGTAATTCTAAGGAACAATCAGAGTTAGCAATTACCAGCAGAGGGGATTATAAATATGACTCATCAGGTCCTTTCACTACATTTACCATTTACATTTACCATTTGGTGTAAAGTATCACAAAATCCTAGAAATTAGATCCACTATTCTGATGTCTCTTCTTTGAGATGTGATACCAGGAACTCCTGGACCCTCTGACAGGAAGCTGGAAGTTACCACCGCATGGCCCCAGGACAGACTTGCTGCTCTCTGCTTCAGCCTTCCTGAGGCTCAGCATAGAAACAGTCATCCCCACTTCTGGCTCCTGACCAACTTTCCTTCCCTAGGTATGCGTATTATGTGTCCGTCCATGGAAGGGAATTATAAATAAGCTGGAAGTGACTGTATGTAGAGGCCATGACATCATTCAACTCCTTCAGGAGAGAAGCCTTGGCCCCCATTTCTATTCAAGTGTGACCTTTACAAGTTCAAGGCACCTGACCAAGATCTAGATGCTGTGGGGACTATTAAATTTTGCCTGCAAGAGCCCAAAGGAAAGGAAAACACAATAGGGAGTTCCTAAGTGCCTTACAAAGTGTATGATAGAAAATCATTTATTCTACATCCTGGGAAAGGTACATTCCCCTCTCCCCCAAAGAAAATTAAAACTGAAAGAAAATAAAAGTGTTTTTTAACATATTTTATGAGATGGATGAGACTCAATTGGTTGCTTAGCATTTTCAAAGAAGAGTAGCGAATTTATTAACACTTTTGGTTAGGATCAAGGAAAGAGTGATTAGTTTGTGAAATTATGAAATCAATAACTTAGAAACTCCAAGCAATATCCAGGCTCCATAAATATCAGTTAAAAGATAATGGACAGGGAAGCAGAAATAGGTAGATCCCTGGGGCTCACTGACCGGCTGGCTTAGCCTAGTTGCAGAGCTGCAGGCTAGTGAGAGGCCTGGTTTCAATGCAAAGGTGGACAGCATCTCTTAAACAAACACCTGAAATTGTCTTCTGGCCTCCACATACACATGTGTACATGCATCTTACACATACATATATATAGAATACTGAATAGCCAGGCATGATAGTATATAGCTATAATCCCAGTTCTCAGAAGACAGAGACAGGAGTTCAGAGCTAGCCTGCGAACACAGGGAGACCATTGCAATAAATAAATAACCATTCCCCATAAATATAATTAGAAATTTGTCAGTACAACTCAGTACTTAAATCACGAATGGAGCCGGGCGTGGTGGTGCACGCCTTTAATCCTAGCACTTGGGAGGCAGAGGCAGGCGGATCTTTGTGAGTTCAAGGTCAGCCTGGTCTACAGAGTGAGTTCCAGGACAGCTGGGGCTACAAGGAGACCCTGTCTCAAAAAGACCAAAAAAAAAAAAATCACAAATGGAAAAGGAACATGGAAACCGGGTGGGGCTGGAAGCACTCTCTTGGAAAGTTGTCCACTCTACATTAAGTGGAAGCCAGTAGTGGCTAAGTCTAGCACAATTTGCATTAATCTGTCATGGTAAAAAACAAAACAGCCTATTTCAAGAGTTTATAGTATGGGAAGAAGTAGCCTCTGCTTTGACATCAGCATTGCCAAAGGTCAGGATAAATTGATCTTTGCAGAGATTAGTACTCGCTAGAGAGGGATCAGGGTTAAAAGCTCTGGCTCTTGTTATTCAGAGATTATCTCGGGGTGCAAATTGCTATTTCTTTCTCCTAACCCCTATCCACGAAGTGCTTAGTTGTTATGAAAGCTGGGGAAGTAGCATATTCCTGTTATAGAATTTGCGGATGAAATGCACCAAGCTGCTAAAACTGAGAGATGAGCTTAAGGAATAGTGTAGTTTAATGTTTCTGTAGCATTTAAACACTTGGCGTGCACCTGCATTTCTTTTTTTTTTTTTTTTTTTTTTTGACACGGTTATCCCTATAGCTCCAGCTGGCCTGGAACTCACTCTGTAGACCAGGCTGGCCTTGAGCTCACAGAGATCCAGCTGCCTCTGCCTCTGCCTCTGCCTCTGCCTCTGCCTCTGCCTCTGCCTCTGCCTCTGCCTCTGCCTCCCGAGTTCTGGGATTAAAGGTGTGCACCATGACACCAGACTTTAAAGATGGTTCTTAACCACCATGTGGGTGCTGGGAATCGGACCTAGGTCCTCTTCAAGAGCAATTAGTGCTCTTAACCACTGAGCCATTTCTCCAGCCCCATCATTCTTAATCTTTAAGAATTTTCTTTGTATTTATGTGTCTGTGTAAGTGGATGCCACATGTGTGAGGGTGTCCACTTAGGCCACAAGAAGGGATCATAGCCCCAGGAGCTGGAGTTACAAGCCTTTGTGAGGTGACTGGTATTGGTGCTAGGAACTGAACTCAGGTCTTCAGGAAGAGCACCTTAACCACTGAACCATCTCTCCAGTCCATGTTTGTAATTTTTTTTTTTTTTTTTTTGGTCTTTTCGAGACAGGGTCTCCCTGTAGCCCCAGCTGTCCTGGAACTCACTCTATAGCCCAGGCTGGCCTTGAACTCACAAAGATCCGCCTGCCTCTGCCTCCCGAATGCTAGGATTAAAGGCACGTGCCACCACGCCCGGCTCATGTTTGTAATTTTTAAAAAGCAAGTAAGCTGAGAGTAGAGGATTACATGACTTTAGTGCCAGAACTCAGAAGGCAAAGATAGGTGGATCTCTATGTGTTTGAAGCCAACCTGGTCTGCAGAGTGAGTTCCAGAGCAGCCAGTGCTACATAGTGAGACACTGTCTAAAAAGAGGAGAGAAGAATAAGAATAAGAATAAGCCAGGAGTGGTGACGCATGCCTTTAATCCTCGCACTCTGGAGGCAGAGGCAGGCGGATCTTTGTGAGTTCAAGGCCAGCCTGGTCTATAGAGTGAGTTCCAGGACATCTGGGACAACAGGGAGACCCTGTCTCAAAAAGTCCAAAAAAACAGAAGAAGAAGAAGAAGAAGAAGAAGAAGAAGGAGGAGGAGGAGGAGGAGGAGGAGGAGGAGGAGGAGGAGGAGGAGGAGGAGGAGGAGGATCGTATAAACTGGATTCTTTCTCGTTCTTTCATACCAGATGGGATAGTTTGTGTTCTGAGCTCTTCAGAAAAAAAAAATAAAGATTTGCAAAACATGAATTTTCCCTGAAACCCATTTCCACTACTTCAGTCTGTCACTTCTGCCAAGAGACTCTTAGTATGACATTTTTTTTAATTTTATTTATTTATGTGTATGAATGTACTGTCTGCATGTAGGTTTGTGCACCCATGTCGTGCAATGCCGCGGAGGTCAGAAGAGGGTGTCGGATTCCCCTGGAACTGGAGTTCTCCTAGAATCGGAGTTACAGACGGTTCTCAGCCGCCATGTGGTTGCTGGGGATCAAACCTGGGTCCTCTGCAAGAGCAGTCGGTGCTCTTAACCGCTAAGGCCATCTCTCCAGCCCCTTAGTATGACATTTTAATGGAAAGAATAAAAGAATTACAGCCAAAGGCTGGGAATGGATTTCAGGGGAATGTTGGAGGCCCTGGGTGCACCTTGAGAACTAGGCAGAAGGAAGAGAATGCTTTAGTCTCATTTCGAGCTCTCCACTGTTAATGATTTGAATGTCAAAGTCCCCTACAGACACGTATTTGAAATCTTGGTTTCCAGCTGGTGGGGCTGTTTTAGGAGGTGGTGGGATTTTCCGGATGAGGGACCTAGCTGGCAGAGGTTGTTAGGGATGACCCTAGAAGGGCATATCCACCCCAGCTTCTACTTTAGTCCTCTCAGTTTCCTTGTCTTCTGCCACAGTATGAACAAGCTACCAGCCCACATTCCTGCTGCCACATACAGAGCAGTTCTAGCCTCCATGGCTTCCTTGCCAGACTGGACGGGACCCTCTGAAGCCGTGAGCTCCAATAAACATTTCCTTTTTTAAGCTGCTTCTGTCAGGCATTTTGTCACAGTGATGAGAAAAGTAACTCATGCATTGACCCTTAAGTTGGTACCCTCACCATAACAGAAGTCCTTTATGATGTAATCAGGAATTTGAAAGTCATCTACCCTGATCCTCCCTCTTACCTTTATATTCGCCCAGCAAATTTACCTGGCAGGCACCCCTTCTCCAAGCACCAGAGGAGGGGATGGATTCAGAGCAGGAGTCCCAAGTACAGAGCGGAAAGTCCTAGCTTGGCATTGAAAGAAGCATTTCATTTTTTCAGGATCTTGCTTTTAACCCTTGGAAAGAGGGTAGTTGTCAGGGAAAGGGGTCACATGCAGGAAGCCAAGCTGGCTACAGAGGTGGGATGAGTTGGGATGAGTCCATGGTTTATACTCAAACCTCTCAACTGGATGGTCAACGTGGCCAGACACCCCCTTCTCTCATCTGAGCCTCAATGAAAGGAGTGCCCTTTGATATTTCACAGGCTCTCTGTACTCCCCACTTTCCTTTCAGTTAAGCGTTAATGTTGTTTGGGGTGGGGTGGGGAATCTCATTATTTCTCCTTTTGTTACTCAAACCATCTCAATGGCTAGTCTCTAAATTGTGTTTTCAAAAACAAACAAACAAACGAACAAAAAAGAATAATGATTCGTCTGGAAGAGTCTGAATCTTCCTAATTCTAAACTAGGCTAAAAACTCAGAATTTGAATTCCTAATGTTCTATGCAATGACTTTGACTTATGAAGCATCTAAAACAACTTCTTAAACTTGGATCCTAGGGGCTAGAGAGATGGCTCATCGGTGAAGAGCACTAACTGCTCTTTCAGAGGATCTGGGTTCGATTCCCAGCACCCACATGGTGGCTAACAACCACTTGTTACTCCAGTTCCAGGAGATCTGACACCTTTCTTCTCACTTCCATGGGCTTTGCATGACATAGGTGCACTTATACACATGTATGCAAGACACTTTTTCACATAAAAAATAAAAATAATAAATAAAATATTTAAACTTGGGTCCTCAAAGATTCTGATCACTGAGGTCAGAGGAAGAGATTATCCTCTCATACCCCCGCCCTCCAAGAGATCCCAGCCTTAAAATAAGTACCACATGGGTAGGTAGCAATCGACTCACAGTAAAAGCTGGCATTCAGTGGACATATACTATGTGCTAGGTCAATGCTGACCACATTACATGTGTTAATTCACTGAAACTTCTGCTGTGAAGATGCTGTTACTATTGTCCCTGGTTCATAAACTAGAGCAACGGGCCTTGGAAAAGTTGGTATAACTTGCTGTACTCATCACAGCTATAAGACAGAATTTGAACTCAGGTCTCTGGGTTGAGATACCATGTTTTTGTTACATATTCCATTAGAATAAATTGAAATGTAATGATAATCCTTACCTTGCAGAAACTCAAATGTAACCACATAGACCAAAAGTTTTCAATCAAGTAGAGATTTAATGATACAGAAATAACCCAAGAGTTCATAATGGTTGAGTGGATACGCAAAATAAAAGGCAGCCACATTTTATATGAAGAAGGGAAGGAAATTAGAATCATAGAAAAAACACTGAAGACATTAGGCTAAGAAAAAGAAGTCCGTTGTCAGAGGACAAACACCCCATGCCTCAGCTTACCTACAATACCCACAATACTGCAATTCAAGCCTCAAACGGTGGAAGTGTGGTTGCCAGGGGCTGAGAAGAGGACAGTTTGAATAGTTTGCATTTAGCAGGTTTGGAGATCCATTTGGAAAAATGATAAAAAGGTTCTGGAGATGGATGGTGGTGGTGCACACCAACGTGAATGTACTTAAGGCTGCTGAACTGTAACTGTACACTTTAAATTGTTAAAATGATACATTTTGTGAATGAAAAATCAACACACACCCAAAATATGCTTAGTCCCCACACTGATTAAATGAGGCTCTCCCAAGGATGGGACACACACACACACACACACACACACACACACACACATATATATATATATATATATATATATATATATATGTATAATTTCCAGAAGCAAAAGAGCCTGCAGTTAACCAGGTATTCCTGCATCTTGGAATTGTCTGCATATACATAATCCCCCTAATAATCTAGGGATAATTATCACCAAAGTACTTTAGAATCCAGACAAAGGTTCGCAGTGAAATATCCATCCATCACACTTGGACTCTTAAAAACATATGCCATTCTTCTCGGGCTGCAGCACAATTTTTAGGTGATTCTTAGCAGGAGACAAAGATGATTTTTTTCAAAGGAAGAAGAATGGCTTCTGGCCTTCAGCTCAGCAGCAAGGATTCTCTGAGCACCTGACACTGGGCTACTTTGGGAAACCCCAGGATGCCCTCAGTAAACTCTCATTCTGCAGGGAACAGGCATCTTCATTCAACCATTCAGTCCACATCTATTTCTTGAGCTCCCGAGGTCTGCCAGTCAAAGCACTAGCAACAAAGAGAATATCTGACAGGTTTGGCCTGACACAGCCTAAGAAAGGATGCTCAGCCGAGCCCAATAATAACCTGTACCAGGCTGGATCATGGAAAAGTAGTGGATGATATGAAAAAGGACCCAGGATGTCCAGGGGATTGTGGAAAGAGGACAAAGCCTTGGGGTAGCTGTTCATCTTCCAGTGTAACATTTTAACGGTTTGGAAAGCTGTTTCTATGGGCACAAAGTTAAGTGATGAACAATTGAGCCAGAGTCCTTGACCCCATGGGCCAGCCTTCTAGTACAAGAGTGACTGGACTTTTTCTATAAATAACCAAGCAGCAAATAGCTTGGGCTTTGCAAACACTGAAGTCTTTGTCCAAAGTACTTAACACTGTCATTATAACAGCCACAAGCAGTAGTAAATGAGTGTTACCTCATCCCGATGAACTATACAAGGACAGGTGGCAGGCAGTAACTGCTCTCGTAGATAATACAGGACAGGCATGTCTTCCATTCTACCAATAACCTGCAGGATTATTGCATTCAGAACTGACATACTGTGCTGATGGACACATCATGAACAGTGTTCCTGCTCATGTAGTCACTCACGATATGGGAGGGAGACACAAAATCAGTCCTCTTAACTCATAATGCTGAGAGAGAAGCAAACAGGAAATACGGAGGCTTTGGTCTTAAGGGATGGCTTCCTGGAGCTAATAACCACACTGCTTGCTCTGAGGCCTCCCATCTGGAGACGAGCAGTCCCCTTACAGCCGTTTCATCAGGACAGCCTGAGAACACTCATGCCTTTCTTTGGCTGTCTGTGGTCACCAGCTCTTCTCTTGTGTCCCCCAGTCTCTGAACAGCTACAACGATGGAGACTATGAAGGAGCCAGACGGCTGGGGCGGAATGCCAAGTGGGTTGCCATTGCCTCCATCATCATCGGCCTCATTATCATCGGCGTTTCTTGTGCAGTACACTTTGCCAGGAAGTAAGTAAGCTTTCTGAATTCCTCACAATATTAAAGTGTCATTCTCAAATGCCCACTGGAATCTGTTAGGACAGATTAGGATATGCTTTAGTGATAATCTGTAACAATAGGGTCTTCGTGTTTTCTTCACATTACAGAGACAAGTTAGGGGTGCTGCAAAGTCTCTCTTGCACACAGTAATTCAGGGACCCAGGCTATAGGGTCTGCCATCTTATAGCTAGCTAGCTGTTCTAGCTAAGGCTGGAGAGTATGGATTCAGTCTGACATGACGATACACATCTTGAGTTGTAACTGACATGCTTGTTTCAAGAATGACCCTAATCAGTTTTTCCTGCTTTGATTCCCAACAAACTGCAAATAGGCCAAATTCTTAAAGTGTTATGTGGAAATTTACAATCAGACTCTGGTTCCAGGGATACATCTGACCCTTCAATATTATTGAAGATAGACCAGGGACACCCAGCCAAGATGGAGTCACTTTTGTCCTAACCCGTAAATGTGCCCTTCCTTTAGACCCAAATTTGTGGAATCCAACTGTCTGTGCTGCTGCCCAGAACCAAGCTTTCCTTAGCAAGTCCCCCATCACCTATAGGTTGTACACTCTGTGCAATCCTAGATCTGGCACATTGGGACCGGTCCTCATACACTAGAACTGGTTTGCTCTAGAATAAACATTTTTCCATAAATGGCCTGATAGTAAGTATTCCAGGCCTTGCAAGCCACATTGTCTCTATCATTTCCTCTGTCACAACTACCAAGCTCTGTTTCTTGGACACATCAGTAGCCATGGATAATGTGCAGACAATCAGATATGGCTGTGTTCCAATAAAAATTTATTTACAGAAACAGGTATTTTTGTCTGTGGGCTGTAATCCACCAGCCTCTGATCTAGAATAGGAAATATCTTTAGGCTGAGTTTGGGAATGAGGAAGATCAGAGGACCCCATGTAGACTTTTCATTGCCTTAGCAGATGTCACTTAAGATCACAATGACTAAAGCCAGTCACATGAACCCATCTGACTATCAGGGGGTGAGTAACATGAGGGTGTTCATGGGATATTTAGAATTGTTCTAATATCTACCGTACCATGTATCTGCAAATTATTTCCTATCTTAAACTAGCCTTGTTTTTAGATTAAGGGCAGAAGAGCCATGTGCTTTCAGCATCACTCATGAACTCTCATCTCAGAAGGAGATGCATGTTCTTGGTGTTTCTCTCTTGATTAGGACACATATTTTCTGATTTCTCTAATAAATTGAGATGAACTCCACCTGCTAGAGCCAATGGTACCTTTACCAGAATTTTGACAGAGGACAAGGTGACACAATGCACAGCCCAGGCCCAGAAATGACAAGCCCAAACCCATCCCTATCTTTCTACATAAATCCAGTGAGCACTAATGCTGAGAAGTCCTTTGGCTTTTCTGCCTAGCTTTCCAACACCCTTGACCAAAGCACATCGCCTCTTGAGCTGAGAAGGCCAGCCTTTTCTTTTTTATTTTTTTATTTTTTATTAATTTTATTTATTTCTGTATGTGTATGAATGTACTGTCTGCATGCAGGTGTGTGCACCCGTGTCGTGCAATGCTGCGGAGGTCAGAAGAGGGTGTCGGATTAACCTGGAACTGGAGTTCTCCTGGAATTGGAGTTTCAGACGGTTCTTGGCCGCCATGTGGGTGCTGGGGATTGAACCCGGGTCCTCTGTAAGAGCGGTCGGCGCTTTTAACTGCTAGGCCATCTCTCCAGCCCCCGGCCAGCCTTTTCTTGGCTTAGTTGACCAGAGACTCACATGGGTAGATGAGGGAAGAAGCAGATACCCTCCATCCTGCTAGATCAGCCACCCCAACCCTGGCAACCAAGAGAGCAGCGGATGTCACAGGAGATCAACTTCCTGTAGGACAAGCCAGAGCCATGAGCAATGAGCAGCAAGTGGATAGAAGGGTTCACGTCCCAAAGGGAAAGCAGGTGGCAGGGTAAAAAGGGAGAAAAGGACAGCAAAATATCAAAGTTTCTTGCTTTGATGACATTGATGTCAATATCATAAAATTGATGGGGAATGGGGAAAAGATGAAAATATTGGAGAACAGGCATAAACACCCTGACTTCATTTTTTAAAATATTTTATTTATTCCTTTTATTTTATCTGTATGAGTGCCTTGCCTGCTTGTAGGTAGCTGCACCTATATTGTGTAGTGCCAGAGGAAGTCAGAAGAGGGCGTTGGATCCCCTGGAATGGGAATTACAGACAGTTGTTAGCTGCCATGTGGGTGCTGGGATTCAAACCTAGGTTCTCTGCAAGAGCAGCCAGTGCTCTTAACTGCTGAGCCATCTCTCCAGCCCCGTGACTTCAATTTTTTAAAGAAGGCACAATATGCTTAACCATATGTATCTCTGTGTCTATGAGTGTGTGTGTGTGTGTGTGTGTGTGTGTGTGTGTGTGTGTGTACACAAGGGACTGTGGAACATGGTAATCAGGCAGACTTGGTACTAGATTACCTGGGCCCAGGTCCTCCTTTACCTACCTGGAGCCAATTATTTAACCTACTCAAATATTTTTTTCTTCATCTATAAAGTAAGGATTATAGTAATTGTTATTTCATAAAGCTATTGTGAAAGCTAAGTAGGTGACCGAGAAAATATGTGCAATTTGGTGACTGTTTCTCAGTCAGTGCACTAAAACTGCAGACCACTTATCGATACTATTATTACTAACATTATAACAAACTATAAAAAAAGACGCCCAAAAGTATATTCAATTATTACTATCATTCTAAGTGAGCACTGCAGGAGAAGACCTTGGATTTTAAAAAGCAGTGCATGGGAAAGATGGAGGCAAGTGGATGTGGTTAAGGCTAGTCTTGCGCTATATACTGAGACCCTGCCTCAAGTAAATAAATAAGTAAGCAAACAAACAAATAAATACTTTGTCATGCCTGCGACATGAGAGTGCAAGAGAGAGAGAGAGAGAGAGAGAGAGAGAGAGAGAGAGAGAAACTAGCCTATAGAGAAATAAATCAATTCTACCTTCCATTAAGCAGAATACTATATCCAATTTCTCCATAATCCTTTGAAATAAAATTTCCCAGCCCTCCTTTACCACAGGAATTGAATGGTGATTTGGAATTATTACAACAGAAGTTCCCAAACTGTCTTGGACTGCCTAAGCATTCCCTAGGGAAGCTTAAAGACATTCTTATCCAAGCCCCATGTCCAGAGATTCCAATTAAAGCAGATATGAATCTAAGGATCTGCAGTTTTTCAGCTCCCTGAAGATTTAGCTCCCGGTGCTTAGCAGAACGCTCTTTGCCCAGTCCTGTCCAACTTTCCCTCTAAAGCCCAAAAGGAAGAACATCCTGAGAGTAGCTGCTAGCAGAGTGGTCAGCTTTCATTCACATCAGCAAACTCGCCATCCTATTTTGTTCTGTCTAAGTC
This sequence comes from Rhizomys pruinosus, assembly GCA_009823505.1. Classification (NCBI taxonomy): domain Eukaryota; kingdom Metazoa; phylum Chordata; class Mammalia; order Rodentia; family Spalacidae; genus Rhizomys; species Rhizomys pruinosus. The sequence goes on from VZQC01002907.1 coordinate 2,828,108, forward strand.
AATGCCAAGGCAAGGAATAGAGTTACTGCCTCTAGGGTTACTGGATGGGCCCAGAAAATCAGACTACGAAGGACTCCAAGCCTGAAGATGAGACAAGAAAGCAATGAGTGTAGTTTAATTCAAAAATACCCGCTAAAGTAAACTACTGCCCTATTAAAAACTGTAAAGGCTTTGCTTTTAAAAAACAAACAAGGGCTGGAGGGATGGCCTAGCAGTTAAGAGCACCGACCGCTCTTGCAGAAGATCTGGGTTCGATCCCCAGCACCCACATGGCGGCTGAGAACTGTCTGTGACTCCAATTCCAGGAGAACTCCAGTTCCAGGGGAATCCAAGACCCTCTTCTGACCTCTGCAGCATTGCATGACTCAGGTGCACAGACCTACATGCAGACAGTACATTCATACACATAACAAAAAAAAAAAATAGTATTGGTGGCTAGCATGGTAGCTCTCAGCAGCTGGGAGGTAGAGTCAGAGGATTAAGAGTTCAAGGGCAGGGACTGGAGAGATGGCTCAGCAGTTAAGAGCCCTGGCTGATCTTGCAGAGGACTGGGATTTAGTTCCCAGAACCCACATGGCAGCTAACAACTATCCACGACTCCAGTTCCGGGGGCTCCTGGGCCCTCTTCTGGCCTCCCTGGACACTCCACACACATAGCACCCTTACGTACATGCCAGCAAAACATTTATTCACATAAAACAAAAATAATAAATAAAATATTTGCTTAAAAAACAGCTCAAAGCCATCCTCAGCTATATAGAAAGTTTAAGATCAGACTGAGCTACATGGAATCCTAGCTAAAAAATAATAAAAGCAGACAAACAAAAAGTTAAGTCTTAGACCAGTGGTGTGTTTCCATAATAAAGTAACTGCTTAGCATGATCAGGGCTCCAAATTTAATCCCTAGCATAGCACTGAAATAAATAATAAATAAATAAATAAATAAATAAATACTTTTAAAAGAGCCTTTACCCCATCAAGAAAATTATAACCAAAACAGAGGCAAGACCTCAAATGGCTGAAGTCTCCAGCAATGTATCTTCCTTTTTAAAAATATTTTATTATGTTTATTTTATGTATATGTATGTATTGCCTACATGTGTACACCTGTGTTGTACAATGCCCATGGAGGTCAGAAAAGGGCGTTGGATCCCCTGGAACTAGAACACAAACATTTGTTACCTGCCATGTAGGTACTGGGAATTGAACCCAAGTCCTCTATAAGAACAGTCAGTGCTCTTAACCACTGAGCCATCTTTCCAGCCCCTGTTTTGTTTTGGGTTTTTTTGTTTTGTTTTGTTTTGTTTGTTGAATTTTTTTCGACAGGGTCTTCCTAGTCACAGCCCACCTGGAAGTCAGGATGTGAACCACAGTGACCTCAGTCTCTTGGAGATCCAACTGCCTCTGCTTCCCAAGGGCAGGGATTAAAGGCAAAGGCCACCATGCCCTGCCTGTATCTTCTTTAAATAGTCCCAAATCATAATGTTCTTTATCCAAACACATAAGAAGTTCTTGTTCATCTAATTCTGCAGAATATCCACATAGTGGTTGAAAAGAGGATGAGGCTTCATGTCATCAAATTAACAGTATCCGAGAATTGTCGAACTGAAATATTCAGTAACATTGGAAAGAATGCCGTCTTGACAGTGTTCTGGTCCAACAGAATCAGAAACTTGCAATCTCTCAAACTCAGGAACTTCTCTGCCCTCAAGTTAACTAGGGAAAGTGGAGAGATAAATCATACAGATGAAATATTTAAATGCTATAGTAGAATTTCTCATTCCCAATACATGCAAATCCCTGGGCCAAGCCAAAAGTTCTGCAGGGATTTACTTTCTGCTTAAGTGCCTTGAAGATTCAAGCAAGGTTAGCTTATTCTCCATGCTCATGATTCTCAAGGCATCTCTCCCAGACCACCCGAAACAGATTCAGTGTGTGTGTGGGGGGGGGGTGCTTGTAAAAATGTAGACCCCTGGGTCCCTGTCAAGCCTTGGGGTGATCTTGAAATATGCATTATTGCAAGCACCCCAAACACATGTTAGTTTTCTAACATGGAAGAACCATCATCCTACAGACTTCTGTACTTAATTAAGAACATTCCTACCTTGTAGGCATGTGCTTTCATAAAAAGACTCTTCTTGTAAGAGATAAACAAATGTTTTCCTTCTTTTATACATTCAAAACAACAGGCTTCTGTGGTTCCATGTGGGTGTGGAGAGCAAACACCAACAGGACATCCTACAAATCTCATACCACCTACCGGGAGTTACAGTCAGATCCCACAAACTGAGAGCTCATTCACTCAAGATGCTAATCCTAAACCTCGGATTTTATGTCATCTTCTACCTGCTGGAAATTAGGGTTCCCATGATCCCCCTCAGATCCTACTCATCCATGACACTGGTTCACAGAACTTGGCAAAACACTAATGTTTGCTTATTTGCTATGAAACACATCACAAAGGATGTAGGTGAGCATCTAGATGGAAGAAACACATACCGCAAGGAACTTCCCTGCCCTCTCTGTCTGAAACACACACACCCAGGCACATGATCAACAATGTAGAAGCTTCTCAGAGCTTGTCTCTTTGGGGTTTTATAGAGGTTTCATTATATTAGCATGAAAAATTACATTTTTAGACACTGATGACCAACTCAGCCTTCATTCACCCTATTTCCCCTCCCTGGAGGTTGGGACTAAGAGATAGTACTGAAAAGTTCCAACCATTTAATCACATGATTGGTGTTCATGGCAACCAGCCAGCATCCTGAGGACCAACCAAGAGTTCCCTGCTAGAACAAAAGATGAGCTTATTAGTGAGGAAATTCCAAGAAATTTAGAAGCTCTATGTCAAGAACTAAGGTCAAAGAGAATAAAAGATTCTCTTAGCATCCCTGTATACAAGGGCTAAAGACCTCTGTCTCAAGAACCTGGGGCAGAAACCAAGTATTTACCAGTTCCTGCATCATAGTATTACGCTTGTGTCTCCTGGGAGAAGCTTCACTTATTGCTGCTTCCAAATACACCTCACACTGCAGAATTCCCTCCTCCTCTCTCCTCATTGTCAAGCTCATGGTCACTTGTCTGAGGCTGGATAGAATTCAGTGGAACTTCCTTAGCAACAAGACCAGTTGAGCATGACAAATTTAGGCACAAAGGATACAACTGTTCTGTGCCACAAATGTGATGGTCTCGGATGACCCTGGTAGAAATGAGGAGCTTCATCTGCTCAGAAGTGAGGCTCACTAGGTAGTTTTCATGTGCAGACAGGTTTGGAATCCACAGGTTTATAAGACTGCTCATGGCAGCTTTGTCCAAAATATGAAAATCTGGACAGAATCTAAGTGTCCATTGGCAGGCAGATTAAATAAGTAGTGGTTTATTTGCAAGAGGGAAAACCACGCTGCCCCCTCAGCATGGACACATCTCTCTTAGTGCAGCTTCACAACGCTCTGAATGGTCTGACTGCCCCCTCCCCATCCTCACCTCCCATTTCCTCACCTCCTCATTAGCTACCTCAGCGAAATTGGATTATTATTCTGTTTAAGCAACACAGGCATCTCTTGACTCAGGACCTGTGCACTGGCTATTCTCAATGCCTGGAGTGATCTTCCTGTTACTACCTACTCAGCTTGCGCCCACCTCTCCCTCAAGTGTTTGTCCTGAGACAAATCCCCAGTGGATACTGTATTGAACATGAGTCCATTAAATAAACACATACACACACACACACACACACACACACACACACACCACCACCACCACCACCAGTATATGATACAACCCCCCACCATTGCCATTAACTAAAGAAACATTAGATAAGAGAACGAGATTCAGAAATGCTCAATGCATGCTATTCCATCTGTATCGTTCAGGTTTTTCACATGTAAAATAAAATATATTTTTCAACAGAAAATACTTCTCAAAAGCATGCAGGCCTGTTCATCTGTTCAAGGACTATCTAGTCAGGGAGAGCTCCATCAAATAAGAAGACAGCAGGGCTGGAAAGCCCATAAGCCCATACAGAGAAATCAGTAATTCAGCACTCGCCTTTCTCTCTCTCTCTCTCTCTCTCTCTCTCTCTCTCTCTCTCTCTCTCTCTCTCTTTCTCTCTCTCTCTCTCCTCTCTCTCTCTCCTCTTCTGTACAGTTCCTGAGGAGCAAGAAGTCATCTGGCAGCCTGGAGAGCAGTCCTTGCCTGCATATACCCCAAAGAAGTTTCTGAGGAATGGATCCTTGATTTTAGACTGTGAGATCTTTTCCTCCAGGACTCTCCAGAGGCAGGTCCCTGACAAATGAACAACACCAAGGAAAAGTCCAAAATGTAGGAAATTGGAGCAGCACAGTCAAGCCCACCAAAGTCATTGACTGGTGGAAAAGAAGAAAATGGCGTCTCACTGTCTCAGTTCAGCAACCTTCTTTGGTCCGTTCCTCCTTTGCAGAAAGGAATGCCAGAAATCTCGTAACTTTTCACTGGGTTTGGGGGATCTGGATTTGCAGCGAGCAGGAGATTTTGAGGAGGAACAGTGAATGCTGTTGTTTGCAATGTCAAGTACAAACATTTGTAGCATGCTTAAAGCCGTTGACTACCGTCGACTTTGTGGATTGTTTTTTCCTTTTTCCCATGGTGTAGGTCCTCCACTCCTGAGTAACCTCCTCTCCCACAACACCCTCAGACTCCGGCCTTTTCTCTTGATCTTTCCTTTTTTTGAATATTCTCCTCTTGCTTATATCTGCTTTGATGGACTTGGCCCAACCTCTTTCTTTGCTCAGAGTCTGAGAATGTACCAGGGCCCAGTCTAGAAAATGCACACCTTCCATCCCAAGTTTGGGAATAAACTGGGTATGTTTTTGGAATACAGCATTCTTTACCACCTGTGTGGTTTTTTGTTTTTTTTTTAACCAAGTCTCGAGCAAGATCTTTGATTTTTTTCCTGGATGCCACCTGGAAGTGCCACCTCCTGTATTTCTTTTCTGTCCAATGTCATCTCTTTAGGTGTGAATGCCATTTTCATGATTGCATTATCCTGTCCACCAGAGCATGCCGACGCAGTCTTTGCAGAGTATGAAGCATGGGTATCGGTCACTGCTGTACACAGGTGATTTCTAAAGCATTTATAAATGCAGTGTTAATACCAAATTGCAAAGAACACTTTCTTTTTTTCTATTCTTTCTTGCTCCTGGTTACAGCAAAAAGAAAGCTCTGTTGAGTAGTGGTCAGTCCTTAACATCTTCCTACCAGTACAGCCATTCCCCACCATAGCAAAGAAAGAGCAACCCTAGGTCTACTCTATCTGGACAGGATTCAGTGATATTGTTTTGTCTTCATGGTATTTATTTATTTATTTATTTATTAACTACCACTGTGGCTCTCCACACACCGATGCTCTCTATCATTTCTGAACTAATAAATTTAGTTAAGTAAGTAGACTCAAAGACAAATATCAAGTGACTAGCTTGACATGTGACGTGTAGAGCAAAATTCACCTCTTTTTTCTTTTTCTTTTTTTTCTTCTTTTTTATTTTTTCTTCAAAGTTCACTTTAAGAACTAATGTTAGCTGGGTGTGGTGGCGCACACCTTTAATCCCAGCACTTGGGAGGCAGAAGCAGGCAGATCTCTGTGAGTTCAAGGCCAGCCTGGTCTACAGAGCAAGCTCCAGGCCAGCTGGGTCTAAAGGGAGACCCTGTCTCAAGAAATACCAAAAAAAAAAAAAAAGAACTAATGTTAGAAACAAGGTGATAATGAACTTTAATAGACAAAAGAAAAGGTAGCCCCTTCCAACTGAATGAAGGAGAGGATAAGAGTTGAAACGCCTGTTTCAATGCCTTTTTGAAATTTTTGTTTCCTGGGGAGGAGAGGGGTGGAGAAAGGATCTCCTGTAGCCAAGGCTGGCCTTGAATTGCTACATATCAGAGGATGACCTTGAAATGAACTCCCCATTCTTCATGCTTCCACCTCTTGCGTGCTAGGATTTTAGGCTGGAGCCACCACGGCCAGGCAGACACTTTCTTCTTTCAGGGTGTGGGGAGAGCACTAGCCATGCAAGTTGATTTAGTCAAGTTTCTTAGCTTCTCTGTGCCTCAAATTTCTTCATCTGAAAAATGGAGATAAGAACCTTGTCTCCTTACCTCATACTGTTAAGAAAATTCTTTGCCACGAGAGACGTGCCCCTGGGGGTAATTCTAAGTGGTAAACAAACATGAAGCAGGACTCTTGTGGATCTAAGGCATTTGTGAAAACACTGGACCCTAGGGGGGGGAAAACTTGATGGACATGAGACTCCACCTGTTGTTTCATCCAGGTGTGTCATGAGCCAGCGCTTGTCCCAGAAGGACACTGACTCAGGGACGTGAATTCTCAGCAAGTGGGCATGGTAGAGCCATTCCAATATAGCGATCCTAATCTCTGTTTCTGACATCTTGTTTGTTTGTGTTTGGGTCCCTGGTCTTTCACCCAAATCAAATAAAAAGTGCTGCTGAGAGGGCAGAATAAAATGGTTTTAAGTAAGCCTGTTTACCACTGTGTGAGTCATGTTTTCTTTCTTTCACCTTTCGAGAGACTTCCATAATCAGAATATGCTCATCCATCCCAGCCTCTTTCCATAGAGAAGACCATAGAGAGTGCCAGAGATGGGGCTAGAGAGGCCCCCATGCTGGACTAACTTATGCCTGAAATACCCTTTTACATTTTAAAAAAAATGTTGATTCTGGGGCTGGAGAGATGGCTTAGCAGTTAAAATCAGCAGCAGCTCTCGCAGAAGACCCAGGTTCCATTCTCAGCACCCACATGGTGGCTAACAACCATCTATAACTCTAGTTCCAGGGAATCTAATGCCCTCTTCTGGCCTCTGTGGGCACTGCATGCACATGGTGCACTTACATACATGTAGGCAAAAATTCATTCCCATCAAATAAAAATAAATCAATCAAAAAAGTTTTAATGAAATAAAATGTAGGTTCCACTAAAGTGAGAAAGCAATGGGAAAAATTCTGTCACTGAGTGGGATCCTCGGGGTTAAAAGGGGCATTGATTTCTGTTGGTCCCTAGAGCCCTAAACTCCAATATCTATAAAGAAGAGTGTTTCTCTTCCTTAGAGCATTTTGTGAAGTTGGAATTTCCCCTTTGTAATGGTTAATCTACAATCATGCACCAGAGGAACCTCTGGGCAAACCAGGGTGGGATTTCCTAGATTGGGTTACCTACTGGGCACACCTGTGAGGAATTAGCTACATTAGGATAACTGAGACAGGAAGATCCACCCCACTGCGGGCGACCATGAGCTGGGGCCCCCTAGTGAATAAAAGGAGAAATTAGCCAAGCATAAGCATTCAGCTCTCTCTGCTTCAAGACTGCAGATGCAATGTGACCAGCTGCCTCAAGCTCCTGCTGCTGTTTCCTTCCCACCATGATGGACGCAGTCTCAAACTGTGAGCCAAAATAAACCCTTTCTCCCTTCAGTTGCTTTTGCCAGGGTATTTTGTCACAGCAACAGGAAAAATAATTAGGACATCCTTGCTGTACTCCCAGGAGCACATGTAGGAAAAGATTAACCAGGCATATCAGACAAGAGACTCTTTCATTAGCTAGTGACAAAAAATCAGCTGGGACCAGAGCTGGAGTGATGACTTGGTAGTTAAGGGCACTGGCTGCTCTTGCAGAGGACCTGGGTCCAATTCTCAGCACCTACATGGTGGCTAACAACTGTCCATAACTCCAGTTCCAGGGGATCTGACATCTTCTTCTGACTTCTGAGGGCATTGCATGACACAGGTGCACTTACATACATGCAGGCAATATACTCATACACATAAATATAAAAATAATAAATAAACCCAGGTGTAGTGGCTCGTGCCTTTAATCCTAGTACTCATGAGGCAAGGGCAGGTAGATCTCTGTGAGTTCAAGGCCAGCCTGGTCTAGCAAATTTCAGGCCAATAATAATAATAATAATAATAATAAATATATTTTTTAAATTGGCTATAACAAAAGGTAGAGTTGATGATATGTAACTGAAACCCCCAGGATAGCTACATGCTTGGCCGGATCATGGTATTCAATATTACTGTGAACTTTTCCTCCAGTTCTCAGCTCCAACTTATTGAGGTTGTTTTAGTTTCATAGTGATGAAAATGTTTCCAATAGCCTTGGAGTTCATTCTACCATCTTAGCAATAAGAGTGGAAATAAAGTGTTTTCTTCCTTAGTGGCCCCAGGGGAGAAAAACCACTCAATTCAAAATAATGCATCATTGATCAGAAACAGAAAGGAGCCCATAGAGTGTATATGACCATTAGCAATCAGGTGTGGCCACCCTGCCAAGATAAATTGATACTGTGGCCAAGAGTATATGACCCTCTCCTCCAACTCTTCAGCCAGGTCTGAAGTCAATATTCAGCTACTTGGAGCTGAGTGTGATGTTGCCTCTACATAGTCTTTGTGGATGAAAGGTGCAGGAAAGGTTTTCCCCCATGGGAAAACCAGAGTGCTTTTACCAGAAGGAGAGAGATGCTGGGCAGGTAAACAACACTGTCCACATTAGGCCTTCTTCTTCTGACTACACCTTCCACACATAGGACCAGAGCAATCTAGTAGTCTCCAAACAATCTCCCCATTATTTTTGCTTCTTGACCATTTCTTCATCTGATCAGTATTTATGGGGCACCTGCTCAAGCACAGAACCCAGGCTCAGCTTTGGAAATTCTAATACAATTAAGAGAGACCCGTGGGAGGGTGACTCAGAGTCTAATGGGGAAAAGAGAGAGATGCGTAATTGGAAGAGGATTAGAAGGCATTTAGCCCGAAGTCCTGTGTAGCTAGTTACTTTGAAGAAGGGAGTACCTGCTGTATGTAAAGAAGAGATGGTTCAGGGAGCAAGTGTCTCTGTCCCTGCTGCTCTGTGCATTGCTAAGGCCGCTATGGCTGTAACTCTTGAAGCTGCCCTGTCTTTGCCTACAAGTTATGGGCAGAAGCAGATGTAGACATAAAAATCGCTGGCCTCAGCTCCTGGATCAGCAGATTAGCTTTGGCCTAAGCAGGCCAGCTGCACTCAGCAAAACAGCTCCGCAAAAGTAACCCTTGATATGTAACCCTAGACCAAGTTTCTAAATATATAAAAGACAGTTTAGGGCCACCAACTACACACACACACACACACACACACACACACACGCACGCACGCACGCACGCACACTATCTACCAACTTTGAAAAATGAAGACACCTGGATATTGAATACTCGAGCCTGGGGATTTATACTATAAAAATGGATTTCCAAGACCAAGTGTGTTTAGTTCCTGTTCTGATGAATACAGAAAGAATCATAAATGCTATTCAATATCACCTGTCACCACCAGAGAAGCCACAGAGAGAAGAAATTCCCTTTCCAAAGACTGGGTGATTCCAAAAGATTCCTCTATCGGAGGTCAGGAGGGTGTAGAGTTGCCCATGGGTGTTGTTTTCAGCAGGCACCTAATTTCATCTTGTGTCCCTGTTTCAAAGCTAAGATGAATGCCCAATCAAACTGTCAGTGCTGGGCCACCAAGATCATCTCTTTTCCTGCCATGTGTAGGTGGTCCCAGTTCATACCCACACACTGGTCCACAGATGTGCCCCAGGCCTTTCATTTTTCCCAGGGTTGCTACTCCTGACATTATCTCTAAGTGTTTATTCCCTAAGGATGACATAGAATTCACAGGAATGTGGGTTAGTGTTTTGGTATGAATGTGAGGAACCCTTAAAAGGCCAAATACTCCCTACAGAAGGGTAACAAATGGCCTAATGACAAGAATGAAAGAGGATCTCACACCGATTGACATGTAGAGAAGGTAAATATTGTTTGAGTCATTACTGATACCAATCTAAGTAATTACAGTAGCCTCCTTAAAGGGATCCCTGCAATTTAGATTCTGATGGTGTCACGAATATCATAATATCTATCACAGTGATAGATAATCTTCACTGTTCACTAGATTTAGAATCACCTAGGAGACTGGAGAGGCAGGCCTGTGCGAGTGTCTATAAGACTGTTTTGGGCTGGAGAGATGGCCTAGTGGTTAAGAGCGCCCACTGCTCTTGCAGAGGACCCGGGTTTGATCCCCAGCACCCACCTGGTGGCTGAGAGCCATCTTTAACTCCAGTTCCAGGGGAATCCGATGCCCTCTTCTGACTTCCAGGGCATCGCACGACACGGGTGCACAAACCTACATGCAGACAGTACATTCGTACACATAAAAAAAATAAAAATAAATAAAAAATAAAAAGACTGTTTTGAGAGAGAATTAACTGAGTGGGCAGACTCATCCTGAGTGTGGGTAACATTATCCTGTGGGCTAAGTCCCTCTCTCCCAGCTTTCTGGTCAGCCATGGAGAGCAAAGCTTCTTCTACCACCGATTCCCATCACCATGATGTTCTGCCCAAATGTGTGGGGCCAAATAACCATGGGCTGAACTCTCTGGGAGTTTGGCTGGGAACCGAAATAAACCCTTCCTACCTGAGGCTGATTCCATCGTGTATTTTGTCACAGCAATGAGAAAAGTAAATAAATCATAAGCATGGTGATTTAACCCAAATTTATTATCTCAAGAGTCTGGATGTCAGATGTCCGAAATGGGTCTGACTGGGCCAAGATGGTAGTAAGGTTGGATTCCTTTTTAGAGATTCTTTTTTTATTATTTTATTTATTTATTTATTTATTTATTTATTTTTATGTGTATGAATGTACTGTCTGCATGTAGGTTTGTGCACCCGTGTCATGCAATGCCGTGGAGGTCAGAAGAGAGCATCGGATTCCCCTGGAACTGGAGTTAAAGATGGTTCTCAGCCACCATGTGGGTGCTGGAGATCAAACCCGGGTCCTCTGTAAAATGGGTTGGCGCTCTTAACTGCTAGGCCATCTCTCCAGCCCCTAGAGATTCTTAAGGACATTATTTTTCCTTTCTTGCCTTTCCCACCCTCTAGAGATTTTCCACATTCCTTAATTCATAGCCCCCCTCCATCCTCGAAGTCAGCAACTGCAGCTCATCTCTTCGGCATACCACATCTCTCTTGTTCTGACTCCTTCCGTCTCCTCATCCCATTTAAGGACTCTGGTCATTACATTGTGCCCACCTGGATAAACCAGGGTGAGTTTCATATTTTTTTAATTTTTTATTTAGTTAGTTAATTTCATGTATATGAGTGTATTACCTGCATGAATGTAACAGTGTCATGTGCTGCACGCAGAGGTCACAAGAAGGCATCAGATCTCCTAGAACTGGAGTTATAGACAGTTGTTAGCTGCCATGTGGGTACTGGGAATTGAACCTAGATCCTCTGAAAGAGCACTCAGTGCTCTTAAGCAATGAGCCATCTCTCCAGCCCTGAGTTCCATATTTTAAGGTCAGCCAAAGAGCAACCTTGATTCCATCTGCTCCCTTAATTCTCTCTTTCTGCATAGCTTAGCACACATACATGATCCAGAAACTGGTATAGGAATGTTTTGGAGACATCATGGTTCTGTACTCCTTGACATTCATGCCTCTCCACATTTCCTTTCCTGTTTCAGTGATAAAATACCCTGACAAAAGCAAATATAAGGGAGAAAGGGCTTATTCATATAATTCCACATTACAGCCCATCATTGGCAGGGAAGTCAAGGCAGGAAATTGAAGCAGCTGGTCAATCACATGCACAGGCAAGAGCCTAGAGAGAATGAATGCACGCAGGGTTCTCATGTTCAGCCTGCTTTGTCCACTATTATACAATTCAGAGTCTGCTCCCTAGGGAATGACACCTCCCACAGTGGGAGAGAAGGTCTTCCTACCTCAATTAAGATAATCAAGATAATCCCCCAGAGACACACCCACAGGCCAACCTCAGTTGGCCTAAGGCTCTCTTCCCAAGTGAGTCTACATTGCGTCAAGGCAAAAATCAAACCTAACTAGAACAATTCCCATACAACATACACACATAACAGCTAGTGTGATCTCAAAACCTAAATCAAGTGCTGAAACTGAACCCACCCACCCAATGGCCTTCCATAAAATTAAAACCCAAACTTTTACCACAACCCGCAAAGACCTATATGGTCAGCCCCCGTGGCTGCTCTACAGCTCTGGTCTCCTGCCATTCTTCCAACCCATCCACTGCAGCCCCACCCTGATCTTCTGACATCATTCCTGCCTCAGGCTTTTGTGTCTGCTGTTTTCTCTACCCCAACACCCTTTCCCAGGTTCCACCGAACTGGCTTTAACTCATACCCCAGGTCTCAGCTTCTCAGAGAAGGCTGGCCTAACTCCACTCCTAGTCACATGCTACACATCACCCTGCTTTATTTCCTCCTTGGGAATTACCACTACTTGTACTTTCTTATCTATTCAATCACTTATTCTTTACGGATTACTTCCTTATTGTGTATCCCTTCCCTCTAGGATATCAATAACTTGAGGGCAGATATTTTGTGTTCTGTTCACTCGCTTGTATACTAAGCATCTAGAATAGGGTGTAGCTCGTGGCAGACACAATTGTTGAGTGAGTGAAAAAGATCTTTCTGCATGCATCCCTTTACCTAACTAATGCCTATCTATCTTATGTTAAATGCCTCATTTTCTCCCTATTTTAAGTATCTTTTGCCATGATTTTCACATGCAACATCCCCACAAATTCATCATTGAACTTGGTCACAGTTGATGGCATTATTTCGGAAGGATCTGGAAGTTTGGGGACTGGGAATCCTAGCTGGAAAAATTAGGTGACTGTCTGGTCCCAGCTTCTCCTGTGTCTCCGCTTCCTGTCTGCCCCCACCATCCGGTTCTGTTGGCAATAGCCCAGAAGCAACAGAGCCAAGGACCATGGAATGAACCTTCTGAAACTGTGAGCCCAAATTCATATGCCTGCCTTTAAATTGTTTCTCTCTGGTATTTGGCCACAGAGATGAAACTGTGTAACACACTTTTCCTCTGAGAGGACTTCTCTGACATGCCAGACATTCAAGAACCTAAGGGTTTCCTTTTGCATTCTCTTTTGCCTTGTTAAAAGCCTAATCACAGAGGCAGTCAGATGGCTCAGTCTGAAGACACAAGTTTGACCCCTGGGACCCACATAAAGATGAAAGGAAAGAACCAACTCCAGAAAGTTGTCTGCTAACCTCCACACAAGGGCTGTGGCTTACATGCACATACACACAACACACAATGTACATACATATTAAAAATAAATAGGAGTGCACAGTGGTTGGATCAGGGACCTGCCAGGACCACCTGCAGCACAGGTAGGAGCCGGGCACTTCAGCCAGGCAGATTTTAGGATAGATCTACTCCTGGGTTGTTGGTTGATTGATTCATTGGTTGGATAGCTAAATCTTTGTCTTGTGAGGCTGGCAGGGTGGAGTCACCCTGCTAGCTGGGATTAAAGATGGGCCTGTTAAATCCTTGTCTGGGGTGGCTGTCAGGGTGGAGTTGCCCATGTAGCTGGTATTAAAAATGGGCCTGTTGCCACTGTGAGACTTGAGTGTGTAGTGGTTGGATGGGGGACCTGCCAGGACCACCTGAAACACAGACTACCCCCTGCCCCCACCAACTGGAATTGCTGAGTGTTGTATTAGTCACTTTTCTGTTGCTGTGATAAAACACCATGACCAAAGGAACTTATAAAAGGAAGAGTTTATTTGAGCTTACAATTGATGGTTCCAGGGAATTAGAGTCCATTGTGGCAGGAGGCATAGCGGCTGGAGCTGGAGCAGGAAGCTGAGGGTCACATCTTGCAATGAGCACAGGAAGCAGAGAGAGCGGCTGGAGACCACAAGGCTTGTTAAACTCACCAAGCCCACCCCCAGTGACATACCTCCCCCAGCACGGCCACACCTTCTAAGACCTCCAAAAACAGCGCCACCAACTGGAGACAAATGTCTGAATACTTACAGCCTGTGGGGGACACTCATTCAAACCACCACATTCCACTCCCTGGCCCCCATAGGCTACTGACCATTTAAAATGCAAAATGCACTTAGTCCAACCTTAAAAGTCCCCATAGTCTTTACCAGTTTCAATGCCATTCAAAAGTCTACAGTCCAAAGTCTCTTCTGAGACTCAGGCCAATCTCCTAAACTGTAAACTCCTGTAAAATCAAAAGACAAATTACATACTCCCAATGTACAGTGGAACCGAATACACATCCCCATTCCAAAAGGGAGGAATAGAGGCATAGTGAGGAAATACTGGACCAAAACAAGACTGAAAACCAGCAGGGCAAAAACCAAGTCCAGCAGCTCCATGTGCAACTTCTGGGACTTGACTTTCAAAGGGCTTAGATGGCTCAGCTCTTCTAGCTTTGCTTGCAACATACATCTCTTTCTTAGGCTGGTACCACTCCCTGTATGTAGCTCTCCTTGGCAAATATCTCACAGGTCTGGCATCTCGAATGTCTTCTTGGGGTCTCCGCTGCCAACCAGGCTTCACATTCACAGCTTCACGCAATGGCCTATCAGGGCCTTCTTTATGCAGGGACCCCCCTGCTGCACTCTGCCTGACCTTGGAAGCTCTCTGAAACCGTGGAGGAAGAACTGATGAACCCTTCACTCTTGCAAACTTCATGCCTCTAAAGCCAGCACCACGTGAATGAAACGGCCAAGTTTGGCTGCAAGTTTGGGATGGACCCTGGCCTATTTCAACCACATTTGCAACTTTTCTCTGCCCTGAACTTGGAGCAGAAAACGCTTTCAGTATTTTCCTTTCAAAAGCTGGAGGATTAGCTGGGTGTGGTCTTGCCCTGAAGATACTGATTCTTTTGTTTACTTGTAAATCTCAGGCCTCTCCTTAATCACTTTAGTCTCCTTATGAAAGGGAGCCTCTCCTTCACAAGCCTTGGCCACACCTTTAATCTTCCTAGTGCACTTTTCAGATCCAAACTGTACATTCTGCATATCCTTCTGCCCCATTTGCTCTTTTTCACTGTAGATCTGTATAATATTCACCATTAAAAGCCATGCCACCATTTCTACATTAGGCTGTCTTGAAATATCCTCCGCCAAAGACATCAGTCCATTGCTTTTCAACTTAGCATCAGGCAAGCATCTGGGCTGTGGGCAAACTTCTGCCAGACTCTTTATCAAAATATCCCGGTTGCTGCCTAAGTCTTTATTTTCCTCTGGAACTACATTTTTTGCAGCCATGCTTTCTTCCAGGCTTCTACTAAAATGGCCCCTTAAGCTCTGCTTATAGTAGTCAACAGCTTTTCTAGCCCAAAGTTCCAAAGTCTTCCACATTTCTCCAAACATCCACATGGTCAGGTTCTTCACAGCAAACAGCCCACTCTCTGGTACCAAATTACTGTATTAGTCACTTTTCTGTTGCTGTGATAAAACACCATGACCAAAGGAACTTATAAAAGGAAGAGTTTATTTGAGCTTATGATTGATGGTTCCAGGGAATTAGAGTCCATTGTGGCAGGAGGCATGGTGGCTGAAGCTGGAGCAGGAAGCTGAGGGTCACATCTCGCAATGAGCACAGGAAGCAGAGAGAGTGGCTGGAGACCACAAGGCTTGTTAAACTCACCAAGCCTGTCCCCAGTGACATACCTCCCCCAGCATGGCCACACCTTCTAAGACCTCCAAAAACAGCACTACCAACTGGAGACAAATGTCTGAATACTTACAGCCTGTGGGGGACACTCATTCAAACCACCACAAGTGTCCAAGTGGATTTTTTTGGAGAATCTTCAGAACAGAAAGGGAAGAGTGAATTAGACTTCCAATATATAAACAAAATTGAAAGCCTGAAACATAGACACATCAACACTCCATAAACGAGGAGGGAAAAAAAAGGCATCTGAAGGAGGCAAACAAAGCAACCCTTCAACACAGTGAAAAGGCATTTGTGATTCACATCAGAATACAGGCAAAAAAGGGAAACTCACATGCCAGGGATACAACGAAGGGACAACATGGGAAAGGTGCAGGATAATTCCACACCAAGCTCTACCAACCCTGTAGGAGATTGCTACAGTGGGATCCCCCTAGGGGGTGACCCAAGAAACAGACCTCAGAGGAACAACTGAAGACCTATTCAGAGAAGTTAAGGAATATAAAGAACAAGTCAGAGAACTAAGGAAAGAGAATGAAAAACTCAAGGAGGACCTAGAGGGAGACAATGACAAACTTCAAAAAGAACTAAAGGGAGAGAATGACAAACTTCAGAAAGAACTAGAGGGAGAAAATGACAGACTCCGGAAGGAAGGGGAAACACTGAAAAAGGAAGCCAACCAGCAAGAAGAGCACCAAGAAGAGATTGAGAAGCTCCAAAAAGAAGTGGAAATACTAAAGAAAGCACAGGATGAAATGAAAAAGGAAATAGAACACTCATCCAATCAAGAGGAAAGGAATGGAAAAAGCCTCAGAAATAGAATGGAGGAAGCAGAACAAATATCAGACCAGGAAGATAACACAGAACAACTAAAAAGCTCAAATAAAGATTATGAAAAATTTAAAAATACACAAAAGTGGAGCAACCAGGAAATGTGGGACTCTATGAAAAGATCAAATCTCCACATCATAGGAATAAAGGAAGGAAAAGAATCCCAAGAGAATAGTATTGATCAGCTCTTCAACAGAATAATAGAAGAAAATTTCCCCAAACTAAAAAAAGACAAACCAATACAAATACAAGAAGCACATAAAACTCCAGACAAGATCAGAAACGAAACTCCTCACACCATATCATAGTTAAAATGCTAGACACCCAAAACAAAGACAAAATTCTGAAAGCCACAAGAGAAAAACAAGAAGTCACATACAAGGGGAAACCCATCAGAATTATGACTGACTTCTCGACATAAACCATGAAAGCAAGAAGAACATGGAGCAAAGCATTCCCAGTGTTAAAGGACTATAGATGCCAACCCAGGTTAATATACCCAGCAAAAAATGTCAATTTTAGTTGAAGGAGAGAGAAAAATCTTCCATGACATAAACAAAATGATAGAATACATGTCTGGAAAACCAACTCTTCAGAAAATACTTGAAGCAATTCAAAGGACAGAAGAGAGGAGGAACCATTCCCAAGCACCTAGAAAGAGAAACTAATAAAAACATAACTGCAGAAGTAGAAATCAAGACTAAAAATGCAAATGGACAATAAGGTGAAAGGAAGCAACATGCATCTTTCAATTATAACCTTAAATATTAATGGACTGGGGACTGGAGAGATGGCCTAGCAGTTAAGAGTGCCAACCGCTCTTGCAGAGGACCCAGGTTCGATCCCCAGCAACCACATGGTGGCTGAGAACAGTCTATAACCCCAATTCCAGGAGAACTCCAGTTCCAGGGGAATCCGACACCCTCTTCTGACCTCCATGGCATTGCACGACATGGGTGCACAGACCTGCATGCAGACAGTACATTCATACACATACAGAAATAAATAAAACTAAAAAAAATATTAATGGACTAAACTCCCCAATCAAAAGACATAGACTGGGAGATTGGATTAGGAAACAAAATCCATCTATATGCTGTCTACAAGAAACCCATCTCAATCTCAAGGATAGGCACCAACTTAAGGTGAAGGAATGGAAAAAACTATTCCCAGCAAATGGTACCAAAAAAAAAGCAGATGTTGCTATTTTAATATCAGACAAAATAGATTTCGAAGTAAAAGAAATCAAAAGAGACAAAGAGGGCCATTACATCTTTATCAAAGGAACAATTGACCTTGAAGACTTCACAATCATGAACACATATGCACCAAACTCTGGCGCACCAAACTTTATAAAGACAATTCTTCAGGACCTCAAGGCACAGATTAACCCCAGCACACTAATAGTAGACTTCAATACCCCACTAAGTCCTTTGGACAGATCAACAGGACAAAGAATAAACAGAAAGACATCTGTACTGAATGATACAATACACCAAATGGACCTCACAGACATTTACTGAATATTCCACCCAAATATACCAGATAATACACTTTCTACTTAGCACCCCAAGAAACATTCTCCAAAATAGACCACATACTGGGACACAGAAAAAAACTCAACAAACACAAAAATATTGAAATAATTTCATGCATTCTATCAGACCACAGTGCTCAATATCAACATTAGGATAAGCCCTACAACATACAAGAACACATGGAGACTAAACAACACTCTCCTGAATAATGAATGGGTCAAGGAAGAAATAAAAGCATTCCTGGAACTGAATGACAATGATAATACAACACAGCAAAACCTATGGGACACTTTAAAAGCAGTCCTAAGAGGGAAGTTTATAGCCCTGAATGCCTACATCAAAAAACCAGAATGAGCACAAGTGAACTATCTAACACTGCAGCTAAAAACACTTGAGAGACAACAACAAACGAACCTTAAATGCAGCAGACAGGAAGAAATAATGAAAATTAGAGCAGAAATCAATGAAATAGAAACAAAGAAAACCATACAAAAAAATCAATGAATCCAAAATTTGGTTCTTTGAGAGAAGAAACAAGATAGACAGACCTCGTGCCCAGTTAACCAAAAGAAAGAAGGAACAACTTCGAATCGATAGACACAGGTGCACAAACTTGCATGCAGATAGTACATTTATACACATACAGAAATAAATAAAATCAATAAAAAAAAAGAATCCATGATGAAAGGGGAAATATCACAACAGACAAGGAAAAGATCCAGAAAATCATACGGGAATACTTCAAAAACCTATACTCTACCAAGTTTGAAAACCTAGAAGAAATGGATGAATATCTGAAATCCTGGGAATCACCAAAGCTCAACCAAGAAGAGATCAACAGCTTAAACAGACCCATAATATATGAAGAAATTGAAGATGTAATAAGAAACCTCCCAACTAAAAAAAGCCCAAGCCCAGATGGTTTCACAGCAGAATTCTATGAAACATTTCAAAAAGACTTACAACCATTATTACTCAAATTGTTTAGAAGGATACAAACAGAGGGAATTCTCCCAAATTCCTTCTATGAAGCCAGCATCACTCTAATACCAAAACCAGGCAAAGATAAAACCAAAAAAAGGAGAACTATAGACCCATTTCATTAATGAACACAGATGCAAAACTTCTAAACAGGATACTTGCAAATCACATACAGACCCACATCAAGATCATCCATCATGACCAAGTTGGATTCATATCAGAAATGCAGGGATGGTTCAACATACAAAAATCAATAAATATCATCAAACATATAAACGGACTGAAAGACAAAAAACCACACCATCATCTCAATTGATGCAGAAAAAGCCTTTGACAAAATCCAGCATCCCTTCATGTTTAAAGTCCTAGAGGGAATTGGATTGGAGGGATCATTCCTCAATGTAATCAAAGCCATAAACAGGAAACCCACAGCCAATATCATTCTAAATGGGGAAATGACAGAAGCATTCCCTCTAAAGGTAGGAACTCAGCAAGGCTGCCCCATCACCACTCCTTTTCAATATAGTGCTTGAAACACTTGCTAGGGCAATAAGGCAAGAAAAGGAAATTAAAGGAGTTCTAATTGGAAAAGAGGAAGTCAAACTATCCCTTTTTGCTGATGATATGATTGTTTACTTAAGGGATGCTAAAAACTCAACCAGAAAACTCCTAGAAACAATTAAGAGCTTCAGTAAAGTGGCAGGATACAAAATTAACCCAGAAAAATTAGTAGCCTTTGTTTACACCAACAACAAGCAACTGAAGAAGGAATACAAGGAGACCTTCTCACTCACAATAGCCTCAAAAACAATAAAATACCTAGGAACAAACGTAACCGAAGACACCAAAGATCTCTACAACAAAAAAATTTAAACCCCTGAAGAAGGAAATTGAAGAAGACATCAGAAGATGGAAAAACCGCCCATGCTCATGGATTGGGAAAATCAATATAGTAAAAATGTCCATTCTACCCAAACTCTTGTATAAATTTTTAAAAATCTAAAAAAAAAAAATAAATGTAAAAATAAATAAATAAATAAATAAATAAATAGATAGATAGATAGATAAATGTCTAACCATAGTGGGATTAGATATATCTTGTGTAATTATCAGTTAATGTCTGTTTTCTCCAGCATATATAAGCTCCACAAGGGCAGTATCCAGGTGAAATGTATTCACCTTTTTCCTGGAGCCTCACTAGTGCCTTGGCACACAGAAAGTTTTCCATGGCTGCTTATTGAGTGGGTGGATGAATGAGAGAGTGAGTGAGTGAGTGACTAAAAAGGGAATGAAAGGCTACAGAGGTGTCTCAGAGGTTAAGAGCATGGGCTGCTCTTGCAAAGACATGGGTTTGGTTCCCAACACCCACATGGCAGTTAACAACTGTCTATAACTCCAGTTCCAGGGATTCTAACACCTTCTTCTGGCTTCCTTGGACATTGCATGTATGGATACACTTACCTACATGTAAAATAAAAATAGATGAATCTGGGGCTGGAGAGATGACTCATTGGTTAAGGGCATTCGTTGCTCTTGCAGAGGACCAGGATTTGATTCCCAGAACCCACATGGTGGCTAAGAACTGTCCTTAACTCCAGTTCCAGGGGAATCAGATGCCCTCTTCTGACTACCTTGGCATTGCAAGACATGGGTATACTCACATACATGCAGGGATTACACTCATGCACATAAAAAATAATAAAGGTGAATCTATGGGGCTAGAGAGATGCCACAATGGTTAAGAGCACTGGCTGCTCTTACAGAGGACATGGGTTCCATTCCCAACACCCACACAGTGGCTAACAACTGTCCATAAGTCCAGTTCCAGGGAATCTGATGCCCTCATCTGATCCCTACAGGCACTGCACAGTACAAGGTAAACTTACATACATGCAGGCAATATACTCATACACATAAAATAAAAATAATAAAATATTGTGGGGGGGCTGGAGAGATGGCTCAGCGGTTAAGAGCACCAATTGCCCTTGAAGAGGACCTGGGTTTGATTCCCAGCACCTACATGGTGGCTAAGAACCATCTTTAACTCCAGTTCCAGGGGAATCCAACGCCCTCTTCTGACCTCCGTGGCATTACATGACACAGGTGCACCAACCTACATTCAGACAGTACACACATACGCATAAAAAATAATTTAAAAAAATAATAAAACATTTTAATAGATGAATCCAAAACCAGAAGAAATGGAAGAATGGATCAAAGATCTCTCCATCATCTTGCCATTTTTATATATAAACCTGATTTTAAACCAAGATGAAGCTAAATCAAAATATTGGCTGAAAATTCTGTCCTCAAACATGATCACTTTTCCATATATCACTTATAATGATAGGTTAGCAGAAAGACGAAATTAAAATGTGTCTGTACTGTAAAGGTAAGTCCAAAACAAACCTCTGCCAGTCTGAGTGGTCTTTCTCCAAGCCTCTTTTGAGTCTAGGATGCCCTCAAATGGGAGCAATGGAGAACTGCACTCTAGGGGGTTCCTCCTGCTGAACTGACATCTTGTCTTACAGACCTGAGTTTGTAATGATATCTAGGGAAAAACCTGGAGGGAAATGGCATGACTTTGATAAAGAGAAGAAGAAAGGGGGCTGGACATGTAGGTCATTGGTACAGCACATGTTTAGAGTGCATGGTTGATCCCCAAATCCATCCGCTCCACCAAAAAAGCTATAATAAAACACAAATCAGCCAATGTGTTTTTGTTGCTTCCAGGCTGGGAATTAGACTCGGGGCCTTGGGAATGCTAGGTGAGTGCCCTAATGCTTTGAAAGATCTTAGCATTTGAAGCAGTGTTTTAAGCCCTTTGTGATGTAGCACAGCTTTTAACTTTCACGAGAACCAGCTGAGGAAGGTATTATTCACTCACCTATGATCACTAGAACAAATCACTGACTGGGTACAGTCCACTACTTTTAAACTGGATTTTTGGTTGATTGCTGGAGTGATTTTTCAGTATCCTCCCTCTACAATTTCACAAGAGTGAATTTCACAAGAGTGATGTAAAGACAATTATTCACATCTCTGTTCCTTAGAAATACCTGATGTAGATGAGATAATCTAATATCCAGTATTATGGAAGACAAAACCTGGCTTCGGGACTGGAAGGATGATGACTCAGTGGGTAAGAGTACTTGCTCTGCAAGCTTGAGGACCTGAGTTCAAATCCCCATCATCCATGTAAAAATCTAGATGTTTCCAGATGTGGTCTTACACTAACCCCAGTGCTATGGGGGGGCAAGGTGGAGAGGTGACAGAAAAAACACTGCTATTTATTGGCTGCCAGCTTAACTGGAGGGTCAGTTTAAGACCCTATCTCAAGGGAACTCGGCAGAGAGTGACAGAGAGGCACACCCAGGATCCTCCTCTGAACTCCACATGCATGTGCATGTACACTACACACTCTCACCCACCAAAAAATGTTTCGAGCTGGATCCATAGAGCTTAGTCTTCATGTTCTGAAGCTCTTAACTATTGCCTCAAAGCTATCTAACCATTAAAAAATATACTAGGTAAATAAACAAGCATATGCCTTGCTCTCTGACAGGCTTTATGTTAAACTTTTTACATGTTACTCTCTGTGGCCATCAATGACTTGATATGAGTACAGTCAGCCTTTGTGTATCCATAGGGAATCGAACCTAGAATCTTCTCTCCCCTGAGTAGTCCTAAACCTGCAGGCACCCAAAGTCCTCTGGGTAAAATGACTCAGTGTTTGCCTATAGCACATGAACATACACCTGTAGATCTTAAATCATCTCTAGGTTACTTATCATAACTAATGTAATTTTAAAATTTATATATTTTTTTTCACTGAATTTTTGTGCATTTCAAACAAAACATCGTAATCATCTTTATACCCTCTCCTACATCCACATCCCATAACACCCCCCCCACTGGATTTCATGCATTCTTTCATATATGTTAAGACCTCTCAAGTCAAGTCTGTGTACTCAGATCTACTATTAACTCCTCTTTACCTCTGAAGAAACTGAGGCCCAAGAGTTACAATTTGTCCAAGGTCGCACACTGCAAAGTGTAAAGCTTTGAGCCAGTAGGTGATTCCAAAGTCCACATTCTTAATCACTATACTATACTAATTCCCATGAGTAATAAAATGACTCTCTAGTTCATAACTAAGAAAAAACTCTACTTTTACACTTAACAGAATCAAATGACTTATTAACCCATCACCTATTTCCTATCATTTGTTGTAAGCTTGGCACAAATTTGTGTGACATGAACTTTGATGACATATTTGCATCAGTCATGAGGCATTTTCTGTTCTGAACTATATCACTTATTTAACAAGCTCTGAAGCCTGACTTTTATGTCTGAAATGTATTTTCTAAACACAATAATTGATGTTACAGGAAAAGAAAGACCAACTATCTTCTTGTTTATAGATGTGAGCTCATCTGAGTATCAGAATGTTTTGGTTGTGCAAAAATCCAACTAAGAGCTGGGCATGGTGAGACAGACCTTTAATCTCAGCATGGGGGAGGGGAGGGCATAGGCAAGCTGATCTCTGTGAGTTCAAGGCCAGCCTGCTCTACAAAGCGAGTTCTAGGCCAGCTGGGGCTACAGGGAGACCCTGTCCCAAAAAGACCAAAAACAAACAAACAAAAAAAGAATATCCATCTGAATTTGACAGCAGAGAAATTGCTGGTTCTCACAATGGAAAACTTCAGACAAGAGACAGTTGTGTTCATTATTAGACTTTCTCTGGGCTGAAGACATAGCTTAGATTAGATAGACTAATAGAGTGCTTGCCCAGCAGGCATGGAGTCCTGGATCAAATCTGCAGCATCTATAACTGGACACAGTAGCATATGCCTTGAGAGAAATGACTTGGAGTAGGGAAGACTGATTTTGCCCCAGAGATCCACCATGGCATGGAATGTATATCAAAGAAGAGAAATTGAGCCTTTAATCCTAGCATTGGGAGGCAGAGGCAGGCGGATCTTTGTGAGTTCAAGGCCAGCCTAGTCTACAGAGTGAGTTCCAGAACAGCTGGAGCTATAGGGAGACCCTGTCTCAAAAAGACAAAACAAAAAAAAAAAAAAGAGAGAGAGAGAGAGAGAGAAATTGATACCAAGGTGGTCCAGAGTCAGAGAGAACCCCACCAGGCCTTCCTCTGTTTCCCTTTTCATTCCGTCCAGGCCCCCAGCCTAGGGGATGATGCCACCCACATTCAAGGCAGATCTTCCTACCTTCCTTAGTCCCCTTTGAAAAGCTAAAAGTAGGGACCATGGAATGGTTCAGTGGGTAAAGTCACTTGTCCCCAAGCCTGACAGCCCGAGTCTCATCCCTGGGACTCTACTGTTGGCTTCCTCCATGCTGTGAGGTTCCTGCCTCCCAGGGCTCCAACCTTGGTCACAAGGAGGGAAGCGGGAGGGAGCAGAAGACAGTTCCTGGAATGACAAGTGAACCAAAAGATCCGGGAGTTGCATCAGTGAACAAAACTCATTTATTGCAGGGGTTTTAAGCACTTACATAGTTTTGTTGGGCTCTTTGGCCAGAGGGTGGACAGGACAGAGGGGAAGCCTATGTATGTTCTGCAATGGCTGTTTTATGGCAGGAATACCGAACCCTCCCAAGATAAGCTTCTGGCTTGCACCATTGCCTCCAGAGGGCAAGGCGGACTTGCCTCCGGAGGATAAGCTTAGGAATGCTGCCCTCCCCTGGGGGTTGGGTATCTGATGTCCAATATGACGAGTGGGAGCGGCTCCCATCTCCTGCTGGCCTTCTAGGTTTTTCAGGGTAAAGAGCCAGCCTTCTTATACACAGCCATAATGGATTTATCTGGCCCTATCTCATAGTAGATAGATAGAGCTGACTCCCAGGTTATGCTCTGACCTTCATAAGCAAGCTATGGCTCCTCCTACCCACACCCACCCACTCACATACACACAAATAAATACATGTAATTTTTAATTAGAAAAACTGAAAATGATCCCTGGACACACTGAGAGGTGTACTTCATGATTTGCTCAGTGACTATTGATCTGATCAAGATGACACTATCTTCTAGGTGGGGTTGCGCCAGCCCACCACAAAGTCGGCAGGCTATTGCCCTGATTAATTTTTTACTCTCTCAGCTTTCTTCCTTCATTCTCAAATTAACTTCCTTCATGAGTGGAGCTTGTTGGAAATACTGTGACTTTAAGTACGAACATTCATCCAAGTGAGTGTACAAAATCTTTCAAGAACTGTAAGGATGTGCTAGAGAGAAGGTCAGCAGTTAAAGGCACTGGCTGCTCTAGCAGAGGACCTGGGTTCAGTTCCCAGAACCCATTTGGCAGCTTACAACCATCTGTAACTTCAGTTCCAGGAGATCCATCATCCTCTTCTGGCCTCTACGAGCATTTAATACATGGGTGCCTTACATGCAGGCAAAACACTCAGAACAGACACCTAAAACTTTAAAAATTAATCCAAAACTAAATTGTTTAAGTATCTGGCATCCCTTGACTTTTTAATAACATTATTTCTAAATTGCTCTGAGATGTTTATATTAGAGTAAATAGAGTTTGGAAACATGTTTAATGGGATTGGGCTGAAAAGGTGGCTGAGTGGGTAGTATTTGTCATAAGCATGAGGGCCTGAGTTCAGATCCCCAGAACCCATGTAAAAAACAGGTGAATCCAAGAACATGGGAAGTGGAGACAGAGAGTCCCTGCATCAACCTGACCGGCCAGAGTAGCCCAGTGGACAATCTCTGGGTTCAGTGAGAATAACATAAGGAGGAGAATCAGTGTGGAAGACAGATGTCAGACATTAACCTTGGGCTTCCACACACACATATGTTTGTGCTTCCACACACACACACACACACACACACACACACACACACACATACACACAGGAACCCATACTCATGAAAACATGCATACAATATACAAAAAATAATAAACAAAATAGTTTTATTTTTTTAAGCCGGAGATTTTTTTTTTTTTTTTTTTTTTTTTTTTGCCTGTAGCTCAGGGTGGTCTATGAATCACTCGAAAGGCTGGCTGAACTGCATCAGAGACTGCTGCCTCTCCTCCAATGCTAGATAAAGGCGGGGCTTCCAACCCGAGAGATTCTTTTAAAAAATGGGCTGGAGTGATGGCCTAGCGGTTAAGAGCGCCGACCGCTCTTACAGAGGACCCGGGTTCGATCCCCAGCAACCACATGGCGGCCGAGAACCGTCTGAAACTCCAGTTCCAGGAGAACTCCAGTTCCAGGGGAATCCGACACCCTCTTCTGACCTCCGCGGCATTGCACGACACGGGTGCACAAACTTGCATGCAGGCAGTACATTCATACACATACAGAAATAAATAAAATTAATTTAAAAAAAAATATTTATTTAACATCACCTGTTTCTTGCAGTGCCTGAGGAGGTCAGAAGAGGGCATTGGATTCCCCTGGAACTGGAGTTATGGATGGTTGTTTGATTCCCAGCACCCACCTGCCATGTGGGTGCTGGGAATCAAACCCAGGTCCTTTGCAAGAGCACCCAGTGTTCTCAACTGCTGAGCCATCTCTCCATCCCTTGCCAGCTTTGCCTTGTTGCCCTCCCCTTTAAAATGTTGCAGTCAGGGGCTGGAGAGATGGCCTAGCGGTTAAGAGCGCCGACGGCTCTTGCAGAGGACCCGGGTTTGATCCCCAGCACCCACATGGCTGCTGAGAACCGTCTGAAACTCCATTTCCAGGAGAACTCCAGTTCCAGGGGAATCAACACCCTCTTCTGACCTCCACGGCATTGCACGACACGGGTGCACAAACCTACATGCAGACAGTACACTCATACACATACAAAAATAAATAAAAAATTAAAAAAAAAATTTTAAATGTCGCAGTCAGATTGGCAGAATTGTATCCAGCACAATGATCATAATTGGAAACTGAGACCGTTTATCAGCAGCAATGTTTTCTTTCTTAACAAATCTGGCTGATTTACATTTGACTTTGCCTCTGAGGGTCTTTCCTGGTTATCTAAAAACTCCATAACACCACCATGTAGGTGCCAGAGATCAAACTCAGTCATCAAGGCATGGCAACAGGTCCCTTTACCCAATGACCATGTCACCAGGCCATACCTCTGATACTTAGGTTCTGTTGTTCCTGTTGGAAAGGGCAACTGTTAGCCCAGGACGGGCAGTTATACAAATTAGAAAGAGGCACCTACTCCTGCAGGCAACACAGTCTTGGGAAGAGAACTGAGGCAAAATCTCAGTTTTTGCCTCTATTTGCCCTCTAGAGCAGACATCCCTAAACAGAGCTTGCTTGTTCAGCCCCAGGAACTGACAGCACCTTTGGGATATCACATGTGGTGTTTGGCATCAAAGGCTCAGTCTTTCATTGTTATCTAAGTCTGAGCAGAAGTCTTGAAACTTCCTTTGCACATCAAAGCATCTGCAAAGCTCAGATAAGGAGCCCAAAGCACCTTGGCTTCTTTACCTCTTAAAGCTCATGGGTTCCTTGTTGCCTATTGTGAGAAAGTCAGAGTTGCAGTTAAAAAAACAGCTCAAAGAATATATTCTTGGTCATCCTTGCCATCTTGGCTTATTAAACTCAGCAAGCATATTTAATATCTCTGACTACACTGAGTAAATTCAGACTGTGGTTGTTACTTCCAGGAAAACCTTCCTCTGGTTCTTACCCATTGCCCCGGCCTGTTCCTTCTGGGCTTAGGCAGAATCCCTCGCCTACCTACATCACTTATTCCTGTGGGCCTGGACCACTTCTACTCCATGCATTTGTCTGGAGCTAGAACCCTGTCGTAATTGTTTTTGTTTATAGCCTCACAGTAAAGCAAACAAACAAACTTCAAATAATAGAAGCATATAAACTAAAAGCAAACTCCCTTCTATCTTTTCCTGTTTCAATTCCTGACCTCACCAAGGGGATCATTAATAGTGTTGTATATCCTTCCAGAACTTTCCATCTTCAAGAATGATAATGCTAATGGAAGTGCTAACCGTTTACACCTTTTTAAAAAGCCAGTTGTGGTGACACACAACCCTGGAATGTGAGGCAGGAGGAGTTTGAGGCCAGTCTGGGCTATTCCTTTAAAAATTTTAAGAAGTGATGACCATTATTGAGTGTTTACTAGAGTCAAATACTAAGTACTTTTCATGCATGCTAGTAAATAACTCACAAAACAAGCCTGTAAGATTGGTATTATTTTTATTCCCATTTTACATTTACAGAGTGATAAAGTCAGAATTTGAACCCAGGCAGGCTGACTTCATAGCCCATGCGTTTAACTTCTTTTATTCTGTCACTTGTTTTTGGAACTTGCAATACTACAGATACTTCTTCATAATTACCCACAAAATACTTTTAAGTCTTAAAAAAATATATTAATCCCAGCTCAGGAGGGAGAGGCTGGCAGATCTCTGTGAGATCGAGGCCAGCCTGGTCTACATAGTGAGTTCCAAACTAGCTATTGCTACAGGGAGAAACTGTCTCCAAAAAAATAAATAAATAAAAATAAAAAAGTAAATTAAAAACAGGGCGGGAGAGATGGTTCAATGATTAAGAGCACTGGCTGCTCTTGCAGAGGATCCAGGTTCAATTTCCAACACCCACATGGTGGCTAACAACCCGTTGTAACTCCGGTTCCAGGGGACCTGACTCCTTCAGAACTCCACAGGCAGTGCAGGACATGGGAGCACTTATACACATGCAGGCCAATATGTAGGAAGATCCAGTCTTAATTGGGGGCTAGTTCTCAGCTAGCACCCCTCAGGGCACCATGTGGATGGGAATCAGGGGATTTCTCTGACCCCGCCCCAAGGAGGAGCAAACAACATGGCCTGGGTGCGTGATGCTGGGTGGGGCAACAGTGTGCAGTGGTATGGAATTGGGGGGCCTGTGATTGCCTCTGGGAGCTGATGTCATTTGATTTATAAAAGCAGGCTGTAGCAAGTAATAAATTGAAATCCCCGTTAACATCATTGTGGAATTCTGGGCTGTCATTTTTTTTTTAATCTTTTGTGCTCATACAGGCCAAAGCAGGCCTGCATTTTGTTTGGGTGGCCAGTGGATTGGAAAGAGGACCCAATGTGGACCACCAATCTGGATAGCTGGTGTTGTGAGTGGACATAGGCTGAAGATAGGTCAACAGCCATCAGCCTGAAATTCCTGTCCAGGGTTCAGCAGTCTCTGGGCAGGTAGGACGTCATGGCCAAGAGTGGAAAAAGTTGTCTCCTTGTTCCAGGCTAAGGGGCTGAGTTGGAAGTACCTTTCATGTCCAGACCCTAGCCGGCTGGTCTCTGCACTGAGAGGCCAGCTCCCTACAGTGCCTGCAGGCAGGTTCTGTATTCCCCTTCCCTTAGCAAGTACCTGTTCAGTACAAAAGAAAGCTTCCTACACCAATACACTAAGACACATAAAATAAAATTTAAATATTTTTAAATTTATTATTGTGTGCATATGTTCGTGGACCCATGTGCCATGGCAGATGTGTGGAGGTCAGAGGACAACTTCTTGCAGTCAGTTCTCTCCTTCCAATGGGTTCTGGGAATGAACCTCAGGTTGCCAGGCTTTACCCATTGAAACATCTCACAACCCCTGCCACCCCTGCAACTCCTGATACACTTTTTTTTTTTTTTTGAGATAAGTTACCACTGTGTAGTTCAGGTTGGCTTCAGCCTTGAGATCACCTTCCCTCAGTCTCACAATTGCTTGGATTACAGAGGTGAGCCGCCATACCCAGCTATTTCCTTCTTTTTAAATGTTGCTCAGTACTCTATAAAATGTAATTAGCCATTTTTCTGCCAACAGACGTCTGGGGTTTAGAATTAATTTAATCAAATCTAAGATTTTTTGATGGCAATAAGCATCCAATTTTAAAGAGATTAAAATTTTTTTTTAATTTTTAATTATTTTTTATGTCTATAGTGTACTGTCTGCATGTAGGTTGGTGCACCCGGGTCATGCAATGCTGTGGAGGTCAGAAGAGGGCGTCGGATTCCCCTGGAACTGGAGTTAAAGACGGTTCTTAGCCGCCATGTGGGTGCTGGGAATCGAACCCAGGTCCTCTCCAAGAGCAGTCGGTGCTCTTAACTGCTGAGCCATCTCTCCAGCCCCTAGATTAAGATATTTTATATAAATATCTTTTTTTTTTATCTTTTTTTGAGACAGGGTTTCCCTGTAGCCCCAGCTATCCTGGAACTCACTCTGTAGACCAGGCTGGCCTTAAACTCACAAAGATCCACCTGCCTCTTCCTCCTGAGTGCTAGGATTAAAGGCGTGTGCCACCATGCCCGGCTAGATTAAGATATTTTAAAATGTGCTTCTTAGAATTAGTATAATAATTAGAACTAATGTTGCAAAAGAATGTGCTTATATATGTATATATATATATATATATGTTTCATGTGTATAGTGTCTATAGAAATTCACTAAAAGTAAAAGTGCACAAAAATGAAAATTTGTTTCTTATTTAGATAGATATTGTCAAATTCCCTCCAGGTGAGTATGTTGTCATCTGTATTCCATTCTGTTAGCAAAACTGTGTGATACATTGTAGGTACTAAATAAATGTTCAATGCTTGAAATGTAAAACAAGCCCAGCAAACACAGTGGATTTTTTTTATAAACACAAAAACAAGACAATGACTGACAGTGAGAAAGAACAGAACATTTTAGCATCATAAGAGCACGCACATCCTGCTGAAGCACTAAAACACTAATGCATTTTCTGCAGAATGATGCCTCCTAAGTAATTACAGGGTACTTTTCAAAATGACTTATCAAAAGGCAGTGCACTCAAGTTTAATAAAATATATTCATTCATAACTCCAGTGTTCTCAAACTCCCAAGTCACTACAGGAAAGAAATTCCCAGAAAGCTTATGCTCTGCCCTTTTCTGTTTTTTAACATTTTACAATTCTTTATGTGTATGCATGCTTTGCCTGCAAACGTGTAAGTGCAGTGCTGGTGGAGACTAGAAAGGGGATTGGATTCCTTGGAACTGGAGTTAACAGATGGTGTTAGTGGCCATGTGGGTGCTGAGAATTCAACCTCGGTCCTCTGTAAGTGCAGACAGTGCTCTTGACTGCTGAGCATCTCTCCAGCGTGGTTTATCATTTCTGTGGAGGGGACTGTATTTTGAAAAAGAACACTATTCGAATTCACTCTAAAGCTTTAACATCAATGCATTTAGGGAAGAGGCTCGAGGTTTCTTAGATTTTCCCTTTAGAAAGACTGGTTTGACTACAGTGTAGGGAGATGGGCTGCACCATCCAT
Source organism: Rhizomys pruinosus (assembly GCA_009823505.1). NCBI lineage: Eukaryota > Metazoa > Chordata > Mammalia > Rodentia > Spalacidae > Rhizomys > Rhizomys pruinosus. The sequence goes on from VZQC01002907.1 coordinate 2,859,276, forward strand.
GTCCTCAAGGCTTAGTCGAGAGCGGAAGAGGGAGGCCCAGGAGCGCCTCTTGCTGGCGGTAAGGAGCCTCGTCCTGGGAGCCGCCCTGAACCTCCTCTGCGACTGTGCACTCCAAGACCAGAGGAGGTCGCCCTCAACCGTGCCTTCCCAGACCGGAAACGGAAGTGAGGTTGTAAGAGCCTCGCTCACACTAGAGGGGCTGCAGCTCTCCTTCTTGCGCTTGGCCGGGCCGGAAGAGGAAGTTGCTAAGGCTGGGTAGTTGCTGGGAAGTGTCAGGTTACCCTCCGGCTTCCGGAGTGGGGCGCCGCTGCTGGCAGAGCGCTGCTGGCCGAGCGAATCGGGCGGGATTCCCAGCACTCGCCGCCTACGGCTCGAGAGGCGTGGCTCCGCGGTTCCCGCGCCTGTTGGGTGTCCCGTCGGTGCCCGGCAGCTAGGCTCGCTCCCTTGCACGGTGTCCCCTCAGCCCCACCATGGGTAACACGAGCAGCGAGCGCGCCGCGCTGGAACGGCAGGGCGGCCACAAGACGCCCCGGAGGGACAGCTCGGGGGGCGCCAAGGATGGAGACAGGCCCAAGATCCTGATGGACAGCCCGGAAGACGCCGACCTCTTCCACTCGGAGGAGATCAAGGTGCGAGAGTGGGGGAAGCCCAGTCCCCTCCCGGTTCCCGCCAAGTCCCCCGCGCGGTGGACCGTGACGCGGTGCGGACTCCCCTGGCGGTCGGTGCTTAATTACCAACCCGAGACCGACACCCAGCGCTGAGAGGAGCATCCTTAGAGAAAGCAGCTCTGGGACTGAGGTTCAGCTTCCTAATTAATTAAGAATGGAGCTGGCAGAAATTGATCCCCAACGTCTGCTTTTCTCTTAGGTATAATTGATTCTAGGACTCTGAGAAATCTTTTCTCAACCTCACGCACACCGGCGCTTTTTTTTTTAAACAAAAGTTGGTTTGAGAGTTTACTGTTCATTTTGGAGGTAAACCGGAGCGCATATGGAAGCTGAAAGTGAAGTTGAATAGCTGATTGCCGTTGCCAGAGGTGTTTCGTTCTGACGTTTTGGGTCCACCCTTATTTATTTTTTTTGAGCGGGTCTGGAAAAGTAATCCCACAGTGAAGTGTAAGTCCGCAGCTTTTCCCCTCGCCTGCTTTATTTTTACATAATGACTTAGGTTTTAAGGAGACCAGGGGAAACATTTTTTCAAGTCAAGCTGGAACTTCCTGGTTCAGCCACATTTGGTTGACCACACGGATGTGGTCTGTGCTTCTTGCTGCAGGACCCAGTCCAAAAGCATTCAATGATTCTGGAAGCAAGAGATAATTCTTTAAAGGAATAAACTAGATTTAGGAAGGATGAAGGGACTGTGACCAACATAGACTATGTTACTGTGGGTTGCCCATTAATTTTGCTTAAACAGATTAATTGCCTGGCCACTCGTTCTAGCTTGACTCCCGCTGCCCCCACCCTCATATTGGGCTAGGTGTTCACATTGTTATTCATAGATCTTAGTTTTGAGGCTAACTTTAAAGAGCCTGCTTTTACTGAGGTTACATCCTGTGATTTGAACTTGTTTTCTGAACCTGTTGCATTCCGGAAAAGGTGTGTGCAGTGAACTTTGGAATTATGTTTCTTCACTAACCTGAATTTTCTCCCACCCTTAGTAATTTGGGCCCCAAGCCTATTTAATAAAATGCCATTAAAAACAAAACTACTTTCTTTGAGAAGTATATGTTGTGATAGGTGGTACTGTTACTGCATGCTGGCTGTCCTGCAAAGTACTTGTTTTCTTTCTCAAAAAAAAAAAAAAAAATGTGTCATCACTATTCCAGAACTTCTAGGAGAAATGAGGATCAACCAAGTTATCTATAGAGAAGAATTTTAGTGCAGTGTCCCTTTTGTATCAGCAGTTGCTGAGTACACTGAACTCAAATGTCCCAGATACTTTTAAATGGTCATTATCCCAGTTAAACCTTTTGGCTGCAGTTAGTTAGCCCCTAAAGTAATTCCAATTTGTTAATTAATTTAATATATACATCTATAGCTCCAAAGATCTACAAATTTTTGAAGGGTACCGTCTGGTGTTTCAGATCAGAGCAGTACCCGAAGCGATCCTAGAACCTTCCTAGCCTCCCTTCACGGCTTTCTCACATCCTAGAAATCCAGAGCCTTTGGCTTCTGACTGCAGAATTTTATATTTATAAAAGCTCCATATCCAGCTGTGTTTGACCTAGATGGGGGTGCATGTGTCTCTTTCTCTTGAGCTAGAATACTGCATTTACTCTATGCTTAGCTCACTAGATATTACTAATGCCATAATGAAAGGGCCAGTCTCCATTTTATTTATCTGTTTTTCCTCTATGCCTAGTTAGGTCTACATGAGTAGTCCTCCTCTGAACTTGTCAATTTCAACCGCTCTGGCGTTGTCCCTGATACATTTTCATGTGCTCCAAAATCTTGCCTAATGGAGGAGAAAGACATTAAACTAGTCTTGGATTCATTGCTGTTTTCTTCCAAGTAGGTGTTATAGCTTCCTTGAGAATTTTTATGACAACCTCTAATAACAGCAGTGGCAGCTAATAGTTATTCAGCACTCACTGTGTAGCAGATATTGTGCAGAATATTTTATATGTCTTGTACTTAACAACACTCTCACAGGTAGTTTTTAATCTTCATTTTGCAGGTGTGCGAGCAAGCACAAGGTGCAGTAAGTGGCAATAGCTGCCTGTTTAGAATGAATTGTCAGTGTTTACAGTCTGACATAGGGAGCTAACTAATGGCTTCCTGTGCCTAAGTAAAGTACTCTGCTTCTAGGCTCCGGAGAAGGAGGAATTCCTGGCCTGGCAACATGATCTTGAAGTCAACGATAAAGCTCCCGCCCAAGCTCGACCAACCGTATTTCGATGGACAGGGGGTGGGAAGGAAGTTTACTTATCTGGGTCCTTCAACAATTGGAGTAAACTTCCCCTCACAAGAAGGTAATTGCCTGGAAGTGTTCATATTTTGTTTTAGCCTGTGGATATGGTTTTTGCAAAAAGATCTCTGTAAGTGGGTAGCAAAAAAAATTTTTTTTTGTAAGATACAAAAAAAAGATATTTTGTATGAAAAAATACTTTTGCTTAATAAGTTATAGAATATAACTTATACCCAAGAACTCACTGGGTTTAGACACATCTTTTTAAAGAAGAAAGCAACATCTTTCTGTGGAGAATGTTTCTGTGCATGGTACTCCAGTACTCAGCTACACATTTCTTCTAGGAAAAAGAAGTCTTCCTAGTGCAGTAGAGACAGTTCTGGGCTGGGAGTCAGAGAAATGGACTTGAGGCCACATTGCCTGTACTAAACAGTCACTTCTGTGACCAGGTGACCTTCCAGGTTCTTTCTAACTTTGACTATATATTACTTTGGTTTGGAAGGTTACATGCTCTGTAGATATCATTTTGGAAAAGATATAGTAAGACACTTTATCGAGAACACTGGTGTGAACTGCTGCTTCAGATTGTCTTGTGAGGAAACATCTTCACTAGTGACCACTCTTGGTGGAATAAAGGGAGAAACCAGTGCCCTTCTGTGCCGAGGCTTACTTGTCAGGGGCATGTCTGTTTAAAGGGCTAACAATGAAGAGGGAGGAACCACCAGGCCCACAGTCACAAGTCAGTTCAAGTCAGGCCAAGAAATGACCAGATGGAGGAGGCTTCAGGAATGCTTAGTAGTTACACATCCCATTACATCGATCCCTTCTGAGGTCCTAGGCAGGCTGACACAGGACATGAGGCTCGGTTTGTCTTTGTGGTCATTTTCCTTGACAGCCAGGGCTGCCAGGTGTATTTTGCATGCACACTTGAAAAGCACAGGTGCCCACTTGTTGAGCTTCCAGTGTTAGGGTTATAGATTCCTGGTATCCGAGGGAAGTGAGTTTTCTGGAAACCTTGCCCTGCTGCTTCTCTTAGTTGAGATCATTATGGTAAACTGTGTAAATCGGTTGAACATGTTGGCTCTTCTGCAGCTGAACTCTTGGTTGTACATGGAACCATTTTTCCTTTTGTGGCTGTTTGGAGCACAGAGGGCAGTCCCTCAGCTGACATGTTCTGCCTTCTCTCTTCCTGCAGCCACAATAACTTTGTAGCCATCCTGGACCTGCCGGAAGGAGAGCATCAGTACAAGTTCTTTGTAGATGGTCAGTGGACACACGATCCTTCCGAGGTACTTTTCCTCCCACCTTCAGTCCTTGGGCACCTGCACAACCAACACCAATCACCTTCCCTTATGCTTTGCTACTAGGTCCTTTTCCCTGCTGGCAAAAAGGCCCTATGTGTGGCTCTGAGTTAGATAGCAACAGTTGTCAAACCATTGGCATACTTGACAAAGAGTTGACTAGCCAGACGATGAGAGCCTCTGGCCAGGAATTACAAGTCCTGTAAAGAAAACTTCCATAGACCTTCCAGGTTATGATTTCTGCCTGTCTGTCTCTTCCCAGCCAATAGTAACCAGCCAGCTTGGCACAGTTAACAACATCATTCAAGTGAAGAAAACTGACTTTGAAGTATTTGATGCTTTAATGGTGGATTCCCAAAAGTGCTCCGATGTGTCTGGTATGAACAGTTATTTTATACCACATGTGTGCAGTCAGGGTCTGTGCAGCCTGGAAATTCTCTTGTTTATCTTGTCTCTCACTCTTGAGCAAAAGCAGCCAGGTGACGATTGTAGCTGTCTAGGCCACAATACTCAATTGTTAACTCTGTCAGCTCTGGTTTTTAAAGTATAATTCCGCAGAACGAGTTCTAGGCCAGCTGGGACTAAAAGGGAGACCCCGTCTCAAAAAGACCAAAATAAATAAATAATAAAGTCTTAAAAAAATAAATAAATAAAGTATAATTCCTAAGAAGCATCGTCCTTTTCTTGCTGGGGGTTAAGCATCTCCACTTGGCTGTAGAAACAGAAGCAAAGCTTGACACTGTGCCAGGAGCAGACTGAAGAGGCCCAGCAGGGACAAGTTGGGTCAGTAGTGAACGAATGCTGGGGAAGCTGCCAGCTCATTTCCCACTCGTGGTGTCTGGAGAATTACAGGCTGACAGGTGATAAACAGACGCGTCGGTGACCTTGGCTGTCACTTGTGCAGTCCATTAGCACATTGTCAGACTCCGTGACCAGAGGAAAAAGTGGCTCCCTGAAGGAAACAGGCTGCATAGCACAACTCTTTTCTGGAAACCTGCTCAATACAGTCCTGGTTAACTTGCCTGTCTTCCAAGAGTCTTCTGATCACATCGTTCAGTGAATTGCTTTCCATCCAAACCCCACAGGAAGAAACTACCTGGAAAAATGATAGAGACAATTCAGGAAAAAGGACATGTTGCGATCCAAGTGGCGATGCCAGTTGTTCTTGCCCTGCTTGTGTGAGGGACTGCTTCCTGGGTCCTGTGGGAGAGGGAAATGAGCCCTCAAGAGTGTGCCTGTCAGTCTGAGGAAGCAGATTTACTTCAGTTTACAGACTGATTTTTCCCTCATCACCTGGCTGGGCCTGGAGGTTCTGCCCCCAGGATCTCTTATTGTTACCAGGTCCAAAATCACAGTTGTAAATTGACCACAGTGGACTAGCTGTCAGGTCAAGTTGTTGAGCAGCAGTTAGAAATCCAAAAATAGTACTCTTTCATTGAGATAGCTAACTCATCCTTTAGATAACTGTTTATTCATTTTCAGATAGGTAAAATGTAGAACATAGAGGAAGTATTCAATTTAATGTTACACACCAAAGCTTTTAGTCAAATCTCTGCTATAGATCACCTGGAGACAGGAAGTATGCCCCCTCACTGCTGATAAACCAACTTCAGGTTCTGTTCTTATATTTAGACACTCAAGTTTTCTTGCAGTATCATGTATTTACTGCTTAAGGTTCAGTTATGGGTCAGCTTTCTCTGCCCAGTGTTCTCAGTCTTCAGCTGGGGTATGGTTGGCGAATGTAAAGAAAACCTGGTCTAGGAAGTGATGTTGAGAAAATTGGCAGTCAGGGAACATCGAATGTGATCTGGAGCAGCTTGGGAATCAACTGACCAGAACCCATCGTGATGTTTAGATAATGGTTCAGTACCCTCCTGCCAGGCAGGAGATGTCACTAATTAAGGTGCTTCTGGTAAATGCGGTAGCTATACATCTAGAAGCCTCTTAATGTGTCTGTGTAGTAAAGAAACTGAAATTAGAATTTGGGAAGATCCTAAAATTGGTAGGGTCAAAAAGCCTGTAGAAATTGGGTTTTTATTTATTTTTTAACTATGTAGTACCTAGTAAAACCTGTTCTATTCTGGATAGTGGTGCTCATAACTTGGACTGAGCTACATACTCCCTCCCCACTTCAAGCCTTGAACTTTGTGGTGTTTGCCAGCCTGGGATCCTTATTCTGCTGACAAAAGATTAGGCAGTTAGGAATGGCCCCCTTATTGGTCTGACACAGACTCCTAGCTTTGCCACAACTGTCTTTCACTGGGGCATCTCAGTTTACCACTGACATTTATTCTGGGCATCCAAATCCCAAAGGTCTTTTTCATTTCCTCTGTTCTCATCTTTGGAGCATGAATGTCTTTCAAGAAAATGTAAATCTGTACTAGGAAACAAGAACAAAGGAAGCTAGACAATGATGCCATAGCTTACATCAGACTACTTCTAGAACTCTGGTCTTCAGAGTGTCCTGTCACCATCTCCCAACAGAGCTGTCCAGTTCTCCACCAGGACCCTACCATCAGGAACCGTACATCTCCAAACCAGAAGAGCGGTTTAAAGCACCACCCATTCTCCCTCCACACCTGCTCCAGGTCATCCTGAACAAGGACACAGGGATTTCTGTGAGTATTTCTGCCCAGAACAGCCAGCAAATAAGTGCAGTGTCACCCATGGGTGGTAACTGCCATGGTCCTCCTAGAGAAAGCTTCCAGAGCAGGTGTGGCTTCAGCCTAAGCTCCGTCCCATTTCAATTTTCATGAGAAAAAAATGTAACCACCCTTTCTTGGTCAGCTAGATGTGGGACTAAGTTGCTGTCAGGAACATCAGCCCTCCTGAATCAGAATTTGAGGTATCTAACTAACACACATGACCTCTGGAAAATTGGTGCATGGCATGCAAAAATGAAGTGTGGATCCAACTATTCCATGTGGCTCATTTTCTGTTGAACTTAATCGTCCCTTCTACCCAGGCCTGTTGGTAAGATACTATCTTAGCTCATTTGCTGCTGCTAAAACAAAATACTTGAGATCGAGTCATTTATAAAGAACAGAAATTAATTTGGTGTAGGCCTGGCAGCTGGGAAGTCTACAAGCTTGGCACCTGCATCTGGGAAGAACATTTGTGCCACACTGGCCCATGGCGGAAGCTGGAAAGGCAAGCAAGGGCTGAACCTGCTTTTGTAACAGTCCCCTCAAGATGACTAGCCTATTGTCATTATACTTACATTAATTAGAGGATGGTACACTCTCCTGGGCTAATTAATCACCAGTTGGGACCCAGTCTATCAGTGGAGATTAAGTTCCCAGGACGTGAACTCTGGAGGACACATTCAGATGAGCTGCTGAAGTGATCCTGGGGTCAGCATGTGCTCAGCAGTGGAGTGGAGTTCCCATGCTCTGCTGTATCCGGATGTGACTCTCCTTGCAGCACTCAATCCTGAACCATTAGGAGAGTCCGAATTCTTTGTTACTCCATCTCCACAAGATTCACCTTTCTCAGGGCACTACATTCACCTCTGTGTTCCAACCACAGATGACATCTGAGTTGGTTATTGTATAATCCAGGAGAAGGGGCTAGTGGTCAGGACCACTATGCCTCAGACCCCACTGCTGAACACATTTCCAGCCCTAAGTTGGCACCATCTCAAAAAGGCAGCAAGTGAACTGCAAAGACCTTAATCTGTCTTTTAAAAGTAGAATGAGTAGGAGACCTTGTCATCCCCCCGCAAAAAAAAAGTAGACTGAAACTGTCCCTTCACTCTCCTCTGACTAAAGTTCTAGGTTAGGGGACATTCGGTGCCTTCCTGAGCTAAGGTGGTACCCCCACCCTGCATATATCATATGGTTTTGTCTTTCTGTGTCTGGCTTATTTCACTTAATGTCTACCATATTTATCCATTTTGTTACAAATGACAGGATTTGCTTGCCTTTTTAAGGTTGAACAGTATACCATTGTCTTCCCTTTTTTCCCTGTTGCTGTGATAAAACACTTTGACAAAAGCAGTTAAGGGAGAAAGCGGTTCTTTGAGCTCACAGTTCCAGGTTCTAGTCCATATCAGGGAAGACACAGCAGCAGGAGCTTGAGGGAGCTGGCCACATGGCATCCAAGATTAGGAACAGAGGGCAGTGCTGAACGCATGCCGTCTCCCTAGCTCCCTTTCTCCATTTTCACTAAGTGAGAAGAGTAGATTTGAAGTGTTTTAACCACCAAAAAATGATCAGTATAGCAGTCCATATGTTAATGTATCAGTGTAGCCATATTCCAAGACACTATGTTGCATACAATAAGGTTTTTAATCTTCATTTTAAAATTTATTTATTTATTTATTTATTTATGGTCTTTTTGAGACAGGGTCTCCCTGTAGCCACAGCTGACCTGGAACTCGAAGAGGGAGAGATCTGCCTGCCTTTGCCTCCCAAGTGCTAAGATTAAAGGCGAGCCACCACCACGCCTGACCTAAAAAGATTAATTTTTTTTTTTTTAAGAACCTCCTAAGGCCAGTGAAGGCCAGCTCTTTGCTTTCTCTCACCAGCTGCCCTGTCCAGCCTCCTCAGCAGGTCTCACTGGGAATTGGTGACAGTTGTCAGCCTCTGAGATGCTGCTCCTAGAGTGAGGACAGGTATGGTACTGGAAGGTTCCTGGCCAATGTTGGCAAAGCTAGACCTGGGTCCTGGCTTTCTAGCCAGTCCATCCACATCTCTCTTCTGACAAAATAAACATATGCATTGCAGGATTACAACCTATTCTGTCCCCCAGGAGACTTTCTCAAACCCAAATTTAGCCATTGCAGAACTTGTTAAGATGTAGTTTCTGCCAGGCGTGGTGGTGCACACCTGTAATCCAGCACTCAGGAGACAAAGGCAGACAGATCTCTAAGTTCAAAGCCAGCCTCATCTACATAGTGAGACCCCATCTCAAAAAAGGAATAAAGCATCCTCTCACGCTCTGAGACCACCACTTAAAAGTCCTCAAGGTGGCCATGCAAGCTGTGGTGGAGGCCATCAAGCCTTCTCATGCGGAAAGATCTGCTTACACCTCCTCTGAGGGCTCGGCTTCACCCCATCTCTTCTGGGCCCTGGGAGGCCCTCAGGCAGCCAGAAGATCTTGAGGCAGTTCAGGCCTAGGATTCCCAGAGTGTTGAGTGACGTGAACATACTCTTCCCTTAAAATAGGGACCATGAGGCAGAAGCCCACCAAGGAAATTAGAACCATAGATTGTCTTCCCCCATTTTTTTTTAAATTTTATTTATTTCTGTATGTGTATCAATGTACTGTTTGCATGTAGGTTTGTGCACCCGTGTCGTGCAATGCCGCGGAGGTCAGAAGAGGGTGTCGGATTCCCCTGGAACTGGAGTTCTCCTGGAATTGGAGTTTCAGACGGTTGTCGCCGCCTTGTGGGTGCTGGGGATCGAACCCGGGTCTTCTGTAAGAGCGGTCGGCGCTCTTAACCGCTAGGCCATCTCTCCAGCCCCATTTTTGAATTAGCATTTATAAAAGTTGGGAATGTACAATGGAAAAGAATCAAGATTTTTTGGCTTCAAAAAAAGTAGAAAGGCAAGGAGGTGGCTCTAAGCACCAGGCCAGGTATGTTCTTCTGGAGTCTGCAGTTCACTCAGTTCATTTTCTGGCCTTAGAGACCAGACTTGAAAATCCAGTTCTCAGGAGCATTTAGTATAGAGCCTATTATCTTCCATTCTCTGAAAATGGTTTGAGTGGGAGCTTGGATCTTCCTGCCTCTTCTCTATGAGGATGGGACTGTGCCCCTCTTTAAAGATCAGGGTAAAAACTTCAGCCATACTAATGTGTTCAGCTAGCATGAGAGACACAACTCTCACCTCATCTGTTATCTTATGGACAGGCCTTCTACTGCCCAGTTTAGGAAGAAAGGTCAACATGGGACCCTGTCTCCTCTCCTTGGTTACACTATGCCGTTAAGTGGGTGAATCGTCTTGATTTCTAAATCTTAAATGCTCACATATCCCTTTATTCCCTCACAGTGTGATCCAGCGCTGCTCCCTGAGCCCAATCATGTCATGCTGAACCATCTTTATGCACTTTCTATCAAGGTAATAGCCTGCCTACCCTTATAGCAGTTTCTCAACATGTGCTGTGAGAGCCTCTAGTGCCAGGATTGCCTGGAAGTGCTGACTTACAGAGCAGCTTTCAAGGCTGGACAGATTCTGTCTGGCTCAGGCTCTTAAGGTGGGCCCAGGAGTTTCTTTTCCTTAAGCCCCATGCTGAGACTCATGTTCTCTAAACCAAGCCCTTCACTCAGTCCTGCCTTTGGTCATTTCCTTAGGATGGAGTAATGGTGCTCAGTGCAACCCACCGGTATAAGAAGAAGTATGTCACCACCTTGCTGTACAAGCCCATATGAAGAGCTAGGATCCAGCAGTGGGCTACAAGGACAGCTGCCCCTGCTGGACTTCCCGCATGCATGCTTCCTCTAGAGGAATGGACTATACATTTCTCATTTCACAGTAAGACATTTCATCCCTGCCCAAATCCTACTTGAAGGTTTGTCCAGGCAGACTCTCCAGAAGAACTTGAATCCGTAAGTTCAGGAAAGATGTAAGGGAAAGCTGAGACTCTGCAGCTCTGGAACCACAGTGTGTGAGGACCCCTCTCAGCTGGCCAGGGACATTCTTAAGCCAAACCTGAATGTTAGCACTTACTAGTAAAAATGGGAAGCAGGAACTGAAGCCACGCAAAATTTCTCATCTGCATCTCCAAGGTCACTGGCCTGGCCCTACTGAAGCCTCACTGTGGAACTACGTACTATTCAATCTTGCCAGTCCTTCCAAATCAAAGCAATAGATACCTCCCCTTCTTTGCTTCAGGGAGGTGCAATTTCTATGGAAATTAAAAGCTGTCTGATTTCCAGATGAAGCTTTGCAACCATTTCCAACACTGTGCACTAAGTACTTTTTTTAAGAACCAGAGATGGCTGGCTGTCCAGCCCTAAGGCACTAAGTCACCAGACCTAGACTAGAGATCAAGTGACTATGCTCAGCAATAATTGTTCTCACAACAGACTTCAGAACCCACTGCCATATTCTCCATTAAGCTGGATGATCCTGAAGACTGACCACCATTTGCTGGAAGGTTGTCTGCTCCTTATTTCCATTGTAATGGGGTGTCAGTTACAACAGCTTTGCAGCAGCTCCCATTCTTTCAGTTCCAACGTGTGCTACTCAGCTGGGGATCTGTGCCCCAGTGAGCAAAGAATGTTGTAGCAGTTGCTGTTGCTTGTTCTGAAAGGAACTCGGAACCTGAGAGCAGCCTGCTGGATTCCATCCAGGTGTCCTTGGATCAGCACAGGTGCAGGCCTCTTTACACTCAGCTTGATTTCCATGGTGATACCACAGATGTGCCTGTTGGTACAGGCTTCCGTCACCTAGTCAGTGTAAGTTACCGTATACCCCTTGTTCTTGCTAGAGAGGCAGAAGCAAGCTCACTGGTGTCCAGTATTTATTTGGTAAGCTTGAGTTTGGGTACATTGTTTTTGTTACTATTTTCAAAACAACAAATTGCTGTCACCTTGATGTGTAAGTTTCAATAAAGCTTTGTAAGAATAACTGCATGTGAAGGAAGTTCTGTTTCTATTCAGTTGTTTGCAGAAGCAATTAATTGAGTTGGAGCTATTCTCTGTCCTTCCTCTCCAGAATGTGGAAGGTTTCAGGTCTTATCTTGGACATCAGGCAACATTGCCAATAAACTTAGCAGAAAAGGGACGTTCTTGGTCTCCTGGTCCATGGAAGCAGAAAGTAGCCAGGAAAGTGCTTTAGGCTGGTAATTACATCACCCTCAAAACACAGTGGGACTAGGAATGAGAAAACCATCCTCGTATTGGGTAAGTTTTAGCTGGGCATGGTAGTATACACCTTTAATCCCAGACAGGTGGATCTCTGTGAGTTCAATGCCAGCCTGGTCCACAGAGTGAGCTACAAGTCGGCTGGGACTAAAGGGAGACCCCGTCTCAAAAAAGTATTTAAAGCACCGCTCAAAAAAAAAGAAAGATGGCCGGGCATGGTGGTGTGCACGCCTTTAATCCTAGCACTTGGAAGGCAGAGGCAGGCGGATCTTCATGAGTTCAAGGCCAGCCTGGTCTACAGAGTGAGTTCCAGGACATCTGAGGCTATAGGGAGACCCTGTCTCGAAAAGACCAAAAAAAAAAAACCCACAAAAAACCGGTGAATTAGTGCAGCCCACAGGGGACTGAAACGGCATTATAAAAACTAGTTCAGAGACAGTCTCCCTGTACCAGTTCTGGGACCATGGGCAAACTACTCCTAGGAACAGCGACTTGGATATTAAAGTGGCAAACAGCGGGTCCCCCTCAGAACTAAGTGCTGACAAAAGAGCAAAAGGAAGCCTGTTATGGTCCCAGAGACCCAGAGATTATTTCGAGGAAATGAAAAGGAGAGGCCAATATGCCCAGTCCACAGAACCACAGCTACCCATCCAGTTGTGCCCTGTGATCCAGGTAATGCCTGCCTGTGTTCTCTGTAGGCAAGGATTAATCGGTTACATGGTTAAAGCTTAGCTCAAATTGCTTTTTAGTGAAGATATGTTTCCCTCTCTGGAAATTTATACACAAATAACTATAGAGCCAAAGGTAAGACCTTAAAATTATTAAAATGTAACAGTATTGCTGGTCAGTACAGTGGTTCTTCAATATTTTCAAGTGATTATTTCCAGGTGGCACTCTTTTATTATGAAAATCTCCAGATGCTCAATTAAGCTGTACACATCTTGTATGCTTAGTACAGTATGTTATGTAAATAGTTAAGCTGTATTAGGGAATAGTAATGTATAGATTCTTAATATTTTTTAATTTGTGATTGAATATGTATATCAGAACCCAAGGAACCTATAGATGAGGGCTGACTAGAGCTGTTAGCTTTCCATCACTGTTGACAACTGCCTGAGGGGATTTTGTTGCTTTTTATGGTTTGGGGGTTTTGCGGGGGAAAGGGGGTTGTTTTGGTTTTATTGTCTTTTTGAGGTGGTCTCCCTGTAGCCTCAGCTGGCCTGGAACTCAGTATGGAGACCAGGCTAGCCTTGATCTCAGAAATCTGCCTACCTCTGTTGGAATTAAAGGTGTGTGCCACCATGCCCATGGAAAATTTTGACTTGCAGGTTTAGAGCTTTCAGCCCATGGTTGGCTGGCTCCATTGTTTCTGTGACACGATGAGGCAGAATATCACAGCAGTTGGACATCTTGGAGCAAAGTTGCTCATCTCATGTAGCTAGGATAAAATAGAGAGACCACAGGAATGGGCCAGGGCTGAGACAAAGCCTTTAAAGGGTGACCCACTTTAGTAGTCTATTCAGAAATGGAGTCCACCTTGGCACTGGAGAGATGACTCTGCAGTTAAAAGCACTGGCTGCTCTTGCAGAGGACCTGGGTTCAGTTCCCAGCACCCACATGGTGATGCACAACTGTCCCTAACTTCAGTTCCAGAGGGCCTGAGGCTCTCCTGACCTCCATGGACATTGCACAACACGCATGCACTTACATACATGCAGGCAATGCACTCATAAAATAAGAATGCTTGTACTCATAAATTATTGTTAAAAAAAAAATAAAACTGAAAGATGCAGGACAGTTATGGCATAATGCATGATCTGGGATGGGGTGGGGTGGGGGGAAGGGAAAAGGAAATATGCCTGAACTGATTTGGAAAATGATGTATGAAATACACAAAGCATCAATAAAAAGTGAAAAATATTTTTAAAAAATTGAGTCAATCAATGCATTAAATAGTTGAACTAATTATGTTTGGAAACATGCTCAGACACACCCAGAAGTGTGCTTTATCAGCCTTTAAGCAATCAAGATAAACAGTGGCAATAACCAGTTATGAAACTATTGAGGGCTGGAGAGATGGCCTGGGCTGGAGAGATGGCCTAGCGGTTTAAGAGCACCGACGCTCTTGCAGAGGACCCGGGTTCGATCCCCAGCACCCACATGGCGGCTAAGAACCGTCTGTAACTCCAATTCCAGGAGAACTCCAGTTCCAGGGGAATCCGAGACCCTCTTCTGACCTCCGCGGCATTGCACGACACGGGTGCACAGACCTGCATGCAGACAGTACATTCATACACATACAAAAAAAAATAAATAAATAAATAATAATAATAAAAAAAAAAAAAAAAAGAAACTATTGAACCCAAAGGTAAAATCAAGGACCCCAGGCAAGCCTATTTCCTTGCCCCTGATGGGTGTTGACTGTGCTCCAAGAGCTGGTGATCCGCCTGACAGTGCCATTTTTGCACCCACCATATACTATCCCCAACTATACTTTCTTCCAGAGTGGACCCTGGATAGAGATGCAGGATGCCAATCCAATTGAATTGCTGACTTGGCTATGTGACCTTAGGCAAATCCTGCAGCTTCTAGTAATTTCTTCTCATTGGAAAAATGAGTGATGGGATTAGAGCTAGATGATGCCTACTACTTCCTTCACCTCGCACTGAGAGTCACAAATCTTTGCAGCATGAATGGGATGTGGCCACAAACAGGACAAGAAAACAGTACCAGTGTACCAGTTAGCTCATTAGGAAGTCTCAGATGCCAGAGGCCAAGATTGAAAACCCAGACCTCAAAGTGATGGGCTGTATGGCTGAAGTCAGAAACCAGGCCTCCACCTCCCGAGAGTGCTGGGATTAAAAGTGTGAGCCACCACGCCCAGCAACGAAACTTCCTTCTGTATGAGTACAACTAAATATCCAAGCATATGTTCAGTTCTAGTACCTGATCTATTGCTCTGGTTTGGACTATGCTAGGTGTGGTAATGTGGGTATTAGGAGGTACTACCTTTAAGAGGTGATAAGGTCATGATGGCTCCTCCCCAGGCCTCAGGAGATGAAGGCCCTTATAAAAGTGGCTTCATGGAGATTTTGGCTAGCTTGCCCTGTGTCTTCCACTGTCTGAGGACACAGCCTTCTGCACTTCTGAAGAGCTCAGCCAGTGAGGTCATGCTGGAAGTGACAATGGCCCTTACCATACAACCATACACACAGCACCTTATCTCAAGATTCCCTATTCTCCAGAGCTTTGAGAAACGTTTTTTATATAAATTACCCACTTTTTAAAAAAAAAATTTTATTTAATTTTACTTATTTCTGTATGTGTATGAATGTACTGTCTGCATGCAAGTTTGTGCACCTGTGTTGTGCAATGCCGCTGTGCTGGATAGCTTTAGTGTCAACTTGACACACCTGGGTTGAGGGAGCCTCAATTGGGGAATTTGGTCCATTGGATTGGCCTGTGGCCACATCTGTGGTGTATTGTCTTGATTGTTGAGCAGTGACAGTAAAAGAAGGCAGGCTGGGCATGAGCGAGAGCAAGCCAGTAGAGAGCAAGCCAGTGGACAGCAGTCCTCCATGGCCTCCAGGTTCCTGCCCTGAGTTCCTGCCTTGGGCTCCCTAAGTGATGAAATGTGACCCAGGAGATGTAAGCTGAATAAACCCTTTCCTCCCCAAGTTGGTGTCGGTCAGAGTGTTTTGTCACAGCAATGGAAGACAAACTAGAACAGAAATTGGTACCAGAAGAGTGGGGTATTGCTGTGACAGACCTGACCTTGGTGTTTTGGGGAAGGATTGTGGAGGCGTTTGGAACTTTGGGCTGGGAAGATCATTGAATGCCTAAAGATTATTGCTGTGGAGCTTGGAGCAGTTTTGCTGAAGGAGTTGTAGAAGATGGAGGCCTGGCTTGTGAAGTTTCTAGTTTCAAAGGAGAGCAGAGATCATCAGGACTGTGTAATCTGTGGGTTCTGGTCAGCTGGGGCTGTGGAGAATCAGCTGTAAGTAACAAGAGACCAGAACCTGAAGTGAAACTTTTGTGGTACTGGGGCAATTGATGCTGGTTAGCTGGGGCTGAAAAATCAGCTGTAAGTAACAAGAGACCAGCATCACTGAGGTGAAATCTTCTGGGGAGAATATCTTCAAGGTCAGCACACAGAAGCTGTGACCCAGAAAGGGCCTGAGCCTCCATCTCGAGCCAGAAGCCGGACTTGGTAACGTGTAAGAGTCTCCTATATGGTTCCGGTGTTGAAATTTGAGGGGGTCACAGAGAGCAGCCGAGGCTTGGCACTGTGAGAGGTCAGGAAAGACCATTGGTGGAAGTGCACCTCGGTTGCTGTGAAGACCCCAGGATTGCAGGGGTCATGGAGAGAAGCTGAGGCTTTGCACCAGGAGAGGTCAGAAGAGACCATTGGTGAAGGTGCTGCCTCAGTTTCAGTAGCGACCCCAGCTTTTTGGAGATGCCGGTACCCTGGGACGACCACCAAGAGCAGCGGTAGGTGTAGAATGGAGTCGGCCTGGGCCTGCGAGATGAGTGTGCCACGGACGGCAGAGTCGGAGAGGGGGAGCTGCCGAGACCCTTTGGAGCCCAGAAGATCGTGAGTGAATCCCAGGTGTCCAGCCTTGAGCTACTTGCTGGACTTAGGTTTTGTTTGAGAGTGCCTGATTCTTCCCTTTGAAATAAGACAGTACTTGTTTTGGATTTTACAGCAGCCCACAGTTAAGAGACTTTTAATAGACTGGACTTTTAAGTGTTTGGACATTTTAAGGACTGTGGGGCTTTTAAGGATGTACTGTCTTAGGTTGTGATTAGTGTTAACATCATACTTTGGGGATAAGAACTGGAAAGGTGGTTTAATAGTGATGTGTTTGTGTGTCAAGTTGACAAGGGGTCAATTGTGCTGGATAGCTTTGGTGTCAACTTGACACACCTGGGTTGAGGGAGCCTCGGTTGGGGAATTGGCTCCATTGGATTGGCCTGTGGCCACATCTGTGGTGTATTGTCTTGATTGTTGAGCAGTGACAGTATAAGAAGGCAGGCTGGGCATGAGCCAGAGAGCAAGCCAGTAGAGAGCAAGCCAGTGAACAGCAGTCCTCCATGGCCTCCAGGTTCCTGCCCTGAGTTCCTGCCTTGGGCTTCCTAAGTGATGAAATGTGACCCAGGAGATGTAAGCTGAATAAACCCTTTCCTCCCCAAGTTGGTGTCGGTCAGAGTGCTTTGTCACAGCAGTGGAAGACAAACTAGAACAGCCGCGGAGGTCAGAAGAGGGTGTCGGATTCCCCTGGAACTGGAGTTCTCCTGGAATTGGAGTTTCAGACGGTTTTTGGCCGCCATGTGGGTGCTGGGGATCTGAACCCCGGTCCTCTGTAAGAGCGGTCGGCGCTCTTAACCGCTAGGCTGTCTCTCCGGCCCCAACCACTTCTATTTTATTATAGCAGCACTACAAAAAGACATGCACTAGTATTTGCAGATGGTTTGAATGATTTGATGAAGACCCAAGTCTATGGATCAGAGTCATTCTGTTTCCAAGAAGTCCCTAACATTCTCTTACCAGCAGATTTCTGGAGAAATCTTTGGGAGAAAATAAGGTCGTTGTTAACCTGGCTGCATTTCTAAAACCCAAGTCATCTCAACTCCTAAAAACCAATGTGGGGCTCAGCTCAGCTACTGTTTCTGGGATAAACATGGCTCCACCTACAGGACTGGCCTCCTCATTTTCCCCTTCATACACCAAGGGGCCTTTGCCCACATCGGTAGTAGGCCAACTCTTACCTTCACTCACCCCACCCAAAAGTGAATCTGCCTATCCCATCCGGAAACCACAACAGGGAGGACAGGACAGTCGCAGGTGCACACCCTGGGTCATTTCATGTTTCCTATTTTGTGGCTATCTGAAGGAGCCTGAGTTGTATAGTCACAAAGTCATTTTCAAAGTCCTTTTCTCCACCTCTAATGATAACCTTCGGGACAAACATAGCTCCATTAATCATTGATAGACTCAAAGGAAAACATCACCGCTGTACTGTTATTTCCTCTGTTCTCCCCCTCCTCAGCTTCAAGGAAGTAAAGCTTCAAGATGTGATTAGGCATTTTCTTTTGCTCATATTAACAGAGCCACAACCCTCATGCTTCAGACAGAATAAGCAGCATTTAAATCTTCCAGAAAGAAAGCTGACCAGAACAGCCTAGGTCAAGGTATCTAGGTCTTGGTACTGCTGACATTTAGAGCTGGACTCTTTGTGGTTAGGGCGGGCGCCTTACTTTGTAGGGTGTTCAGCAGTGTCCTTGACCTCTACCCACTGGATCCAGCAGCACCCCTTCCCCCAGTTGTGGCAACCAAAACTAATTGTAGACATAGCCAGGTAACTCCAGACATTGCCAAACATCTGGGGGGGGGGGGTGTAGGAAGCAGACTCCACCTTGTCTGAAAACCACTGAAGCAAGCCAATTTAACAGTTGAGTGAAGAAAAAAAAAAAACCACTTGAGTGAAAGTACAACAGTCCTGGAGAGCTAGCCTTACCATTTTCCATAAATCTGCATGAATGTTCTAAAACTAATCATACAGCAAGGCCATTTCATAGTTGTCTCTTTGGGGTTGTTCCCTCAGCTCTGAAGGACCTCACAGCACATTCCTTTCGAAACCAAACCCTATTTACTTAGCTTTTTTTTTTTTTATTTTATTTTTGTATCTGTATGAATGTACTGTCTGCATGCAGGTCTGTGCACCTGTATCGTGCAACGCTGCGGAGGTCAGAAGAGGGTCTCGGATTCCCCTGGAACTGGAGTTACAGACGGTTCTCAGCCACCATGTGGGTGCTGGGGATCGAACCCGGGTCCTCTGCAATAGCAGTCGGTGCTCTTAAATGCTAGGCCATCTCTCCAGCCCCTTAGCTTTTAAGGCAGTCCCTGCCTGCCAATAATCCTTAGGCCAATAACTGAAATGGTTGGCTGGCTGGTATTTAATGGACATTTCTCTAATGTTTGTTATGTGGGGGGGAAAAGGCTGCAACATTTCACTTCACCTAGGAGTCTTTTTCATTCTCATAATCTCCAGGAGCAGAGCAGAGCCTCTCTACCTCCCATCAAAAGCCATGTCAGATTCAATCCTCAAAGTCAATTTTAACTATGGTCAGATTACCTTAAACATTTTAAAAATCAAACACTAAAAGCAGCAGGAATCATGGGCATGGGGGCAGTAGGCATTTATCTGGGCCAAGCTGGTTTATATAAGAAATTATGAAATGGGGGAGACAATTTACCCCACAGGCAAGTAAATAGCTAGTTAAGACTGGAAGCATTCAACATTTTCAGTTACCTATATAAGTACATTATTAAATTCTCAGTGGCTTCATAATAGAATGAGAAAAATCTTGTGCTGACCTATTTTCCTGGTTAGCTGCCTTATAGCTAATCTGTTCTAGAGTAATCCTTTTAAAGTGGCTCACTTCACTACTTAAGGACCTTTCCTAGTCCTATAAAATGACTATTTTTTAAATTTATTTTCGTATGTGTATGAATGTACCGTCTGCATGTAGGTTTGTGCACCCGTGTCATGCAATGCTGCGGAGGTCAGAAGAGGGTGTCGGATTCCCCTGGAACTGGAGTTAAAGATGGTTCTCAGCTGCCATGTGGGTGCTGGGGATCGAACCCAGGTCCTCTGCAAGAGCAGTTGGTGCTCTTAACCGCTAGGCCATTCTCCAGCCCCATAAAATGACTTTAATACCAACTCATGGTTCATGGAACCATTGACCAAACCAACGTCAATGCCTCTGGAACAGAAGGCCACCAAACTCTTAATTCAAAGAGCATGTGGTTCTAGCCACCCGGTTGCTCCATGAACCCTGGAGGAAGCCACCACAGAGGGAAGGGCCTGTGCAGGGATGAGCCTGCAGTGCTGCTGGCAGTGGCTGTGTGTGCTCTCAGACAGGAAAAGATGACGTCACTGCACCCAAGGGAACATTTTTTTGATCATTGCTTTATTTCACTATTGTCAACAACAAAGTTCATTCCTCTCAAGGTGGATCTGGAACTGTTCCTATGTTCTCGTCCTCATTCTGAATAAAAAAGGTAATGAAGAAAAAGCCTGTACTTCTGAAGACCTAGAATCTTATTGATGCTAGTAAGCTTTTGACTGCAGTTTTGTGTTACGGTATTTCCTGCTGGCGTCCTGGTGGCCACACAGAACTCCCCACTCTCCGGCGGAGATGGCTGTCCACAACTACCACCGTTGACACCAAAAGTAAGTGTTGAAAAAATGCACCTTTTACAATAAAAAAGTAGAAACCAATTCAATTTCCTTTTTTTTTTGTTACGAATATAAAGTTTCTTGTAAATATGTACAGTCTTTTGAGCTAGTTCTATATAGCGGGAAGCATTTCACAGATGAGACACACAGTACACATTATCAGGGCTCAAGATGCCCACCTCTCATGGAGGTCCTAAATGAAATGCCAAGACTGAAAGACCATTTATCAGTGACTGTTTCAAATACTTGTGGACCAAGAGACAAAAACTTCAGCAAACATTCATTCAGATCTGCCCTGGGGGACAGGGAAAGGGAACATGACTCCAAAGACTCCAAGCAACACATAAAACACAGCAGCAGGAGACTTGCCAAGGTGCTACGACATGGAAGTTCATGGGCGGTTCAAACAAGAAAGCACTTAGGTTAAGAGACGAGCAGGAAGGAGCCGGTATTTGGACCAGGTTGCAATCTGGAAAGTGACGTGAGCTGTGGACACATGGGCTGCAAACACAGTCACGGTCACCTGCAGTGAGAAGAGGCCTACCTTTCATTCTCAGCCCACCTAGGATATGCCTTAGTTGTTGAGGCGTGCCTAAGAGTCACGGAGAATCCAAAGCAGGAGAGGCCTTGTGGGAGATTAAAGGCAGAAGTAAGGCCGCTAGTTAGCTTGCCAACTGCAAAGCCTCTAGGCTGGTTCTATCCAGTTGCCAGGATTCCCACACTCTAAAGAGGGTGGAGAGAAATGGTGAGCCGCACTGCACCTAAGGGGGACTCACCAACCACAAGGGCTGGAAGAGTTGAGCTGCGGCTTCTCTCTCTAATATCCTGCTCTTAGGTCCAGCCCTAGGGAAAGGCTCATTTGAGAAGTCACAGTTTCATGGGGTAGAACCTGCTGGGTTTGCTGTGAACACACAGTCATCCTCCAGAAGTGGGCAGGGAACATGAAGGTAGGAGAGGGAACTGAGGGAGAGGTGTGGTTTGCTGAAATCCTTCTCTGGTCATAAGGCTTGAGCGTTTGTTTTTTGTTTGTTCAGTGCTAGACTGCAGCTTGTTGTGGCCAGTTAGTTGACAAGTCATCAGAGGTCTCAATTCCGTGGGACTGTGGGATGGTAGCAATATTTTGGCAGAGCAACCCGGGGGAAAGAAGGGTCAGCCAGGTCAGAGGGCAGCACATGCAGTGATCCGCCATGCAGAGCTCCTAGGATGGGTCTCCTCCCCATTCCAGAGTGAGGAGCAACACACCAGGGACAAGAGGTAGGTGCCCCCCAGTCCGTGGCCCAACCCCAAGACCTATTAATGCTGGGCTTAGAGCAAGTCTATTGCATGCTTTCCTGGCCAAAGCTACATGGAAAGCAAGGGAAACAGGCTGGGAGGTGACGCCAGGGGATGGGGAAGGAGAGCTCGGTGAGGTCCCTTGGCCCCAGTCACTGCCTCCGAACCGAGGCCCAATGACCTCCGTACATTCTCAGCTGGTGGGAGGGGAAGTCAAGGCCATAAAAGGCAATGAGAAACAGTAAACATTTGGCTACGATGTCACCCTGGGTAAACAGGGCCATCTATGAGAATGGACTAGAACAAGAATGAAGCTATATGAACATGGGAGGGTGGCCAAATAATGGGGACTCTTCTATGCTATGTTTCAGTGGCAAAGACCTGATGGTGTGAGCTAGCTAAAAATGACTACAACAGGAAATACACCGCTATTCAAATCTATTAAGAACTCTGTTGTCTTAAAAAAAGAAAAAGAAAAAAGGAAAATTAAAACCAAAGAAAAACCAACCAATCTAGGATCTTAAAGTAGCTAAGTAGGCTTCTAACCACAGTTAGTGTCCGGGTTGGTTTTCTTTGACGAACTGGTACAGGCTAGAGCTAGGTACAAAAGTCTGTGAATGCTGTGAAAGAGAGTAACAAAGTGCAAAGAGGATGACTGCAGGAAGGTGCCTGGGCAGGGGCACCAAGCGCTGGCAGCGCCCATGAGCCTCAGCCACATGCACCCCCTAGAGAGAGGGGTGTCCGTGCCAAGGGAAGTCTGGGCCCAACTGTGCCAGGGCGAGCTGAGAAGACAGTGCCAGGGTCCCCTACAGTGGAGACCCATGGCATGGTGTTTTTCCTGCAGACTGAGATGAGGAGTTGGTTCTTCTGGTTGAGACTTACACTGAAGACTGGTCCCAGACCTGGGAACAAAATAAAGAGGAGGGGTTTTAGTCAGCCAAAGCTAGCAACTGCTGGGCTCTGTGTAAGCCAAACAGGAGTTTATGGTCCCCGCTTCCCTAAAGGGGTTCAGAGCCAGCCTTCAAGGTATAGGGTTAGGCAGGAAGCAAAAGGCACTGAAAAAAAAATCCCCCAGATTGAATCCCCATGGTTGTACACATGCATAGGCCCATGCGGTTTTAATAGAAACATATCTGGGTGGCTTTTCTTCCTTTCTTTAACAGAAAAGATGTCAAGAGTGTACTGCAGGTAGCGTCAGAAAGAGAACGCCTTCCAAAAATCAGCCCCAGGGGATAGGAAAGGGCCGCAGCTGTCTAGAATGGGCTCAGGAAACTAGACAGACCACCACGGAGAATGGAGTGCCAGGACCCAGGTGCTCAGAGCAGACACCTACTTCAACAGCTCCATCTTCTGCCTCGGGTGCTAATCTAAAAGTCACAAGTGATACATGCCCATGATTTTCAAACGGCTCAAAATTCTTGGTTTTTATGTAGCCTCCCAGAAAAATATTAGCACATACAATATGTAGGTGTATTTGAAAATATACAGAATGTTGTCGTTTGCATTTACAGTGGGGAACACATATGTATTTGCTGGTGTGCACAGAACACCCCTTGAAGCCGCTAGCACTTGCTTCGAGAGCAGCAGACAATATGTCCTCTGGTAGCTAATCTGTGGTATGTACATAAACATACATCTTCCCTTTAATCATATGCACCATCCATATAGACACATTTTCTTCTTAAGCTCTTACCTCTCACAGGCCTGAGTCATAGTACTAGAGTACCATTTTTATAACACCAGCTTTTGCTCCCCAAGGCACTCCTCTGGCCTCAACCAGGGGAGCCTCATGATGCCTCCTCACCTTGTTAACCTGGGACAGTGGGGTTCTCACAGCTCCTGCAGGCAGCCGGCCCCTGCTGCTGTCTTCGAACAGCCTCCCAGGGGACCGTTCCCTCCGTGTGCTGAGCATCCGGCCTGGGGACTTCTCACGCTCCAGGGGGCGACCAGGAGACTTGTCCCTACGCAGCTCTGTCCGGCCTTCCCGGTCACGGTAGCGGTGGGGTGTGCTTGGCTCTCGAGGGTGGCTGGGGCCTTCTGGTGGTGCCGGGCTGGAGGCCACACGTTTGGTGATGTGCTCGTTGTATGTTGGTGGGCCTCGCTTGTTAGGGCTGCTGGCCACAGGAAAGGGAGGCAGGGAGCTAAGGAGTCACAGCCCAGAAGGACACCTTCCTTTCCCTCTAAGCATCTAAGCGGGCCCCTCCCAACCATGGTTTTGTTTGTTTGTTGGGTTGGTTGGGTTTTTTTGAGACTAGGTCTCACTATGCAGCTTAGGCTGGCCTAGAACTCACTATGAAGTATAGGCTAGCTTCAGACTTGTGATCTTCCTGAATCAGCCTCTCAAGGGCTAGGATTGAAGTAATAACCAGTGTTCAACACTTTATTAGAAAAGGATTAGACCTGAGATTAGAGTGAGGACAGGGATAAAAGAAAATCCAAGCTTCCAGGTGTCAGCCTTGGCTTTAACTCCTCACACTCACAGTGCTCCACTCCAGCTAGGCTCACACCCACAGTGCTCCATGCTCTAGCTAGGATTTCTGTGCATCACCTCGCTGTTTCATATCACAACAATGAATCAGCTATGAGCTCTAAGCAAGCAAAATCCTCTCTCTCTTTCTCTGTCTCTCTCTCTCTCTATATATATATATATAGAGAGAGAGAGAGAGAGAGAGAGAGAGAGACAGAAAACATAAAGATGGAGAGGTTAAGTGACTTGAGCTGCTGAGTACCAGACATAGGACCCAAATGAAGTAAGTCTGGTATCATGATCTTGGAACACAATCAGACCAACCAAATTTTTCTACAAGTCTGTTATTGTTGGAGTCTGCCACAGCCAGAAGTCAAAGGCCCATTGAGGCCCTTGACACAAAGGAATGGCTTCAAGAAAGTCACTGTTAGCTACCAAATCTGCTACTTCTCCCTGCAGATAGTTTCCAAGAGCCTTTGTGGTACCTGAATGTTTGGAAAGCTGACAATTCCCAGTCATTCTGGGATTTGGGATTTGCCATCTTATTGCCAGTCACGCCAATAATATGATCTATA
The DNA here is from genome assembly GCA_009823505.1 of Rhizomys pruinosus. NCBI lineage: Eukaryota > Metazoa > Chordata > Mammalia > Rodentia > Spalacidae > Rhizomys > Rhizomys pruinosus. The sequence goes on from VZQC01002907.1 coordinate 2,883,851, forward strand.
GGTATAGGGACAACACGTTGCCAGGTTGTACCCTTAATTCCAGTACTGTGGAGGCAGAGGCAGGTGGATCTCTATGAGTTCAAGGCCAGCTTGGTCTACATAGTAAGTTCCAGGACAGCTGACAGCTGGGACTACAGAGAGACCCTATCTAAAAAAGACAAAAAAAAAAAAAAAAAGGAAACCAAGTGGGACCAACAGCAACAGCCCAGCTAGACCGAAAATCACCCCAGTCTGAGGGTATTAACAGCCAAATCATTGCAAACACAAAAGGGCCTCTTTTTCCCTTTCCTCAGTAGTACTAAGAATTGAAGCCAAGGACTTGTGCATACTAGGCAAGCTTCCTACTACTGAGCTACCCCTCCTCCCCACCCCCATAGCTCTACTGGGATCTTTCTGTAGGACCAACCTAACTTTCCACTCTGTCCTAGCCTGCATATTTCAAATGCAGATTTTACCTGACCTGCAACCCTAACTTCTCAGAAGAATGCAGAGCGAAAAAGAGCTCAGTCAGCAGAGATCACTTCAGAAGTGGTCAGCTCACTGCGGACAGCTGCAGGCTGCTCTCCTGCTTTCCCACTTGGCACTAGGTGTGGGGATTCAGATCAATGGTCTGCAATCCAGCCCCTCTTCAGGTTGTCTATGCAGTAGTTAAATTTAAGAAAAAAACTGATTTGTGCATCCTAAAAATCAAGGTTTATATGCACCCTTAGCTCTAGAACTCAGAGACGGAAGATACATTGAAAACCAATAAATCAAGTGGGAGAAATAGATTGTCTATTTGTAATGGAAGAGAAATTATAGAATGTGTCCACAAGGACCCAGCATAAGGCAAGCAGGAGGGTGCTCTGTGCCCAGGGAAGCCAAGTGACTCAGGGGAAGGGCATTCAGGATATCAGCTTTAGATTAACGAGTCAAAAAAGAACACTCATCATTTGAGGCCAAGTGGGCAGTCTTCCATCTCCACACCCACTAATAACCAATGATCTACCACGGTCATTTTATGGTTTCTGCAAAGAGTTATGTTTCCTGTTCTGTTAAACAGACCAGGAAAATGGAGACTGCAGTTAATCACATCCAGCCAAGCCAATCACAGATTCTGACCTGCCCAACGCAGCCAGAAGCAAAGACCATTCTATAGGCAGAACACTGAGAACTGACCTTTGGCATGAGTTTGACCTTGCCTGGGAACATCAGGGAAGCAAACGTGCTATTTATGCCCCTGTCCATAGCATGAAACCATTTGTGACAAGAAACCAAGCAATTCCTTCTAGTAAAGCTATACAAAATTGGGAGCAAGGTGCAAGACAATGGGGGAAAGCTAATTATCATACTGGACTAGGTTCTGACATAAAATGGAAGCTACTTAATCAAGATCGTGGCATTTCAGGGGTGCACACTGGTCTGCTATGTTGTCACTCAGGAAGCAAGAACAAGCCAAAAGAGTTAGAAGCACTCTCTTATTGGCAATGACTTTCAGGAAGTGTCTGTGATTAAAAATCAAACTGACCAGAAAAAAAAAAGAAAGAAAGAAAAACAAACAATCAGGGAGAGGGGAACATTTCCAGAGCCAAGGTGAAGCCAACTCCAAGACATAACAAGTCAGAGAGAGTGTACACAGTACACGAACATGATCACTTTCAGAATGGCAGAGTGAGGATCACACATCTCAGATAAATTAACTGCTATGCATCAACAAGAGATAATTTGTTCAGGTATGCTGTCAGAACATTCAAGAGACACTGTCTTTTACAATAGCTAGGTATTTTGAAATATTGGAGTTGTTTCCCCTACCAAATTATAAGCCAAATTATAAGGAGTTGTTTCCCCTACCAAGTTATAAGCCAAATTATAAGGAGTTGTTTCCCCTACCAAATTATAAGGAAAGTATCTTCAGCATCTCTCCCTCTACAGCCCCAGACAACATGTCTGCATGTGGAAGGGGATCTACACAGCTATTTAGAGGGCAGAGGTGTTCTGGAGAATAAAATCACAGGTCAGTGAAATACTCCCTTGGGTTAAATCTCAGACTTTCTATGGACCAAGGCCTCCATCTTCTTACACAGTAATATGGCTCTGCTTCCTAGTATTCTGGGCAACCCTCTTTTGTTTGGGGGGGGGTCTTTTCGAGACAGGGTCTCCCTGTAGCCCCAGCTGTCCTGGAACTCACTCTGTAGACCAGGCTGGCCTTGAACTCACAAAGATCCGCCTGCCTTTTCTACACCCAACTGACGAGATTACAAATAGGTACAAACTCAGCAACACCTATCAGAATTATTAAGGCACATTTACTATCAGGCATCAATTTGTTTCTAGTACTAATATCCTACTGACAGATTCTTCAATATTTGAAATGATACAAGTCCCAGAAACAGACTGGAAACGATGGAAAATCCATTGATATGATAAGGAATGTTTACATCAAGTGAGGTGAGAGGGCTGGAGAGATGGCTCAGTGGTTAAGAGTAATTAATGGCTGCTCTTGCAGAGGACCTGTCTTTTGTTTGCTGGACTCAGCTTGCTGTAAGAAAAGCCCTCCACCCCCAGCAGGGCATGGTGGTGTACATCTTTAATCCCAGCACTCTGGGAGGCAGAGGCAGGTGGATCTCTGTTAGTTCAAGGCCAGCCTGATCTACAAAGTGAGTTCCAGGCCAGCTGGGGCTACAGAGAGACCCTGTCTTGAAAAGACCAAAAAGAAACAAAAAAGAAAAGCCCCTGTTCAAGTGAGGATGAGCAGCAACACTTGATAAACACGGAAGTACCCGAGTAAGTCACAGAAGTAGAGGAAAATAAGCTTTCTTTTGGGAGCAATAAAATGTTCCAAAATTAGATGTGGCAGAGTTTGGACACATCTGTGAAAACTCTACAAACCAGTGAATTACACACTTTGAAAGATGCTTTGTATGGTGTGCCAATTATCTCAGTAAAGAATTTGATATGACCTGGATATGGTTTTAATCCATTGAGAGATTAAAGATTTATTTATGTGTCTACATATGTGTACCATATGCAAGCATCTGCAGAGGCCAGACAGAGGGTCAGGTCCCCTGGAACTGGAGTTTTAAGCAGTTGTGAGCCACCTGATATGGGTGCTAGGAACCAAATCTGGATCCTCTTTAAGAACAGTAAACACGGGGCTGGAGAGATGGCCTAGCAGTTAAGAGCGCCGACTGCTCTTGCAGAGGACCTGGGTTCAATCCCCAGCACCCACATGGTAGCTGAGAACCGTCTTTAACTCCAGTTCCAGGGGAATCTGATGCCCTCTTCTGACCTCCACGATATTGCACGACATGAGTACGAAAAACCTACATGCACACAGTACATTCATACACATACAAAATAAAATAAAAAAAAAAAAGTTCAAATAGAACAGTAAACACTTTCTAGCCATAGCCAGCCCCTACTATAAGACAGTAAGAAACAAAATTCAACTACAACGCTTACACGTAGAGCCTTTGGAAGATGACTATAAATTAGATTCAGAGACTGAAGGTATACACATGCTGTTTCCTGCATCTTGACAAGTGATGCCCTGCATCACATCAAGACACCAACACAAGGCCATCACTGGATGCAGGCCCTTGACCTCAGACCAGAACCAAGAGTCTCCTTTCTTTTTTTAAATATTTATTATTTTTATTTTATTTTATTTTATTTTGGGGGTGGTGTTTTTCAGACACACAGGGTCTCCCTGTAGCCCCAGCTGGCCTGGAACTCGCTATGTAGACCAGGCTGGCCTTGACCTCACAGAGATCCACCTGCCTCTGCCTGGCACTAAAGACGGTTCTTAGCCACCACGTGTGTGATGGGAATCGAACCCAGGTCCTCTGCAAGAGTAGTCAGTGCTCTTAACTGCTGAGCCATCTCTCCAGCCCCTATTTTTATTTTTTATGTGCATGAATGTATTGCCTGTACGCACATAAGTACACTCATGTTGTGCAGTGACCACGGAGGACAGAAGAATGCATTGGATATCCTGGAACTGGAGTTACAGACTGTTGTTAGCCATCATGTGCATGTTGGGAACTGAACCTGGGTCCTCTGCAAGAGCAGCCAGTACTCTTTTTTTTTTTTTTTTTTTTTTGGTCTTTTCAAGACCAGTCTCCCTGTAGCAACTCCATTAACACTGGCCTGGAACTTCACTCTTTAGACCAAGGCTGGCCTTGAACTCGACAAAGATTCAGCCTGCCTCCTGCCTCCCAAGTTGTAGACTAAAGGCAATAATATCGCCAAACCACGTTCCTGCCCAGCGCAGCCAGTACTACTTAACCATGAGCCATCGTTCTGCAGCATAATCTCCTTTCTTTATAATGAACCCTTCATACGGGGTATATCACTCGAAAGTACCCTTAAAAATAATAATATCAATGTTATTTATAACAAGCAGAATAGCCAAAGCATTGCATTGTGTGCATGTATATACAGGAAATATCTCCAAATAGAAACACAAAAGGTTATAAAATTGGTTCCTTCCTGGGTGAGACTATCGAGAAGAATAAAAGAACTAGGAGAGAAGATGGGCACAAAGGTGCACACCTGGAGTCCAGCAGCTCGAGAAGCTGAGGCAGGAAGATCATTTGAGCCAGAGTTCAAGGCAGCCTGACAATATAAGACAGTGTCTCTTTAATTAAAAAACACGCTGGGCGTGTGCGCACCGCCTTTAGTCCTAGCACTTGGGAGGCAGGCAGGCGGGTCTTTGTGAGTTCAAGCCATGCCTGGTCTACAGAGTGATTCCAGACAGCTGGGGCTACCAGGAGACCCCTGTCTTTTGAAAAGACCAAACAAAACAAAACCAAAACAAAAAAACAAAGGAGGCAGGGCAGATCAGAGGCAGGTGGATTCTCTGGAGTTCAGGCCAGCCTGGGTCTACATAGCAAGTTCCAGGACCCTGGGGGGTACAGGGAAGATGCTGTCTCAAAAAGACAGAAAGAAAGAAAAAGAAAGAAAGAAGAAAGAAAAAAGAGAGAGAGAGAGGAGAGAAGAGAGAGAGAGAGAAGGAAGAAGAGGAGGAAGAAAGAAAAGAAAAGCTTGGTGCTAGATTACATCTTTTTTTTTTTTTTATCTTTTGAGTTCTACACCCTGTGGTTGGACTATCAACACAAAAATAAATGCAAATTTAAAAATAGGATTTAAAAAGAGGACTCATGTTCTATAGACCAGTGGTGGAAACTCCACGCCACTCTTAACAGTGCACACCTGGACCTCCGCTGGACTGGGGAAAAATACACTTCCTCCCTCAGCCCATCCCCAGCCCCGTGCCAGTCCCTTGCTTCGTTTCTTTTGGGAAAAATCTTTCCTGATCCCAAGTCCAAGCTACAGACCCTCCTGTAAGCTCCTTTAAGTGACCACCAAGGCCATGTTCCAAGCACTTCTCTCTTGTACTGGGCTTGGAGCATCACTGGGGAGAGGCCACAGCTGGTTTAATCACCACATCCTCCCCCCTGCAAGCTCAACAGCTGGTTTAATCACCACATCCTCCCCTGCAAGCTCAAAGGCTGGTTTAATCACCACATTCCCCCCTGCAAGCTCAACAGCTGGTTTAATCACCACATCCTCCCCCTGCAAGCTCAACAGCTGGTTTAATCACCACATCCCCCCCTGCAAGCTCAACAGCTGGTTTAATCACCACATCCTCCCCCTGCAAGCTCAACAGCTGGTTTAATCACCACATCCCCCCCTGCAAGCTCAACAGCTGGTTTAATCACCACATCCCCCCCTGCAAGCTCAACAGCTGGTTTAATCACCACATCCCCCCCTGCAAGCTCAACAGCTGGTTTAATCACCACATCCCCCCCTGCAAGCTCAACAGCTGGTTTAATCACCACATCCCCCCCACAAGCTCAACAGCTGGCATGGCAAAAATATTTGCCAAAGCAACAAAGCCTAACTTGTGTACCATTCTCAACAGAACCCCTGAAAGTACCCGCTGGTCATACACTCCCTTCTACTTTGACAAGGAAGGCCTTACAATTCTTGTTATGCTTACAACTGCCTATGCTGCTGCAGATCAAAGGTAGGGGCGGGGGAGGGGGTGCACTACGTCACAGACTGAAAACAGAGAAATCTTCTTCCCTCAGTTCAGCAAGGTTTCCTTGTGGCCCCAGAAAGAAGGAAGGGGAGCAGCTCAGTACCTGCGGGAAGTGGAGGGCACCCGGTGGTGGTCAGTGCCAGACTCCTTCACGAGGTTTCCTTTGCAGCATATGACCCTTAATTTATCCTGGTATGAGGAGGCCAGGTAAATTGCTCCCGAGGAAATTGCGGGGCCCAGGTAGCGTGGGTTTGGGATTTCCAAATATGCTCGGGCAGGAGTCCTGCAGGGTTCAAAAAGAGAGTAGACACTCATTGTAGGTGACCCCCATGGCTGGGTGGGTTAAGACAAAACATACTCCTGCCCACTCACCTGCTCTCAAAGCATGGAGTGAAATGCTTACCCCAGCGAGGAACGTGCCTGGATCTCAATTACTTCGAGTGAGTTGAAGTGAGTCACAAACAGATAGGGTTCTCTGTAGGCTGCACAGGCATCATGGAGGCCACACATGAGGCACAGAAAAAGGACAAAAGAAACCACATGCGTTGGGGCTTTTCCCACCCCAGCATGCTGGTTTCCTTTTTCCTGAAATAAAGTCCTGGTTTTCCCATGCCTTCAGCATGTCTGGTGTGGATTCTCGGACCCTAACATCTTGGAGGTCCCCCAAGAATCCCCCAAAGACCACTGGAGGGACAAGAGATGTTCAGCCAGCCATGTCTTTTGGGTAAGAAAGAGCTCAAATTTATTTTTTTTACTTCAATTTGGTTTTGGTTAAACTGGAGTTTCTGGTCTGGAGCACTCGTTAGGAGAAACTGGATGCAGTACTGCTCCTTGAGCGGGCAGGGGGTGTGGGGGGGAGATGCCCAAACTTCTCCACTGTAGATGCAATACAGGGGGTTTGCCCTCATGATTTGGAAATCCCGGGTAAGGGTCCAGATTTTTGTTCGGGAGTAGCTTTCTTCTTCTCTTCGTGTCCTTTCTTGTGTTTTATGGTACTGGCCCTTCAGTGTGTCAGATTCAGTATCTAAGTTTGTGTTGTTTTATAATTCATCATTGTAATTATCTCAATGTTGGTTCTGTCAAGTGACCGCACTTCTAGTTTCCATCATTTATGTGCACAGATCATTCATTTTGGCATGCCAGACCAGNTGCAAGCTCAACAGCTGGTTTAATCACCACATCCCCCCCTGCAAGCTCAACAGCTGGTTTAATCACCACATCCCCCCCACAAGCTCAACAGCTGGCATGGCAAAAATATTTGCCAAAGCAACAAAGCCTAACTTGTGTACCATTCTCAACAGAACCCCTGAAAGTACCCGCTGGTCATACACTCCCTTCTACTTTGACAAGGAAGGCCTTACAATTCTTGTTATGCTTACAACTGCCTATGCTGCTGCAGATCAAAGGTAGGGGCGGGGGAGGGGGTGCACTACGTCACAGACTGAAAACAGAGAAATCTTCTTCCCTCAGTTCAGCAAGGTTTCCTTGTGGCCCCAGAAAGAAGGAAGGGGAGCAGCTCAGTACCTGCGGGAAGTGGAGGGCACCCGGTGGTGGTCAGTGCCAGACTCCTTCACGAGGTTTCCTTTGCAGCATATGACCCTTAATTTATCCTGGTATGAGGAGGCCAGGTAAATTGCTCCCGAGGAAATTGCGGGGCCCAGGTAGCGTGGGTTTGGGATTTCCAAATATGCTCGGGCAGGAGTCCTGCAGGGTTCAAAAAGAGAGTAGACACTCATTGTAGGTGACCCCCATGGCTGGGTGGGTTAAGACAAAACATACTCCTGCCCACTCACCTGCTCTCAAAGCATGGAGTGAAATGCTTACCCCAGCGAGGAACGTGCCTGGATCTCAATTACTTCGAGTGAGTTGAAGTGAGTCACAAACAGATAGGGTTCTCTGTAGGCTGCACAGGCATCATGGAGGCCACACATGAGGCAAGAAAAAGGACAAAAGAAAATCACATGGTTGGGGCCTTTTCCCTCCCACCCCAGCCAGGTTTGCTTTTTCCTGAAATAAAGTCTTGGTTTTCCATCCTTCAGCATGTCTGGTGTGGATTCTCGGACCCTAACATCTTGGAGGTCCCACCAAGATCCCCCAAAGACCACTGGAGGGACAAGAGATGTTCAGCCAGCCATGTCTTTTGGGTAAGAAAGAGCTCAATTCTTTTCTTTTTACTTTCAATTTGGTTTTGGTTAAACTGGAGTTTCTGGTCTGGGGCACTCGGTTAGGAGAAACTGGATGCAGTACTGCTCCTTGGAGCGGGGCAGGGGTGTGTGGGGGGGGGGGAGATGCCCCAACTCTCCACTGGTAGAGTGCAAACAGGGGGTTTGCCTCAGTGATTTGAAATCCGGGTAAGGGGTCCAGATTTTTGGTTCTGGGAGTAGCGTTTCTTCTCTTCGTGTCCAACTATGTCTTGTGTTTATGGTAACTGTCCTTCAGTGTGTCTAAGATTCATGTAGTCTAAGTTTGTGTGTGTTTATAATTCAGTCATTGTAATTATCTCATGTTGGTTCTGTCAAAGTGACCACTTCAAGTTTCCATCATTTATGTGCACAGAATCATTCATTTTGGCATGCCAGACTAGATATGCACCTGCAAAATTTAAGATATGAATATTTAAAAATGCATTTAAAGGCCTAAAATTTGGATACCGTAGACATCTCTAAATGTAAACACTTCACAACAGGTGGTTATTGTTTATAGGAGTCAACCTCTGAGTTGACTGTTTAAGGATCCTATTTTTCTAGATGATTTTTTAGTTTGTGTTTGCTTTCAAAAGGATTTTGTGAGGTAACTTGCTTGCTTTGGAAGTATCTACTTTGTGGTTTTTTGTTTTTTTTCTGAGACCTCTGTGGGCCAGATTCTCTGTGGATGTATCCCTGATTTAATATACTAACTTACCTTCAGGGCTGGGAATGAATTCTTGGACTGTCTTTTGTTCTGGGTGGGGCAGTTTTGTTGCCTGTTGGGACTGGTGTGGTGGCACACACCTTTAATCTCAGTCCTTGGAAGGCAGAGGCAGGCAGCTTTTTGTGAGCCCAAGGTCAGCCCATCTGGTGTGCTTGGAGAGTTTCCACCCAGTTGCTACAAGGGGACCCTGTCTCAAAGGACCAGAGATAACTGCATTTTGTTAGCTAGTAAAATTTTCATCAGCAGTTAGTCAGGAATCTTGGTCTGGCCTGAGTGTGGAGGTCTTTGGAGCCTAGGGAATTCCTGAGCTCCTTAGGGTGTCCTCCTGATGACTGTGCATCCTTTGCTAGAGACCCATTTTTGGGGTCTGGCACCTGGATCAGTCAGGGTGCCGAATGACTTCTGGGGGTGCATTATAGGAGGTGATCTCCAGGATGGTCTGTGCCTGGGAGGCAAAGGGACTTCCCTGGGTCTGTGCCCCCCTTGCTGATCTGTCAGGCAGTCCCTCCTGCATGCTGTATGTTTGTGTTTATGGAAGAGTTGGTCTTGGAGAACTGGGTGAATCAAACTCATGAAAACTGTACTTCACTCCATGCTTTTAGTCTCCATTTGGATGAAGGCATTATATAAAATTATTGTAATCACTTTAAGATGTTAGAGCAGCTCTCTCAGTCCAGGCTCCTGATGTTTTGGATGTGTGTTTGAGTCTTTCTAAAACTATGGAAACTCAGTTCAGCTTATGGGTAGGAACCTATTTGGAAGGTGTAAGTGCCTTAAGCCTTCATACTAAGTGAGATCTTATTCCGGCATGCCTGATCGGAGATATAAATATTTTATTTTATTATTATTATTTTTTTTTGGTCTTTTCGAGGCAGGGTCTCTCTGTAGCCCCAGCTGTCCTGGAACTCACTCTGTAGACCAGGCTGGCCTTGAACTCACAAAGATCCGCCTGCCTCTGCCTCCCAAGTGCTAGGATTAAAGGTGTGTGCCACCACGACCGGCAGAAATATAAATATTTTAATGGTATAACCTGGGTACCCTAAAAATATCTTTGATATTTCCTTTGGTGTTCAAACTCTCTCCTAGCACTCGGGAAACAGAGGCATGTGTATTTCTTGATCTGGTTTGGGTGGAGAACTGATACGAGAATGGCCTGGGCCAGCCCTGTTTCTTGCCTCCAGGGGTAAGAGAGAGCAGCCTGGGATAGCTAATGGGCTTTATTGTGTTCCTGCAATGACTTCCTATCTTTTCCCCCAACCCCCTTCCTCATAGGAAGCAAACATACCTCCCTGGGCTTGACCTGCTGTCCTGCTGGTCTAGCCACTCCTGGAAGTTCCCCAGCCAGGTGTTTGGTAGGCCACACCTTTAATCCTAGCATGCCTTCAATACCAGCACAGCCAAGGTTTAGGTTAAGGTCAGAAATACTGATTTATTTTATTTATTTACTTATTTATTTATTTATTTATTTATTTATTTTTTATGTATATGAATGTACTGTCTACATGTAGGTTTGTGCACCTGTGCCGTGCAATGCCGAGGAGGTCAGAAGAGGGTGTTGGATTCCCCTGGAACTGGAGTTAAAGACAGTTCTCAGCCGCCATGTGGGTGTTGGGGATGGAACCTGGGTCCTCTGCAAGAGCAGTCAGTGCTCTTAACCACTAGGCCATCTCTCCAGCCCAGAAATACTGATTTCTGAACAAGATGGAGTTTCTCTGGCCCATCTCATTTTCCATCTCTTAATTAAGTTGGAAACCCAGTTAGGGATATTTACTACATTTCTGAAAATGCTCTAAAGTTTTGGTTTTAAAACTAGTTTGTCATGACCTTGTGTCTAACCACAGTATTTATTTTGTGAGAGTGCTTCTTAGTATTTCTTTACAACAAAGGGTCAATCTGTTTATGAATGTTGTTATGTCTCATAGTAGTAAGAAAGGAAATAAGAAGATGGGCAAAATGTTAGAAAGATATAGAAATGGAGAAGGATTTATATGAAGATGAGAAAGTTTATGCAAGTGATAAAAGTCTGAGGAGGTTTGTTATGGCAGGTGAGACTATATGAATAAGCTTAATTTTCTAAGGTTCAGTCAACTAGTTTAAGAATCAAAATGTACAGGGAGACCCTGTCTCAAAAAGACCAAAAAAAAAAAAAAATCAAAATGTATATCTAGTCAAGGTTTGTTTAAGAGTGCTCAGTTTTTGCTGTCCAACCTTTATATGCATATCACATGGCACCTCAAGGTATAGTAAAATGATAAGATACCTGTATTAAATTAAATTGGTATAAATACTCAAGTTAGTTTACTAGTGACCTGAATAGGATTGTAAGTATACAGAATTGTTAATTTTCAGTCCACTCCTGGCTTGAACTGGACTTCCTATTACAGGTTTAGATTAAACGGACATAGACAAATAGTGGGTTACCTATGGCTACTGAAAAATATACTTTATGTTTCTTGTAAGAGTTGCTTTTGATATTTCCTTTGACCTAACCAGATAATTTGGCTCAAAAAGCTAGATTCTATCTTCCTGAACCAGCTGCAGGCAGTCCAAAAGAAGACACTTTGGATGGGCTTGGTAATCCTTATCAGTTTATTTCCTGTCTTCTGGTATGTGTTACAACTCCTGTCTTTCTGGGAAAGCTATAAATCAAGATAGGAGGTCTGAAAAAGAAAGAGATTGTTCCTGTTTATAATAATTGTAGTAAACAGTTTGCATTTAAGATAAGCCTGAAATTGTTTAATTCTGTCTTGTGGGCTATTCCTGCTTAACCTGTGGTGTTAAGTCTCTCCTCCAGTCAGTATTATATAAGGCTGCTTGAATTATTATCTAAGCCTTACCTAAAATATTATACAATAATTAAAAGTATTAGACTGGTGTAACAGCCTTTCTGGATGGATAACGACCATACATAATGCCCATACCAATTCGGCTGAGGGACTTGGGACTTAAGGAACAACTTTGTTTCTTGTCCTCTGAGGTCAAGTAGGTCCCAGGGGACTATGTCTGGGGGCATCTCCTGAAATGTCCTGCAATTGTGAGTCCCAGTCCTTCTGGGCAGAGAGGTCTTGGAGATCCACTAACAGGACTCTAGCCAGTGTCCAGTCTATAAAGAGGAAAGTCTCTTCATGCTTCAAAAGGGAAGCCTGGTCCTACATGACCTGACTTTCTCCTCCAGTGGATAGAACTGGTAAAAGCTGAGAGGAGCCAGAGGCCTCTCTCCCCAAAATCCGAGTGGCCCTTAAGGACCAGATCTTCAAGTGACCTTGAGAAAACAAAAGTAGTTTAATCTGGGCCAACTGTATGGACTTAAACACCCAAAAGGAAAGTATAACCAAAAGATAAAACATTATATTTCCTTTAAGTCTGAGAGACTGTGCCTCCAAACACTAGATTTTAAGTCATTTAAAGTCATATGAGATCTGTTGTTACCAAATAATAAAGTTTCCTCTTTCTATTTAAGCAACTACCTAAGGGAAAACTTACATCATGACTATTGGAATTTCCTAGAAAGCAGATCCTGAGTCCAGACACCATGGCCAAATGAACGAAAGGAGAAGCCCAATAATGGATGCTTCTGAATCCCTTGTTGTGGACTTTTAAGTTGGACATTTAATTCACCCTGTTCCTCTTCTGGTTCCCTTCCTAGAAAAATGTACCTGGCTACTCTCGCCTTCACAGGCACTGGACAAAGATTTTGTTCTCTCTGTAACTATACTTTTGGGGGTCTTTTAGATAGATCCACTGAGCAGGGGTACCCCAGTCACCACCTCCTACGCCCCTTTCATCATGGAAGAAGTCAGAGCAGTCGGTGCCCCAATTCCCTCTTGGAAATTGGGGTAACCTCATCAGAGGGTAATCTGATAAAAGTAGGAGCTAAAGGTTGGCTCGGCAGTTTAGGGTCAAGATCCCCCAAACAGCCAGTTTCTTTCTCAGCTGAGAGTTGAGGACTTCCTGGATCTGCCAGTAAACTTATCCTTCTGGTTGCTCTGACTTGTGGCTCATGCATCCTTAACTCACATGTCAGATTTATTAACCAGTGGGTGAATTCCATTAAAATCATGGTACTCAGGACGAAGTATGGCCTCATATATGACTCCCCTAAGGTTGATGGAGTCTAAGATTAGCCTCCCAATATGCAACTCAAGGGCGGAATGTAAGAGGAGCCCACACTGACTCCATTTTGAGTATAGCCACCATTTTTTAAACATTTTATTTTATTTTATTTATTTTTGTATGTGTACGAATATACTGTCTGCATGTAGGTCTGTGCACCTGTGTCGTGCAATGCTGCAGAGGTCAGAAGAGGGCGTCGGATTCCCCTGGAACTGGAGTCAAAGACGGTTTTCAGCCACCATGCGGGTGCTGGGGATCGAACCTGGGTCCTCTGCAAGAGCAGTCGGCACTCTTAACCGCTAGGCCATCTCTCCAGCCCAGAGTATAGCCACCATTTTAAGCAGTTACTGGAACCTGCCCAATTCAGGGAAAAGGTCTATTGTTCAAGGTTTATTGACAACTGACCTTTTCAGGGACAAGGTCAGTTGCTCAAGGCCTCAAGAACAGCTAATAAAATTTAAACTTGTTAAAGATAATTGTTGGTATGTGAGGGCAGGTGGACTGACCCAATACTTCCTCGTTCCAGTCACAGGATTATGTCTAAAGATAACTGTTGGTATGTGGGGGCAGGTTGGTTGACCTAACCACAAGTTGTACATCCTGATATTATCCAATAAGGCTAGAAGTTACCCAAACCCCGCTAAAATTCCCCTAGACTCTGTATAAAGGCTTATGAGCCAAGTTATCAGGGTCAGAGCCTTTTTCCTCCCACCCCAACATGCTGGTTTACTTTTTCCTGAAATAAAGTCTTGGTTTTTCCATAAAAAAATGAAAAGAAAAGGAAAGGAAAGAAAATCACACAGGAACAGATTCTTGAAATGCTTCCCTCCCATGCTTGGGTTTCTTCAATGCCATGTTCTTCAATATAGCAGTAGATGGGGAACAACTCAAGCATATATCATAGGTGGCCAGTTAAGTTAAAGGAAGATATACCTATTCTGCCCAGCTCTAAGAGATGCATCATCAAGTCCTACAGCTACTGACAAGGAAAATAACACAAAGTGCACAGCCCCCAAAGCAAGTTCAGAAGGACTTGCAAAGCATGATCCTTCATGATTGGGAGAACTCTATTTTATATGCTTGCATTTGCATAATTAACTTGTATAACTCTTTAAACTGCATACCTCTTCAAGTAAAATTTTTTAAAGACTGAGTTCATAGACAATTTGGGAGTACTGTTTTTTATTGGCTCATTTTGTTAGATAGGGTCTCACCTGTAGCACAGGCTAGTCTTAAGCTGGAGCTCCTCCTGTGCATCACAACATCCAGCTCCTGGTCTTAACATTCTATCTCTGTATCACAGTATCACTAAAACTAGAGAGGACAAGACTGGCAATGTTTCTCCACGGAAGGGCAAAAGCTACCATTTCTGTCATTCCTGTGGAAAACCATTATTCTGACAGACACTCAGTGCTCACTCACACCCAGGCTGAAGCCATCAGATAGGATGCATGCTTTAAACATAGCTGACCCTCTGGCTGGCTTGAATCAGCAGAATAAAGTCCGAGTAAAAGGTCTTGGAGGCTCTTCTTAGATACTCTTAGAAGAGCCCATAGAGAGGTGAACCAAGGCCTCTAGCTAAGCAAATTGCCCACCTTGCTTCCGAGGCTGAGTTTTTACTTTCTCATTGACCCAGGGTCCCTGCTGACACTATCTGGAGCAGAACTATGCAGATAAGCCACAGAATCATGAGCAATGAGCAGCAGTTGTTTTAAGTCGCTCAGTTTCAGAATAGCTTATTACGTAGCAAGAGATAAAACAGCCTCAAAGTGGTTTTCTTTAAATTGATTTTGTGTGTCTATGTGTATCTGTGTGTGGTGGGGGTATAGGTTAGATAACAAGCCAAAGGAATAGGTTCTCTCCTTCTTCCATGTGGTAGCTGGGGACTGAACTCAAGTTTTCAGGTTTGGCAGCAACCACCTCTACCCACTGAGCTACCTCTCTATCCTTCAAAGACTATTCTGGGCATAATGGTATTTCAGGAGATTCACAAACATGTGAACACATACATGAAGTAGTTATTCTTTCACCCAGAAGCTTCACATTTAAGGACTTATGATCAAAGGATCCTATTGGAATAGTGTACAGAGATCACTACCAGGAATGTCTGCCATGGTATTATTTACACTGATAAAATGAATAGGTATAACCTAATTGTTATGCCTAGTTAGAATTAACTGGTTAAAATAACATATGCTCAGCTATGCCATGGGATAGTATGCGGCCTTTGAAAATGACTTAAATCCAAGAGAATGTTCTCCTTTGCGTCATGATATAGCAACAGAGATTTCACTCGGCTGAACTGTGGCCTGGTAGATCTGATTTAGTCTTACACTAACCCTTAGAGTCTTTGCTACAAACATATCTTTAGGTAACTGTTACACATGCCACTTGGAGTCCAACGGAATCCACCAGCACCATAAAGAAGCCAAGAATCCTACACAATTCTTACCCAGGACTCAAGCTACTAAAACAGTACAGGCTGCCCCCCAACCCCCTACGCCTGACATACCAAAGGCCAGAGGTAAGCGACTCCACTTGAGATCATCTGTGCGGCTACGTCGTCCATAAGAATCCACAAACACCCCAAATTCTGCAAGGCATCAAGAGCATGAGGGTGTTAGCACCAGAGGCCATATAACTGCGATGGAAGAATGGAGAACAGAGTTGGGGACAACTGGCCAGCAGTAACTAGACTGTTCTAAACGAGGGCCTCCAAAGAACCAGCTTTGGTTTTAATTAAGATGAGGATTTTCTTAATTAAAAGTGTTCTGATTAAGTTTTATTAAGAAAGAGGTTAAATGTAAGGAAGGAGTAGGAAAAAAAGGGAGAGAGGGAAGAAGAAAGAGAAGGAACGAGACAGAGAGACAGGAAGAAGAAAGATAGGGAGAGGGGGGAGACATCCAGAGAGTAAAAAAAAAAAAGCTGAAAGGAAAGAAAATATCAAGAGCAAAAGAAATAAGGACCACAAAAAGAGGGTGAGGATGGATTCTGGAGAGATGCCTTAGCAGTCAAAAGCCCTGGCTGCTCTTGCACCTCTGAGGGTTAAATTCCCAGAAGTCACATGGCGAGTAACCACCATCTGTAGCACCAGTTCCAGGGGAATCAAATGCCCTCTTCTGGCTTCTACAAGCATGCAGACAAAATACATAAAAATAAAAATAAATTAGTTTTTTTTTTTTTTTGTCTTTTTGAGACAGGGTCTCCCTGTAGCCCCAGCTGGCCTGGAACTCTCTATGTAGACCAGGCTGGCCTTGAACTCACAGAGATCCACCTGCCCCTGACTCCTGAGTGGTGGGATTAAAGGCGTGTGTCACCATGCCCAGCTAAATTAAATTTTTTTAGAGAAGGTGAAGGAAGGATGGTTGAGGGACAGAGACAGAAAAAAATATCTGTTCTTGGAAAGAAATGTGACCAAGTTGGGCCAGGCTGGTGCCCTGGTTGGTGAGGAGAACCCCAGCCTCCATGGTGCTAGACGAACATTCTCAGTCCCATTAGGACCCCCCACATTTCAGGCCCTTGCTGCCCACAGCCAGCCCCAGTGGACCCAGGCTGGGACTCCTAGCGCCCATGAGGAGCTGGGATCAACTCACCGTGGAAGCACAGCAAGTATTCCTCTCGCTGCCCAGCACTATTCGCCTGCACAATGGAGACAGGGAAGCTGTTGGACGAGGAGGCAAACACAGCAGGTGCCAAGGAGTGATCATTCTTGTCCAGAAACTCTGTAAAGGCAGGTGAGAAGTGGCTTCAGGGATGATTCCTGAGTCTCAGCCAGGCCTGAGCTGCAGTGGGGTGGGGAAGAGAACGGCAGCCCTACCCTCGAGTGTGTACTGCTTCATGTCAATCTCGTAGAACTTGTTGGTTCCAATGAGGATGCTATAATTGGTGAAGTGGATACAGCTGCAGGGCTCTGACGTTTCGATCTCCTGAGACAAGAGGGCACAAAGGCATGAGAGGTGACAGAGAGTGCCCCATTCCTCTTCTCTCTGAGCCTCTTAACCAAGCCTCTGATGCCTGTCTAGATGACCAGAGATCTACCTTATTAGTGTCTTCTATGCCATGGAAGGTTTCCTTAGAAAACAAGGCCAAATTATAACCCCAAGCCAGATGAGAAACACTATTTCAACAAATAGACAAAACTTTAACATTATTATTTTTATGGGAGCAAAAAAGACTGAACAGCAACAATGCTGGCAATTAGGATGTTTGGGTTTAATGTTCTCCTTTGGGCTAGCTTATAATGTGCTAATTTCTAATTTGAAACTGTATTATCTACACATTATTATTTCATTCCTGTCTTAATTGCACTCTAATTATTTGTACTCATTTGAACTCCACTCCTAATAAAACAAAACAGGCATGCTATCTCAGTGTGGTGGCCAGGAATCATAGACAATGATGTCTGAGATTTTTCTTAGAGCTAACAGTTCAAGTTTAATCATTAACATGATTACTGTCATTGTGGGATGAAATATATCTTTGAAATTGATTTATCATTAGACAAGCTGCAAACTACAAAGGAGTCTGGTTGACTTAGAGGGAGGGGCTAAGGGCAAAGCTGAGCCCACAGCGAGGTTTGCACAATGCTGGAGTTCTGCAATGCTTGCGATGCTTGCTAGAATATGCAGGGAGCTCTGGGATACCACTGGCAGGACATTGGGGGCCAGGGACATATAAAAAAGCCCGCCATGTGGGGCTGGGGGATCTTTCGCCATTTTGTCATCATGGGCGGAGGACACAGAATTCATGCCAGGTCTCCAGGTGGCCATGTTGGGAAAGGAAAATCACTGTAAGAGATGCTGTCTCCATTCACTTTGTAGGCAAGCCTAATAAACTCTCTAGTAAGATTGGAGAGTCTGCTTATTGCTTGGCCTAGTAACCAGGAAAAACAGGAGGCAGCAGCAGGGTGGGACACTACGTGTATGGGTACCTCTCCCTCCCCGGGTAGGAAAATTCTCTGCAACAATCTTCACAGATCATTTATTGGTCACCTACCAAGTCTGAAGAAACAATAGGTACCATGATAACATGAAAGGCTAGGGGAAAATCAAGCTTTGTTTTGTTCTTTCCCAGGCTTACTGTCCTAATTACAAATCAGAAAAATTGTAGAACAGGCAGCTCAGTCCCTAATACGAGGGCAGTCAACACCAACTAAAGTAGCCTAGAATGAAAATAAAGTTACTAACAAATAACATCTCTAAGTACAAGTAACACCTCTTTTCACTCTTGGTACTAATCATGAAAATGACCAGACATAAGCCAGGATTGTCAGGCAGCTTTTCCACACGAGAGTTGCCCTCACAAGGTGCCCTGTTCCCAGGAGAACCAGACCTGATGATAAGGCAAAGCAGAGCCAGCACCAGTTTGTTCTTATCAACAGAAACCTCTGGACAGAGACCCATTCTGGCAGGTACTGCTCAGGACTGCTAACTTCTCAGAGAGAGCTCCTTCCTTTCTGCTGCTTCAGAAGGGGTATCTCCTGCAACTGCCTCCCAGAAAGCAGAGTTTGTTGGACAAGGTGGAGAGGCAGTTCCCAAACAGAAGAAAAATGAAAGGAAACTGGCTACAAGGGGCTCTGGGCTCCTCCAGGAAGACATACCTTGCTCCCTATAGATAGACACAAAGGACCAAACACATGCTTTTCCAAAGACAGCAGCAGACTTTTGACATGGGCTCCCAGGGAGAAGAGCCAGCTAGGCAGAAACTTACCTTCCGAATGCAGTACTTGCTGAGGTTTTCGTTGTAGCGGAGGATGACAACTTTGTTAGGCATGGCTGCACAGATGCAGAGTCCATTCTCAATCTAAAAGGTCATTGGGGAAAAGACAGACAGAAAAAGTGTTGTCAGTATGAATACTAGCTCTGCATCAAATGAGAAGGACCATGATACAGAGGTTTTTTTTTCAAGCTTATCACTAGTGATAGCGCAGACCAAACCATCTCTGTGCTGGTGGAGGGAGGATGTTTCCTGGACACTGGAAGGTAACGGTGCATTGTGACCTTGACTACCAGAAGACTACAGCACCCTCTAGTTGTGACGATCAAAACTATCTCTGAGACAGAATCGCCCCTGGTTGAGAACTACTGCCTTAGCTGGGATCAAGAGAAAGGCTCGGGACCTGACACCACACATGCCATGTACATGTACATGTGCCTTTGCTTGACACAGACTTTTCTGACAACACTGCCATGAGGAGAGGAGGATGAGGTGATACAAGGAAGGTGAAGGGTGCCAGTAGAAATTGCTGTAAGAATTGAAAGGAACTCTGTGTGGTAGTTAATCTTCATTATCACCTGCATGATTTGGAATCCTGAGCATGTTTATGAGAACATTTCCAGAGCAGAGTAAATGAAGAGAGAAGACCCACCCTTGGTGTGGTGTGTTAGTTTCTTTTCTGTTGCTGACAGAAGCAACATAAGGGAGACAGGTTTAATTCTGGCTCACAAGTCAAGTCCAACCCTGCAGAGAAGTCAAGGTGGTGGGAGCTTGAAGCAACTGGTCATACTGCATTCCGTCAGTAGAGAAAGACTCTATATATCTAATTGCGTGTGCTTCATTAGTAGGATCGAAAGGTTATTCCTGGACAAACTGTCAGCCCATGAAAGGAAACAGCCAGAATTGACCAGAGCCCAAGACAACAGCTCCAGAGAAAGTAGACTGTTTTGCTTCTCATCCACCTGTGCCCCTTTTCTAAGCCTAGGGAACAACCTGCGGAAGAGGGGCTATGGTAGAATGTAAGGGCTGCGATTGGGGTGAATGGTGAAACTACAGCAATATAGTCTGGACACTCATTTGATCAACTTATAAGACCCTCCCCCCCCCCAGCTGGATGGTGGGGCTGTGGGGATTTGGGCACAACAGCCTGCAAATTGGTTTTACATGAGTACACATAAATTATCACTTATTGCTAAAAAATGAAAAAAAAAAAAACAGAGAAAGATGCAGGATAGTTATGGCAGAATGCATGATCTGGGATGGGGTGGGGTGGGGTAGGGTGGGGTGGGATGGGGGGGAAGGGAAAGGGAAATATGCCTGAACTGAATTGGAAAATGATGTATGAAATACACAAAGCATCAATAAAAAAAAAAAAAGAAAGACAAAGGAGTAAGTGCTAGAACTCAGCTTGCTTTGTTCACATTATACAGTCCAAAAATGTCCTGCTTAGAGAATGGTCCTGCCCCCCAGTTAAATGCATCTTCTCACATCAATTAACATACTCATAGGCATGCCTGGAGGCCCTTCCCCAGGTGATTCTAGAGTGTCAGGTTGGCAATTAACACTAACCATCATGGGTGGTACCATATAATGGGCTGAGGTCTGAATGCTGAAGACTGAATAAAAGGGGAGAAAGGAGGAAGCCTGATGTCAGCCAGCACCATCTCTGCCTCCTGATCCACCCAGATGTGAGCAAGCAGCCTTGTGCTCCATGCCTTCCCTGCCACTACTGAATGTCCCGTCTCCACCTATGAGCCATACTGAACCCTTCCTTAAGTTGCTTCTGGTCATGGATTTGATAATATAGACAAGAAAAGGAACAAAAAGAACTTAGGGAAGGTCTTCACTAAGATCTGTAAATAAAGAGTTCTACATCAAACCTTTTTCTAGAACAGCTGAACCCTTTTTTCTACCTCCCACAACCAGAACTTTGCCTTTCACCAAGAGTGAAAAGAAGTTTATTGCTCACATCAGTCCTAAAAACGAAGGTTAGTGGCCAAAGGGGGTGGGGGTAAAATAGTAGGTAGGAAAATGCACATTACTAATAATGCTCTATTTCCAGTGCTTTTATAATTTACATTCATGTTTCATACTACTTAGTATTTCAAACAATAAAATAAAAATGATTTATAACAAGCTAACTTCTGGAAGTTAGCAGTATATCTCTGAGTAACTCATTGTTCACAGAAGAAATTTTAAAATACGTGCAATGGTAATAAGAGTCCATACCAACAGATACGAAATCAGGTGGCAGGCAAGATGGTTGAATGATTAAGAGTGCTGACTGATCTTGCAGAGGATCCAGGTTTGGTTTCAGGCACACACAGTGACTAACACCCATCTATACCTCCAGGTCCAGATGGTGTGATACCCTCTTCTGTCTCAGATCTATCCATGGAATCCACATGGGGTAGAAGGAGTAAACTAACTCCACAAAACTTGTCTTCTGTCTGCCACACAATGGCACACATGGGCACCCCCCCAATTATATATATTTTTTTAAATAAAAAATATAGCTGGGCATGGTGGTACTCGCCTTTAATCCCAGCACTTGAGAGCAGAGGCAGGCAGATCTCTGTGAATTCAAGGCCAGCCTGGTCTACATATCAAGTTCCAGGCCTGCTGGGACTAAAGGGAGACCATGTCTCAAAAAGACCAATAAATAAATAAATAAAAATATATGGTATATTAAAAAAAAAGACCCTCAAGACCCTTTCCCTACAGTCTTAGAACAGACATCTCTGAAAGGATAGTCAAGTACACAGGATGTACTTGGTAATAAGCTGGCTCCTGAAAAGTAAGAAGTAGCAATTCTATAGCAGAAATCCATCAGGACCAGGAGCTCTACAAATGTTTGGTTCTGATGTCATTAGCATCATGTATGCGGGTCTTAGATTTTTCAAAGGAAAACTTTTAAAGATGCAAACAAGTAAGTATATTTTTGTGTCAAATCTCAATATGCTGAAAACCACAAGAAAATTCACTTGAGTTCCAGCAAAGTGGCTTCACATTAGACAGCTGGCTAGTAGCACTGAGGGGTTCTGAAGATGTAGATTCAGCCAACATAAATGGAAAATATTGGGGGGGGGGTGTCTGTGTCTGTTCAGAACATGCTGAGAACCTTTTTCTTGGGATTATTCCCTAAACAATATAGGGAAACAACAATTTAACAGCATTTAGTGTTACTATAAATAATCTAGAGATGAGTTAAAAGCTGTGGGAAGATGTATATAATTACATGCAAATACTTCATCATGGCACACAGCAGAAAGGATGCGGAAATCCTTGAATTTTGCTATTCTGTGAGAGGTGGTCCTGGAACCGCTCCCTGGCAGACAGTGAGGGGCAAATGAATAAACATCATAAATTAGAATCTGTTAATTTCTAGTAATAAACACCCTTTCATTCAATTTAGAACCAAGGTTCCGTGTTATATTATTATTCTAAAGATTTATTTTATATTTTAGGTGTGTGTGTGTGTGTGTGTGTGTAAGCATATATGTGTGGATCCCTGAGGACAGAAGACAACTGGATCCCCTGGAGCTGGATTATAGGCAGTTAAGTGCCACCCATTGTGGTTCTGGGAACTGAACTCCCATCCTTTGCAAGAGCAGTGTCCTAACCACTTAGCTATCTCTCCAGCCCATTTTTTTCTAAGCTCCTCATACATACACATACTTTTAAAACTATAGGTCATCCTATCATTTCACTAACTTTATTTTCATGTTTCTCAGACATTTCCTTCAAATTCAAAGCCTGAGCAAAATTCATGGCTACCCAAACTATTTACATGTCAAAAAGAAGTAACCGAAATTTAACCTGGTCTGAGACACCCAATTTTCAAAGTTAACTCAGTAAGTTCCGTGGAAAGAGGAGAACTGATTTCAAGAACATTCCTCCAGCAGAGGCCTGACAGCTGTTTACCTTGCCAGCAGCAAATAAGTGGCAGCCTTTGACAGCTTCAAATATGTTAGGTGAGATGTCTGGCTGGGCGGGAAGGTGTGACTGTGCCAGGGACTGCTTCACTTTCTTCACGTCTACCAGACACAGGGCCCGCTCTTCTCCTGAGAGGAAAGGAATAGCCTCTGTCAAGGTAAGGCCCTGACATAAAAATCACATAAGGTGACTTAAGTTCTAGTCACAAAAAAGCAAACCATGAGAGGGTGAATGGGCAGACTGGGGGCACCCCTTGTCTAAAATTCACTGGGCAGACAGACTTTGGATTTTGGAATATTTGGAATATAATGAATGGGGATAGGACCCAAGTCCACACACAAAATTCCTTTATATTTCACAGTATTGGGGGGGCACCTGTGATTTGACTGAAGCCTGACTGGAATCATGGAACTTTCAATCAACGGCATCGTGTTAGCACCTGAAACTTTAGACAATGTAGTATTTGGGATTTTTCAGTAAGGAAACTCAGCCTGTGAACATAGTCATCATTTGCACCCATCTAAAACAAAAACAATCTTTTAGTTAAGATTCAGAGGGAATAGTTTTGCAGATATAAAATCAGAGAATGTCAGCTAAATTTCAAACCTATTCTCAAAAAAGGAAAGAATGCATTATGGGGCAATGAGGAGACATACTATAAAACACCAGGCTTGGACCATCTAAATACATCCACCCCAAGAAGGATGGGACTGTTCCAGAGTAAAGACATAACTAAAAGCAATGTGTTTAATCCTGGGTTGGATCATGGATAGTCGTGAGTTATAAATTTTTGTAAAAATCATGGATCCCCTTAAAAATCAAACATAAAAAACATTAAAAAAAATTAAATGGGGCTGGAGAGATAGCCTAGCGGTTAAGAGCACCGACGCTCTTGCAGAGGACCCGGGTTCGATCCCTAGCACCCACATGGCGGCTAAGAACCGTCTGTAACTCCAATTCCAGGAGAACTCCAGTTCCAGGGGAATCCGAGACCCTCTTCTGACCTCCGCGGCATTGCACGACACGGGTGCACAGACCTGCATGCAGACAGTACATTCATACACATACAAAAAATAAATAAATAAGTAAATAATAAAAAAAAAAAAATTTAAAAAAAAAAAAAAATTAAATATGGGCCAGGCATGGTGGCTTACACTTTTAATCCTAGCACTTGGGAGGTAGAGGTAGGCGGATCTCTGTGAGTTCAAGGCCAGCCTGGTCTCATAGTGAGTTCAGAACTGGAGCTACAGGGGGGCCCTGTCTCAAAAAGACCCCCCCCAAAAAAATCAAACATGGGTAATAGAGTAATTGTATTACAGCAAAGGCTAAATTTCCTGAATGCATAAACTATAACATGTGAAACTACTATTCTGAATTATAGAATATGATACACATGACTATACAATGTAGAACACTGAGCGGACCCTAATGCTAACTATGAACTTTGCTTGGGAGGGAGATATGATGCTTGTGTAGGTTTCTCAATAGCAGCAAATGTGCGGTCCAGTGTGGACACTGATGATGGGGCAGCTGTGTATATGAGGAGGGGTACATGGGAAATCTCTGTACCTTCCTCTCCATTTTCCTGTGAGTCTGAAGCTGTCGTATAATTTGGAAGGGAAGAGGCCAGAGAGGGGGGAAGAAAGAAGGCAGGATAACGAAAGGGCTGAGATTCGGAAGAGGTCAGTGCCTTACCATAGTTACTCAGTCTATGGATCTAGCCACACCTGAAACAATACCTAACTATGGATACTTTGAACACTAAGGCAATAAATTATGTTTTTTTCCTATGGAGGTGGGGGGAGCTGAGGATTCTAGCTTAGTTGATAGAGTGCTTGTCCAGCATGCATGAAGCCCTGGGTTCCATCCCAGCGCCACAGAGACCAGATGTGCTACACACTCTTGTAAACTCAGCACTTGAGAGGTGGTAGCAGAATAAGAAGTTCAAGGAAGGGCTGGAGAGATGGCCTGGCGGTTAAGAGCGCCAACTGCTCTTGCAGAGGACCCAGGTTCGATCCCCAGCACCCACATGGTGTCTGAGAACTGTCTGTAACTCCAATTCCAGGAGAACTCCAGTTCCAGGGGATTCCGAGACCCTCTTCTGACCTCCGCGGCATTGCACGACACGGGTGCACAGACCTACATGCAAAACAGTACATTCATACACATAAATAAAATAAAAAAGAAGTTCAAGGTCATCAAGCTACATAGAGGATTTGAGGTCAGCATGGGACAGATAAGACACTGTCTTAAAAATAAAAGTACTACTGCCGGGCGTGGTGGCGCACACCTTTAATCCTAGCACTGGGGGGGGGGGGGCAGAGGCAGGCGGATCTTTGTGAGTTCAAGGCCAACCTGGTCTACAGAGTGAGTTCCAGGATAGCTGGGGCTACAGGGAGACCCTGTCTCAAAAAGACCAAAAAAAACCGTACTGCTAATAAATGAAGGGAAAAAAAGGTCAAGTCATGTGAAAGAATGCCCTTGACTCATAGGTCCATATGTTGATGAACTTGGGGGTCATAACTATAAGTAACTCAAATGGTTCAGGAAAAAAAATGTTATGTGTATAGAGAGAAAAGAAATGTAACAAAAAGCAAGTGATGAATCTAGATGAAGGGACTGTAAGCCCTGGCCAACTCAAGGTCTTGTAGTAACCATGTAGTGATTATGTGCAGCAGGCATGCTCTCAGAAGGTCATGGCCCACCCTGGGATTGATGCAATTAGAATGAAGGGCTTGAGGTACAGCAAGGTAGTACATGCCAAGAATTTCCAATATTTGGAAAGTAGAAGAAGGATCAAGGCCAGCCTGAGCAATATGAGTCCTTGTCTAAAGGAAAAAAAGTTTGACATAAAAAATCTTTGAGGTGTGGCATTTATTATGGTTTAGATATGGTTTGGGGATTCTTCAAGGAGCCATGTGACTGGAGGCTTAGTCCCCAATGTAGTGCTGTTGAGAGGTGCCAGGAAGCATTTAAGAGGTAGTTAAGGCCTAGGTCTTAGTCACTGGGAACACACTGATGGAAGGTAGTCTCAGGAGAAGGTTGTTAAAGGAACAAGCCTGGCCTACCCAGGTATTTCATAACAGTGATGGGATCTAACACAGCATTCTCACTTGGTATAATGGCAAGGTGTTCTTTGGGAGTCTCAGGCTGTGCCTAGACACTGAGAGGAAATCAAATGTGGACAAAGTCGAGGCTTGGCATAAACAGAGACCCAGAGAAAGGAGCCAACTTGCTGGTCCAATCTGCTACCAGGAGACCCTGCCTTTGTGCATCACTAGCATGAAATTCAGCTCTCCAATTGTTGCCTGTAAAATTAAATAAAAAGGCTATGTCCCGGGGCCTCCCACCTGCTATCATAAGGAGCTTCTCCAGGTCCTTGATGATATAAATTTGGAAGACTGCTCCAATTCCTGGGATGTGGGTTAAGGAGTTTTTCAAGACATTCAGTGCATAGAGTCCTTCCTCAGTGCCCACCAACACCACCTGCAAGAACACAAGTCCAAAGACAGAACAACTGTCACCACACTTCCAGCATTGAAGAGCTACAGAGCCTACCCCAGCCCTTATTTCCTGATAGTGTGTGACTACAGTCACACTGAAGCACACTGCCTGGACCATGTACCTGGTCACTGAAGGGCAGGGTACAGTTCATGTCTAGCCGGTCATCACCCTCCAGTTTCAGCAGAGAGTTTCCAAGTAATTTCTTTCCATATATGAAAGAGAAAAAGGAGACAGTGAGATCAGACTGTTTACAGCCATATCATCCACAGAGACACAAGTTCAAGCTCAGAAACACACATCTGCTCCTAGTTTTCCCCACTCTTTTGTTAATTTCCAGTGCTGGAGACTGACTCCAGAACCTCACATATGCTAGTAAGCCATCTACCACAGAGCCACATCCCCAGCCTCTGGCCCCATGTTTCAGTATGTGCTCCAGGGATAAGACGTGGATGTTACTGGTCTTTCTGGGGCAGTTGTTAATTAGCTTTAGCATTATAACTTGGCTTGGACATACAGTAAGTGAGTGACATAGGCACCAAACACTATTCTGGGATAGGAATTAATAAGATAAAGCTATAGAGGGTTAGCAAGCCATTAGAAAGGCTCCTTCCCCAGATAGGCTGCAGCAAAAGCACAAAGCATGGTATCAGCAGCAAACCACACCTCTGGTTCTCTTTACCTGAAGCCACGCAGGCAGACACTCATAGGAAATACAGTCACAGGCCTATTGTACACATTAACATAGACTTCAGTAAAGGGTTTGAGCATGGAACAAGAAACGATTCATCTAAACAAGCCTTTTCAGGAGGCTTATGGTTAGATACAATTGCTATGTGTCTAAAATGAGCCACCTGATAGTCAGCAGAGCAAACGCCAATGAGCAATGAGTGCCGCATGCACCCTGGAATGTTCCAGGATAGTGATGCCAATCAAGGCACACCTACATTTCTAACATTTAACGACAAGTGGGATTTCAGACCTGCCTACGGAAGATTAAACACTACAGAAACAGCCGGAAAGGTTACAATAAACATTCTTGAAAACAGGTGCTCACTGGCAGGCCTTCCAGCTGCTTCACGGTTCATGGTCAAAGTGCTTGTGGTTCGAGGACCCCATCTGAGTCAACAGGAAGACTTCCTTCTAAGTACCATAGCTGTTGTAATGCTACAACCAGGCTGACACTGAAGCTTCCCCCACAGTGTAGCACTGCTGTGGGAGGCCTCACAGTGTTCTACTACTGCCTGGAACCTGCACCTCCAACCATAACAGTCCTGCCCATGACCCCACCCACTCTGCAAAGAGAAGCTCTGGCACCCATAGTCATACTCACAGCGTCAGCTTCTGCCTTTTCCCTAGAAACTCTCCCACCTGCGACAACTGACTCTAAGGCTGTGACCCAGCGCTGTTTGTCAGGAAAGCTGGGTGCTAGCAAGTAGAGGGTTCTTCCAGGCCAGCAGGTAGTGTGCGGGTGAGACTCCATCTTCAGTATGTATGGGACATCTAAAAGATTTCAGAAAGCACAGGATTGGGTGTGGATTTCTGCAATTCCCACCGACAAGGGTAACCTTAAGGGATCAGAATCCCACCAAACCTGGCAACTCCTGGTTCCTGCCAAGCTGAGGGAGTGAAGAAAGGTAGTCCTTCATGGCAGAGACAACCTTCATCACATCCCCCTCCAGCCCTTCCTGACTTGTCAAAACCAGCCCCCTTCTAGGGCGGGGTGCTTCCAGTTCCTACTCACCTGCTTTGGCTGTATTTGCGAGTTCAGAAGCACCAACGGCACCATGAACAGATACGTCCCCATCGGGAAGGCACAGCTCAAATTCTTCCACCGGCCTCTGTCCAGCTTGGTACAAAGAGGAAGGGCAGAAAGAAAAACAAAAGAACAGGACCAAGAACAAAGGAAGAGAGGAGAGAGAAGAACAAAGAGAGGGGGGAGGAGAGAGGAGAAGAGAGGAGAAGAGAGAGAAGGAGAGTGAAGAGGAGAGAAGGAAACAAATGCATGTGAAGAAAGGTGCACAAGGACAAAGAAAGGAAAGAGGTATGCAGAGAAGGCAGAGAGGGAAGATAAAAAAATAAAGTGTGTCAGATGAGTAGCACAGTCAACTTTCTGATGACGATGCGGATTTATGGGCTAGTTGACTGAGGCAGAAGTTCTCTGGTGTATTAGCAGGTGGAATCTTCAGGGCAGCACCCTGCGGGTTCTTCAGGGGGGAGACCTATAGATGTGAGTATCGCACCAATAACCTTTAGAGAAGTCATTTGGCTTTTAACTTTCAACATGGGAAAGTATAGAAGGCTTTCCAGGCAGTCCAAAACCAAAAAACAAAACAAAAAAACAACAAAGGACAAAGCCTTCACACTGGGAGACCTGGGTTAGCCACGTGCAATGAAATCCCCTCTGAACCATTAATTTACCTTCTCTGGCTTCACTGTCATAGATGAGGACTTTTGATCCCTCCAAGACAATGTACTTCCTGTCCCAGCCTTGCTGTCCTCGTTTGTTATTCCTAGGAAAAGAAAGATGGACATGAAAATGTAAGAACTCTGATGAGTCAGACTGGAACAGAGGGTAGGAACAAGGGTTTCCTCAAAAAGACTTCCCGAGAAAACACCAAGAGTGGAAGTAGCTTGCGACCCTCCACACCAACACCTGCCTAAGCCCAGACAGCCTGCAATGGTACCTGGGCACCTTCATCCACCCTTCCAGGTGCAAGCTGCTGCTGGGCTCCTTGCTCTGTAGACCAGGGGAGTTCATTTTGTCACGGCAGAAGGCCTCGGTGAAGTGTGTGGCGTATTCAGCAGGTAGGCCACAGGTGGCTGGCAAGCAGGTGGAACACTTGGGGTGACACATCACCTGACATTCTAGGGGAGAGCAGTGAACAACCTGAAAACATGTTCACCTGAGCTTGCACAGTTCCCTCCCTACAGCCAGCTCTGCACATGATGTCCAGCACACAGCTATTCTCTATGCATTCCCAAGGCCCCTACAGAGACGGGAAATGAGAGAGCTACTTCCCTCCACCCAGGTTCCCTGTCTTCAATCCAAGCTGCTTACAGACAGGTGTTCTCAGAAACGTGTTTGCATATTTTAGTCTGAACCAGGGAGAGACCAGCCTGATACAAAGGAGCTGGAAATTAACAAAGATGGAGGTATTTTGCACATTGACTTGGGAGTCATGAGCTGAAGACACTTTAGAAATCATTGCTTTAATAGGAGAAAAATAGTGTCCTCCCACTGAAGTGAAAAGCTTGGCAATGAACTCATTATATGACGGTTTAAAAGCATTGCTTCTCTCTGATGGTTTTTTTTTTTTTTTTTTTTTTTTTTTTTTTTTTTTT